>CM034235.1:36404887-36846230 GCA_019916065.1 Vitellaria paradoxa
TTAAGCCTCATTCCATCGGTTATGTTAAATATTGCCAAAGAAAAGACTACAACAGATTTATCCAAAATCCTAGAAAAGATGTATGAGAAACCTTCTGTGGAAAATAAGGTACATCTTATGAAAAAGTTGTTTACCTTAAAGATGCCTAAAAACTCTATTATTACTGAACATTCGAATGAATTTAGTACGGTTACAAATCAGTTAGAATTCATGGGTATTAATTATGATGATGAAATTAGAGCTCTTGTTCTATTGTCGAGTTTGCTAGAAAGTTAGAATGGACTTGTCGTGGTAGTTAGTAATTCCTCCAGATTTGCAAAAATAAAATTAGATGATGTTACCAGATTAATTTTAGGAGAAGAGACTAGAAGGAGAGTATGGTGAATGTTATTTTGGGTTTAGCACTAAATATTGAGGAAAAGGTAGGTCTATCAATAAGGGAAACAACAAAGGCAAGCGAAGAGAAAATTCTAAGAACAAGGGTAGGAATAAATCTCGTGGTAGAGATGTGAAACTTGAGGGTTGTTGGAATAGTGGTCAGATGTGGTAGTTGAAGCGATATTGTAAAGCACCATCGAAAAAGTAGCAAAATGAGAATAATCACAGGGTAAAAGCACAATCAATGTTATGAATGAGTCGAATAATGAAGCCTTAATTTGTTTGCTAGATTCTCGTAATGAGCCTTGGATTGTAGACTTGGGAGCCTCATTTCATACTACTCCACGCATGGATGTGTTACAAAATTATGTGTAAAGAAATTTCGAAAAGATCTACTTGGGTGATGATGAGGCATGCAAGATAGTTGGAAAGGGGACATACATATTACCCAAATAGATGGGACAGTACTAAAATTCAAGGATGTTAGACATGTGCCTAGTCTAATAAGAAATCTTATTTCTGTGGGTCAGTTGTCAGAGGGTGGAGTGGTCATGTCGTTCACATCAGATGCTTGGAAGATGAGCAAAGGGGCCTTGGTTGTGGCTCACAATCACTACAACAATAAACACTTTTAGTGACCAAAAATTTGGTCGCAAAAAGTTATTTTTTGGTCGCTAAAACTTTTGCCAACCAAATATAATTTGGTCGCCCGTTGGTCGGCAAAGGCTAGTGGCAGAAGGTATTGGTGATCAAAAATATATTTGGTCAGTAAAAGTATAATTTTTACTGACCAAACTTTGGTTGCTAAAAGATATGCTTTTGGCAACCAACATATATTTAGTCGACAAAAGTTTATCCTTTGGCAACCAACATATATTTGGTCGGTAAAGGTTTACTGACTACACTTGAAAAGTGTAATTACAAACTCCACATTTTGATACTCATTGATGCATTTAAGTAGTTAATTTCAAAGTTTTATCATTATTTTATTATTTATAATGTTTATTCTCTTAATTGCAGGTAAAAGGGGAAAATACGTGAGATTAGTAGTGTTGAAAGTGGCTTCCGAGGAGGAAAAAATGGTCCAAAGTTCAAGATAGTTGAAGTGATGTGCAGCTGAAGTTCCAGCTCGACACCTTGTCAGTATTTGGATCATAACTGTTCACTCACAACTCAGATTGACCTAATTCTTTTTGGGTTGGAAAGAAGACTCAAAGGGCTACAATTTCATGCTTTAGCCAAAGCCTGAATCGATTGTTTTCGAGGTCAAAATTGCAGTGGAAGTTGAGGACAGAAAGCTGTCAGAAGTAGCAAACGAGAAGTAGAACTTGAAGATCAAAGTTTCTGTGGTCCGGACCACCTGCCAAACAGTCCGGACCACAGTGCATTATGCGCGCGCGACTTCACTCCGTCTTTTAGGGTTTTCTTTACAACTTCTATATAATATCTGCTACATGGCCGACCCAGAAAAAAAGCCCCTTTTGATTTTGCACCTTCAATTGAGCGTTAGAATAGAATTTTGAGAGTTTTTAGATTAGGTTTTAAGCTTGGATGCGTGGATTCATGGTTTTTGTTGGAGCTTTCATCGTTGTCTTTGTAGTGATTCTTCACTTCGTCTTTTATATTCGCTTTACGTTGTAAGTTGCACTTTAATCTATTTCGTTTTATTTCGATTTGTTTCGTAATATCATGTTTTGCTTGTTTCAATTCTCTTTTCGTATGATTGAATGCTATTTGATTGTTTTTAAGATGCTTAAAGTAGTTTTAGTGTAAAACCCTAATCTTGATTCAACGAATCAAGAAAGGGTAGTTCACGAAAAGCCTTAGGGTGTTCGTAGTCCCTTCGCGTAGGTTGCGAAACCCTTTGCGTAGGTTTCGAGACCCTTCGCGTAGGTTTCGAGACCCTTCGCGTAGGTTGCGAAACCTTTCGCGAAAGGATTTACCTTTCACAAATCTATTTTTTTTCCTATTTCAAAAGCATTCGAATACGAAAACCCTTAACCAAATCCGTGTGAGATCACTGGTATGGATTTTCGTAACCAATCATCAAATACTTTTGAATAGAATTAAAAATTAGATTTTTATTAATATTTTGGTGTTTAATTGAAAAACTCTAGGAAACAAAGGTCTTTAACCATATCCGCTTGAGATCACTGGTAATGACCTTTGATTATAACATTTTCAAAACTTTTCAAATTAAACCCTGTTCTTCAAACAAACACACCCTAAGGCAAAGTAGTGAACTACCCGGACTTGATGTTGGATCAAGATCTTTATTCCTATTGAATTAAAATCCAACTTAGTTTTAGTTATAATTGATTTATTAATTTTATTTTAATTTTTCGCTATCTAGCTTAAGTCTTCTTGAAATTCAGATTTTCTTATTTATTTTAATCTTAATTAATTGAAATCGAATTCATCTTTAATTTCACTGAACTTTAGAACTTAGTAAACTTAAATTTCCAAACTTGCTTTCCTTTAGTTTTTAGAATTCCTTTCACATCCTAGAAACTAAATAACATTAGGCTCCCTGTGAATTCGACCTCGGACTTACCGAGTTTTAAAACTACGACTACCCTCTTGCACTTGAGAGGTAGAACCCCGAAACACAATTTAGGGTCGGTCAAGTTTTTGGCACCGTTGCCGGGGAGCCAAATTTTAGTTTTAAGGTTGTTTTCAAGTTTTTCAGTTAATTTCTTTTTCGAAAAAAAAAAACCGTTTTTAAAAAAAAAAATTTGAACTTAAAATTTTTTTGGAGACTTTCTACTTATATGCTATTAAGATCAGGTAAGGTAGTCGTAGCTGAATCTGAACTAAGAGATCCTTCATACCTTCCTGAACTTTTTTCACCAACCTCACTTTCCACCGTTTCACTTACCACATCCTCCTTTCACTCAATGGCTGAAGTAAGAGGGGAAGGGAGTGCGCATGGGGATAATGAGCCCCAAGAAATTCTGGGTTATATTCCTATAAAAGATCATCTTAATCCCGCTAGACAAACCACCCCATCATGCATAGTCTTACCATTAAATAGGGGGAACTTCAACCTTAGGCCAGGAATTATCCAACTTCTTCCTACTTTCCATGGCCTTGACTCTGAAAATCCCTATAACCATCTTAGGGAGTTCGAGGAAGTGAGCAACACGTGTATAGATCATAATGTCAATGAGGAAGTAGTGCATCTTCAACTCTTTCCTTTTTCTTTAAAGGACAAAGCCAAGTTCTGGCTTAATTCCCTTCGTCCACGTTCTATTGGAACATGGCGTGAAATGCAAACTGAGTTTCTTAAGAAATATTTCCCAATTCAGAAAACTTAGTACTATAGGAGACAGATTACCCCTTTCTCTTGCAAACCTAATGAGAATTTCTGTCGAGCCTGGGAAAGGTTTAAGGACCTCTTGATGGCTTGTCCTCACCATGGTTATGAATCATGGAGGTTAGTCAGCATCTTCCACGAATCCCTAACTCCCAGTCTTAAGCAATTAGTTTCTACCATGTGTAACGGTACCCTGTTCGATAAGACTGCGGAAGAGGCGATGGAATTCTTTGATATGGTGGCCGAGGATTCTAATGATTGGGAAATAGGACCATCTTCTTCTTTAGAGCATAGGAATCCCACATCTAGTGGTCCGTTGATGTTAAGTGAGAGGGATGCTCTAAGTGCTAGAATATCTGCATTACAACATAAGTTAGATTCCCTTGAACTTAAGAACAAAGAAAAGTTGGTGGAAGCACAAGTGGTGTGTAGGGCATGTGATCAAGTAGGACATGATCCCAATTCATGTCCAGAGCTTCCTTTACTTAAGGAAGTAGCTTATGCGAATGTGTATGCTAATAACACACAGAACCAACCATTCCAAAATAGAGGTTAGGGTAACACTCCTTATTCACAAGGTGGGAATGTTAAGTATCAAGGGGGAAATCAACACCCCAATGCTTACCCTCAGGGATGGAAAAATCCTCTAGGCTTTGGGTGGAAAAACGATAATCAAAGCCAACCATTGCAACCCTTTTTACCACCACCCCAATATCAACAACCCAATCCTATTGCATACCAACCTCCCCAGAAGAGATCCTTTAAGGAATCTATTCAACAATTTATGCAACATCAAACGTTGATCAATGATAACTTGGCTAGGTCCATAGATGATATTAGGGGCCAAGTTTCTAAGTTAACTCCGGCCATGAGCACCACTCAAAGTGGCAAACTTCCTGCACAACCGTTTCCTAACCCAAAAGGGCAGGCAAACATGACTGAGTCCTCAGCCTCGGGTACCACCCCACATGAGCATGTTCAAGCTGTTACCACTTTATGGAGTGGTAAAATTATTCAAAAACCCACTGATCCTAGAGTTAATGCCACGAGTGAGAATATAGAACCAAAAGCTGGTGAGGGGGTTGAAAAAGTGAGTGATGGAGAGGAAAAAGAAAAAAGAAAAAGGAGAGTAGAGGATGAGAGAGAGAATAGAGAAACTGAAAAAGAGAATGAAGAGGAACCTAGTAAGGGACCTGTGGTTAGGCCAATTGACCACCCTATTGAGTATATGCCTAGACCACCTTTTCCCCAGAGACTAGCAAAGGGCAACAATGAGACGTTGAATTCTGAAATTTACAAGACTTTCAAACAAGTGAGAATCAACATCCCATTACTTGAAGCCATTAAGCAAAATCCTTCCTATGCTAGATTTCTCAAGGATATGTGCACCATGAAGAGGAAGCTCAATGTCAAGGAGAAAGCTTTCTTGACAGAACAAGTGAGTGCCATACTCCAACGTGACACACCTCCTAAATATAAAGATCCTGGGTGTCCAACTATTTCATGCATCATAGGGAACCACATTGTTGATAGAGCTTTGCTTGACCTAGCTGCGAGTGTCAACCTTTTGCCCTATACTGTTTACCAGCAACTAGGCCTAGGTGAGCTGAAACCCACCAGAGTAACCTTATAGTTAGCTGACCGTTCGGTCAAGATGCCCAGAGGTGTGGTGGAAGACGTATTAGTTCAAGTAGACAAGTTCTACTTCCCAGTGGATTTTATCGTATTGGATACCCAACCAGTTCTTAACCCTACCCAATATATTCCGGTCATCCTGGGTAGACCCTTCCTTGCTACACCCAATGCTGTGATCAATTGTAGGAGTGGGGTCATAAAACTTTCTTTTGGAAATATGACCATGGAAATGAATATTTTTAGGGTAGGGAAGCAAATAGGAGAATGTGAGGATATTAGGGAGGTAGACGTAATCCATACTTTGAGCGAGGAGTATTTTGAGCAGACTTACTTTAAGGACCCCTTAGAGCGTGCCTTAGCAAGGAGTGAGAATTGTGAAATGTTAGATGGGAAAAATTTTAAGGAGATTGGAGAGTTTATAGGTGCTGGGGATGAGATTATGGCAGTTAGTGGTTGGATACCAACATTTGACCCTATAGAGCCATCTGCGATAAAACCTAAGCCCTCAATAGAATGTCCTCCATGTCCTTCTAGGAAACCCTTACCAAGTGAACTCATGTACGCATTTTGGGAAAGGGAGAGACATTTCCAGTGGTAGTGTCTGCGAGTTTAGAAAGAGCACAAGAAGAGAGGTTGCTGGGAGTGTTGAAAGCCCATCGTCAGGCTTTAGGGTGGACTATAGCAGATCTTCGAGGTATTAGCCCATTAGTATGTTCTCATCATATATACCTTGAAGATGATGCTAAACCGGTGAGACAAATGCAACGAAGGCTAAACCCCAATATGAAAGAGGTTGTGAAAGGGGAGGTACTTAAGTTGCTTGATGCGGGTATCATTTACCCATCTCTGACTCGAAGTGGGTGAGTCCCACTCAAGTAGTTCCTAAGAAATCTGGTGTCACTGTAGTTGAAAATGAGAAACGAGAGTTAGTGCCACAACGCACCCAAACTGGGTGGCGTATGTGCATTGATTATAGGCGTTTGAACGCAGTGACCCAGAAAAAACCATTTCCCACTTCCCTTCCTAGACCAAGTGCTTGAGAGAGTTGCGGGTAAATCTTTCTATTGTTTTCTAGATGGGTATTCTGGATATAATCAAGTGGAGATAGCACTAGAAGATCAAGAGAAGACGACATTCACTTGCCCCTTTGGCACTTTTGCGTATAGACGCATGCCATTTGGGCTATGCAATGCACCTGCGACTTTTCAAAGGTGTGTAATAAGTATTTTTAGTGATATGGTCAAGAGATTCTTGGAGGTATTTATGGATGATTTCTCCGTCTATGGAGAAACATTTGATGAGTGCTTGATCAATCTTGAGAAGGTGCTAGTGCGATGTGAGGAGAGCAATTTAGTGTTAAATTAGGAAAAGTGCCACTTTATGGTACAACAGAGGATTGTTTTAGGGCACATAGTGTCATGTCGTGGGATAGAGGTAGATAAAGCAAAAGTGGATATCATTCAAAATTTACCTACCCCTCGATGTGTGAAGGATGTTAGATCATTCCTTGGACACGCCGGTTTTTACCGAAGATTCATTCAATCCTTCAGCTCTCTAGCCCGTCCTCTTTGTTCATTGTTGTCCAATGATGTTCCATTTGAATGGACAATATCATGCCAAGAGGCATTTGACCGGCTTAAACAGTTGCTCACTACCGCGCCTATTATTCAAAGCCCGGATTGGTCCCTACCATTCGAGCTTATATGTGATGCCAGTAATTTTGCAGTGGGTGCAGTTTTAGGGCAAAGAAAAGAGGGGAAACCCTATGTCATTTACTACGCTAGCAAGACTCTAAATGAAGCTCAAATTAATTATACCACCACTGAGAAAGAGCTTCTAGCGGTAGTGTTTGCCCTTGATAAGTTTAGGTCATATTTGGTAGGTTCCCGTGTCACAGTGTTCACGGACCATGTGGCTTTGAAATACCTCCTCTCAAAACAAGAGACCAAACCTCGTCTGATTAGGGGATACTCCTTCTCCAAGAGTTTGATTTGGAGATCAAGGACAAGAAAGGAGTTGAAAATGTAGTAGCTGACCATTTGTCTAGACTACCCCAACATGCATCCAACTCTAGTGACCTACCAATCAATGAGAAATTCCCTGATGAACACCTCATGCATGTTAGCACCAACCCACCGGTCCAACCTCCTTGGTATGCGGACATTGCGAACTTCTTAGTGATCGGACAGATGCCCTCCCATTGGACCAAAGTCGATAAAGGTAAATTCTTACGAAAAGTGCGTAGTTTCTTTTGGGATGAACCATATCTCTACAAATATTGCCCTGATCAGATTGTGAGGCGTTGCATTCCCGAGAACAAGGTCCATAGGGTCATTGAGTTTTGTCATTCTCTAGCATGTGGAGGTCACTTCTCCTCAAAGAAAACAGCCGCTAAGATCCTCCAAAGCGGATTTTATTGGCCCTCATTGTTTAAGGATGTTCATGATTATTGCCTTCAGTGTGATCGATGTCAACGGTTAGGAGCTTTAACCAAGCGTAATGAGATGCCTCAAAACCCCATAATCGTTTTGGAGATTTTTGATTGCTGGGGGATTGATTTTATGGGACCATTCCCTACATCTTTTGGTTATGAGTACATACTAGGTGGCCATTGATTATGTTTCTAAATGGGTGGAGGCCATAGCAACTCGTACCAATGATCATCGGGTAGTGATAAAATTCTTAAAGGAGTATATCTTTTTGCATTTTGGGATGCCTCGAGCTATTATTAGTGACCAAGGCAAACATTTTTGTAATCGGCCTGTAGATGTATTGCTACGGAGTTATGGTGTGACCCACAAAGTAGGTACTGCGTATCATCCTCAAAATAGTGGCCAAGTCGAATTAGTGAATAAGGAGATTAAGGGAATCTTAGAGAAAACTATTAACCTGACACGCAAAAATTAGTCTCTACGTCTTATCGATGCATTATGGGCATATAGAACGGCGTATAAGACTATTCTGGGTATGTCTCCCTATCGCCTTGTCTTTGGCAAGGCTTGTCACTTACCTGTGGAAATGGAGCATAGAGCTTATTGGGCGATTAGGCACTTCAATGAGAATTTGGATGATGCCTGGTGTTTTACGAAAGGCTCCAATTGAATGAACTTGAGGAATTACGTAATGATGCTTTTGAGAATGCAAAGATCGCCAAGGCAAGAATGAAAGCTTTACATGACAAACACATTTCTAGAAAATCCTTTCATATAGGCCAAAAAGTCTTGCTTTACAATTCTCGTTTGCATCTCTTCCCGGGCAAGCTCCAATCAAGGTGATACGGTCCTTTACTATACTTTCCATCTCTGAACATGGTGTGTGTGGGGTTCATAACCCATGTAATAATACCACCTTCAAAGTTAATGGACATCGCCTCAAACCATATTTAGAAAACTTTGTGGCCGAAATTGAAATTTGGGATCTTTTGGATCCCCCATCCTTCAATTAGAATGAGATTAGAATTTAGTTTTAATTGTGTAATAGTAGATTAGATTTTTTTTTCTTTTTTCACTTTCTTATTTTCATAGTTCTTTTTACTTTGATTCTCTTCTTTTATTTTCTTCTATTTTATTCTCATTTTTTCTCTTGTACTAACCCTTTTTCTTGTCTTATTTTCATTTCATTTTATGTTTAACCTTTTCTTTTGAATAGTTTCTTTTGTTTTCTTCAAATAAGGAAGCACTTGAGGTAATACCCTTCCTCCCCCTTTTTATTTAATCTTGCACTTTCAGTTTTGGTACTCCATTAAATATACTAGTTGTTGTTGGGAGTGCTGTAGAATCTAGGTTGGGGGGCGTTTTGGGTGATGCCTTAAGGGGCTTGAATAATGGGTGTATGCTTGGTTTAATTTGTGCTATGTTCTTATTTGTGCCTTTTGTGGCTATTATTTCATGCTCATCATCATGCTCACTTTGCACACTACAGACCCACTTATGCTTTATAGTTTTCACATTGAGGACAATGTTTAGTTTAAGTTGGGGGGTAGAGTTCGCATGATGACACTTTGTGCTAAAATTGTCAAATTTTTCAAAATTTGACATTTTTTTTAGCTTAAATGCGTGAATTTAGCACATTTATACTTACATGTCAACCCTTTTTGGTTTGGTCAATGGTGAATTTGAGTGAGATAGTGATGAGTGAGTTTTGTTCAAGTTTTAATAGGAAACTTAGCTCAAGTTGAGTGTGTTATGACCTTATGCATTTTTCCTGACTATCATGGAGAAAAGCTTATGTGCTTAGGAGTAGATTTTATTTAACATTGGTTAATTGAGCATTCTTGGACTAGGTGGAGACTTATACCCCTTAATTATGAGCTTTTGAGCCTATTATTTCTTTTTCTTGAGGGGTTGCACATAATCACAAGCTCTTTCATTCTTCACTTTGGTTTTCAATGCATTAATTGCATCACACAGACTTGCATGAGTTTCACTTGGCACATTATGAGTTGTTGCAAGCTTTGAACATGATGCTAGGCCATCTTTGCTATTGTTGGGCCTTTTTATCCTTTCTTGATATGAAATTGCCCTAGGAACCAACTTGAAGCCTTTTTAATAAAGTGTGTGATAGATATATATATATATTTTCTTTGCTTCCCATCTCATATATTGTCCCTTAACCTTGTTCACACACTTTTAAGCCTTACCCTCACATGTTTTGGGTTATGAAAAGTGCCTTAATGTCAATGATGTGAGTGAGGGTTGGGAATGGAAACTTTTGAGAGCATATTGAGAGGGAATATTGGGTGGAGAATTCAGCTTATGTTTATTTCATTGTTTCAAAAAAAAAAAAAAAGAGAAAAAAAAAAAGAAAAAGAAAAAAAAAGAAAAAAAAAAAGAAAAAAAAAAGGAAAAGAAAAAAAAAAGTCTGTCATTCATTTTTGCTTATGTAATTTTAGGACTTGTGCTTTATATTATAATTATTGAGAATGTCCCATGAGTAGTTTGTAAGTTAGTGAATAAGCTTCTTGTTGTAGTTCTTCTTGGGGTTGGAAAGGAAATGGGTAGTTTGGGACTTGTGTGCACTTGAACATCTTTATCCCAAGACATGTGCCTTGATTTCTATAACTTCCATTGTTAACCATTACCTTTGACCAAGTTACAACCAAAACAAAGACCTAGTGGATTCTAAGCAAGCAATTCTTGTATTGTACATGTAGTGGTCTTGTGTTGTTTGTGTGGTGTGATCTTTTACACATGCATTGGAACATGGTTATGAGCTGTCTACTTTGAATTTCATTTTAGTTCACTCTCTTATTTGTGGGGTTATGTGCAACTAGGATAGCATTATATGCTAATAGGTGTGTGTGAACCCTTGAATGAGTGAATTTCTTTCTATGAGTGGTACCTTGTGAGCTTTTGAAGTCAAAAAACTTAGTTCTAGTTATGCTTTGGGACCTTGTTGAATAAATGAAACAATTTTGCACACATGCTTCTTCTACTTTGATAGTCCATGCATTTATGCTTAGTACTTGGAAATTACACATGATATTTGGATTTTGTGACTTGTTGAGCTTGAACTTAATTCATCTTTGATCTCGATCACTTTTTGACACTTTGAGACCATGCCATAGAATTTTGTAGGTAGATTTACTGCAAACCCTCACGAGATCTTACTCGTCCACTAGGGGGAACCTAGGGGTTTAAAGGGCTTGCTGCACGTAGCTAAGTGTAGCCTGTGTTTCCAACGAAAAGAGAAATAGGATGATAGTTGCATTTCATTTTAAAAAAGGGCATTGCTAGAGACTAGCAATGTTCAAGTTGGGGGGTGTGATTACACTTGAAAAGTGTAATTACAAACTCCACATTTTGATACTCATTGATGCATTTAAGTAGTTAATTTCAAAGTTTTATCATTATTTTATTATTTATAGTGTTTATTCTCTTAATTGTAGGTAAAAGGGGAAAATACGTGAGATTAGTAGTGTTGAAAGTGGCTTCCGAGGAGGAAACAATGGTCCAAAGTTCAAGATAGTTGAAGTGATGTGCAGTTGAAGTTCCAGCTCGACACCTTGTTAGTATTTGGATCATAACTTTTCACTCACAACTCGGATTGACCTGATTCTTTTTGGGTTGGAAAGAAGACTCAAAGGGCTACAATTTCGTGCTTTAGCCAAAGCCTGAATCGATTGTTTTTGAGGTCAAAATCACAGTGGAAGTTGAGGACAGAAAGCTATCAGAAGCAGCAAACTGAGAAGCAGAACTTGAAGATCAAAGTTTCTGTGGTCCGGACCACCTGCCAAACGGTCCGGACCACCTGCCAAACGGTCCGAACCACAGTGCATTATGTGTGCGCGGCTTCACTCCGTCTTTTAGGGTTTTCTTTACAACTTCTATATAATATCTGCTACATGGCCGACCCAGAAAAAAAAAAGCCCCTTTTGATTTTGCACCTTCAATTGAGCAGTTAGAATAGAATTTTGAGAGTTTTTAGATTAGGTTTTAGGCTTGGATGCATGGATTCATGGTTTTTGTTGGAGCTTTCATCGTTGTCTTTGTAGTGATTCTTCACTTCGTCTTTTATATTCGCTTTACGTTGTAAGTTGCACTTTAATCTATTTCGTTTTATTTCGATTTGTTTCGTAATATCATGTTTTGCTTGTTTCAATTCTCTTTTCGTATGATTGAATGCTATTTGATTGTTTTTAAGATGCTTAAAGTAGTTTTAGCGTAAAACCCTAATCTTGATTCAATGAATCAAGAAAGGGTAATTCACGAAAAGCCTTGGGGTGTTCGTAGTCCCTTCGCGTAGGTTGCGAAACCCTTCGCGTAGGTTTCGAGACCCTTCGCGTAGGTTTCGAGACCCTTCGCGTAGGTTGCGAAACCTTCACATAGGTTGCGAAACCTTTCGCGAAGGGATTTACCTTTCACAAATCTATTTTTTTTCCTATTTCGAAAACATTCGAATACGAAAAACCCTTAACCAAATTCGTGTGAGATCACTGGTATGGATTTTCGTAACCAATCATCAAATGTTTTTGAATAGAATTAAAAATCAGATTTTTATTAATATTTTGGTGTTTAATTGAAAAACTCTAGGAAACAAAGGTCTTTAACCATATCCGCTTGAGATCACTGGTACTGACCTTTGATTACAACATTTTCAAAACTTTTCAAATTAAACCATGTTCTTCAAACAAACACACCCCAAGGCAAAGTAGTAAACTACCCAGACTTGATGTTGGATCAAGATCTTTATTCCTATTGAATTAAAATCCAATTTAGTTTTAGTTATAATTGATTTATTAATTTTATTTTAATTTTTCGCTATCTAGCTTAAGTCTTCTTGAAATTCAGATTTTCTTTTTTATTTTAATCTTAATTAATTGAAATCGAATTCATCTTTAATTTCACTGAACTTTAGAACTTAGTAAACTTAAATTTCCTGCTTGTTCTTACTTAATTACCTCACTCCAAAATAAAAGCTCAGATGAAAATTCAGATTATCAATTCAAATTTTAAAAAAAATATGTTGAGTGAGGTAAATCAAGACAAGTTTTCCCCCAAGTGCAAGGTGTGGTTGAAGCACAAAATAACTGGTAAGTCCCAGGTCATTTCCACAGGGATCTAGGGAGTAATGAAGTGAATGACTCTAATGGTGATTAATTTGGCAAAACACAACTCACAAAAAATGTGAAACAGAAAAATAAAATCTGATTTGGTTGGTTGATGGTTTTGAACTAGTTTTCCAAAAGCAAAATGAATTTAAACTAAAGATTAAGTGATAAAAAGGTTGAGCAAGACAAGTTTAATACCAATCCGAATGAATTTCAAGTGCCAAGAGTTTATAAATTACCAAATCAATTTGTGCTGATTTTTGAGAAAATTAATTTCAATTAAAACAAACCATGGATTAAACACTCAATGTGCATAACCTATTTTAAGGACAATAGGAGTTCTAATTCTAGCAACCCACATACAACAATGTCATGAGAGTACTAAGTTAAGCAACACCTATGAACTCATCAATAGGATATACAAATTTGGATTAATCGGGTCTTGAATCAATGAGTTCTAAGACACCCAGCTACAAATTGACTTGATAATCATAAGAACTCAAAGTAAATCCATGAAGTTCGGCCACTTGAGATTCATTGGAAGGGCATTACCCTTGCCTTGGCCCAAGAAGACTTAGCCGAGCATATTAAAGAGAAGAAAAACAGAAATGGAAATCTGAATTGAAGACATTTCAACCTGAAAATGAAAGTTTAATGGATTCAGAACTGAAAATCTGATTACAGAAATTGAAATGAATTCAAAATGTAAACCTCAAAACTCCAATGCCGAATTGAATTTCAAATGTAAAACTATGAACTCTCAATAAAATTTCTCTCAAAACCTCTCTTTACAAAACTGAATTTCTCTCCCCCCGACTTTCTCTGCTTTTCTCCGTGTATCTCCCTCAAAACCTCTCTCTCCTCTAACCGAATGTAGTCCTCATGATAGCTCCTTCTTTCTCCTATTTTTTTTTACTGATTTGCCCTCCCTGGATTGCAGGTTACATCACATAGAGAAGTTGGGGTCACGTGGAATTCGTTGCTGTGAAGAAGCTTATATTCGAATACAGTGAAACCATATTCGAATATGATCCTCTGCTGTAGAAATTTCCAGAATAGTGATTCTGATCTCTTTGCATTGACTTCAACTGAATTTTCTTCTTCTTCTGAAATAGCTTCAATCCTTTGATGTGCTGTGCAGCATGCTTTCTTCTCAACATCCTCAATGTAGCTTAATTTCTTGTTTTTGTGATGGAAATTCAACACATATTCCACTTTGGAGATATGGAGATGAATCTGCACAAAACATAGATTTTATATCTTTTTATGATGTGTGCAAGTGTAATTTGAATATATAAATATGTAACAATTGATGTCCAATCACACACCCCCCAACTACAACATTACTAGTCCCTAGTAATGCTTCTAATAGAAGAAATAGGAGAGAAATCCAAAAGCATTAATTCCATTTCAATTTGAATGACATTTCAGCTATTCATATGAAATTAGTCAACACATAAGCAAAACTTCATAAGCAAAGTTTAAAATTTAAAATTTTATAAGAGATGTGAAACTTGCCAAGTGTGTGAAATGAATGTGAATGAATAGCAGCTTTTAGCTCTATCAAGTTAACATACATCTTTAGAACTTCATTTAATTCTGAACTTTGCATTCCATTTCATTCCCAAGTTTTGACTTCAAATCTCACCTTGGAATTCACTCCAAAGAAAATAGAGCACACAAGGTTTCACTCAAGATGCCCCTTATTAAGAGTAAATGTTCATCAAATTCTAGAAGGTGGCATCAACAAGTCAAAAACGATGTATTCAAGAAAGAATTGGACTTGGCATAACTCCATGAAGGAATGATGTAGCAAAGTAATTTCAGAATTTTCACCATGATTTCCTAATTCCTAAATTTCACAATTGAATGAAAATTCTTCCAAAGATCAATTAGGACTTGCAATGGGTTGTAATGGGGCCATGAGGTTTAATAAGGTAATAGAAGGAAATGATAAGGAATTCAAAAACTGATTTGGAACACTGAAATAAACTTTCTTCTACCCTTCTACAATTCATTATTATTATTATTTTTTTTACAGAAATTGAAAATGACCTCAAGTGAATGTATTTCAAGATTAAAACAGTTCCCCCCTTTTTGATTTTCTTTTTATCATCCATTTCCCTTAACATTTTCTTTTTCCTCATTCCATACATTTTTCTTTCTTCTCACCTCCAAATCCCACAATTCAGTCCACTAACCTTCATTTCTATTTTCAATGCATTCCAAAATACATAGGGAAGGCTAGAGAGCATTCATTTTGGTTAAAGGAATTATGTGGTAAAAATGAAGAAGTATGAATGCTCTAATAAGGCTCAAACTTGGCTACAATGGTCATGTTTATCAAAGAAAGGCATTCCAAGCTCAAATGTTAAGAAAAATGGCCTAATATCACTTCTATGATTTCATTCCATTCAACCATAAAAGTTAAGAATCTGAAATCTAGTTCCATTCCTCTATTACTTCACAAACACCCAAAACAAAATAGTATAAGTGGAGTTATTGAAGGAATTTGAAGTGCAAAAAGCTTGAGCTTCTGGAAAGCCCTTAGAGTAAATGTAAGTCTCTCATGAACAAAGTTTAAGGCTCAAATATCTCACTTCAGGTTTTAAGTCTCCACTATATCTGGAAATCCATAAAACACATTATTCATTCATAAATCCATTCCTCAAGACAAATGTTAGATCAACAATTCTCAAGCTAAATCCATTCACACACTTTTCAACTTAAAAACACATGGCAAACACAACAACTCTTAAAATTTCATACTTCAACTCAGCTCAATCCAATTTATGCAAATGACATCACTAATTCCAAGAAAACAGAAATTTCATTCATTCCAAGTTGTAAGTTCAAAGTCATAGGTGGCAAAAGTAAAACAAAACAACTTAAACCTAATCAAAAGAAACAAACAGCAAGAACATCAATCCAAATCCTATTGTTAACAAAACATATTTGAAATATTCTAAAGATTTGCTGTCAAAATCTGGTTTCAAGGACGAAAGAGTCTGAATCATGGCTGAAATACTGAATTAAGCATTTCTTCCTTCTCGGCTTAATTCGAATATGCTCTCCACCAATCGAATAAGCTTTTGCTGCCCCTGTCTCAGCTCACTAACTTCCCTCATCAGTACTTCTTGATTTTGCTAGATTAACTTCAATTTCTCCTTTGTGCTCATGGGAGCTGCTTCAGTCTCTTCTGCTGGCTGCTGCTGGTTGTTCTCTACTGCAGGTGGAGCAGCCTTCTTCAACTGTCCTTGACTTCTATTCACAGATGTCTTGTCTATCAAAGGAGCAGCTTTCACAGTGGCCATTCCTACCTCTTCATCTATTCCCAGAAAGTGCTGAATTATCTCTGTAATTAGACCTCCAAAAGGCAGCCCAGCAGTGGATTCTGATTTCTCTACCACATGAGAAATAACCAACCAGATGTGGTAAGGTAAATCCATGGGAATGCCTAACAACAACTTTCCCATAATCATGGCTTGCTCTAGAGTGATGGTTGACTTGTAAGCATGGGGCAGAATTGAAGAACAGACTAGCATGTGAAGGACATTACTTTTGGGAGTAATTCCTGACTTGGACATCCTAGCAGTGGTCCATTGGGCTTGAGGGTTGGCTGTGAAGAGTCTAGCCAAATTGTCCTTATGCAATTGCTCCTCCCATTGTGCTTTTTGTTCAGGTGTGGATTCGGGTACTCTTTCAACAGGTAAATGACTTATGAAAGAGATCTTCTCAAGATTCAAACTGATTTTCTTCCCTCTAACCTTAGAGTTTATCACAGGTCTCCCTTGAACCATACCCAATTCAGCATTTGAGTAAAACTCTCTCACATATGGTACCACAGCCCTCCTACTGGTTGTAACCCAATGCACCCAGCCCCTTTGCTCAATGCTCAAATAATTCTAACAATTCATAGGGTGGTTCATTGTAGTCCTCCAATTTAATTCCTCTTTCACTCAACACAGCTCTCTTGCTGTAGTTCTCATTATATTTCAGCTTCGAGGCTTTATTGGAAAACCTCGAGCTATCAAAAGAATCCTCATCAAAAAGATCTTGGTCAGATTGTGCTTCAGGTTCATCCTCAGGAGCATTTTCAGAGGTGTGACCCTCATGCTCAGGAG
This sequence comes from Vitellaria paradoxa, assembly GCA_019916065.1. Classification (NCBI taxonomy): domain Eukaryota; kingdom Viridiplantae; phylum Streptophyta; class Magnoliopsida; order Ericales; family Sapotaceae; genus Vitellaria; species Vitellaria paradoxa. Next base: position 36,421,890 of record CM034235.1, read on the forward strand.
CAGTAGTATGCTCCTTAGTAGGCACATTCTCAGGAACTCCAACAGAGTTTTCCTTTTCAACATTAGAGACATGATCATCATGTCTCTCATTCAAACTCTCATTACCTACAGAATAGAATGATTCTGCTCTAGAGGAGGACCTAGGGTCTGATTTAGAAGATGACAGTTCATACGTTATGGGTTCCTGAACAACAAGTGAAGAACCCTTACCATGTTGGCTCAAAATCCTCATGCTCCTTCTTTTAGCCTTACCTTTATAAGCCATCTTCTTCATCCTCTTTGGTGGCATTTTGCTTCAATTGATGCTCAACCCTTTATCAGAAATTTTCCAAAGCTGTAAACCCTAGCTTCTTCAATCGCAGCTCTGTATCTGAATCTTCTTTCCAATGTCAACTCAAAATCACGCTCAGATAATCTGATAGTTGAGGATTGGAAGAAGATGTGGAATGGTGAAGGTTTCAGGGTTTTGGGCACCAGGGCTCGTATTCGAATAGAACAGAACTTGAATGGGGCCACTTCACGGGTATATACAGGATTTAAAACCGACATCATATTCGAATACCCAGACCCATATTCGAATACAGGTTATCAGCAATTTGCAAGTCCAGTGTCCAGAAAACCAGAAATTCTTCCCCCATTTCTTAAGAATACTCAAATTAAGTTTTGCCAACAGCTATGATTCGAAAATTATTTCAAAAGACAACTAATTCAAGAAGAAGTTTTGCAATTTTTCAAATTTTGCAATTTTTTTCAAATTTTCAATTTTTTTTCAAATTTTTCAACATATGCAAACTCAAACTGACATAAGCATGATCTTAATTCAATTCAAACAATTCCAAATCATATTCAAAACATTCTGATCATATCCAATCACTCAATTCAGCAAATTTCAGTAAAAACACTATTCACATCCACAAACTCAGATTGTGTCCCCCCCAACTAAAATCATGCATTGTCCTCAATGTATTAAACCAGCAAATTAAAGAAAGGTTGGGGAAGTAACATACCTGGAGATTGTGAATGAAAATTCAACTTATTACCAAGAATTGAAAGCTCATCATCAGCTGCTGTGACCAATTCCCCACCAACTTGTTCCAAGCTCACATTTCAGCAGTGGCAAGGCATTCAGTCCAGCTACTGCAAGATCACAGCTGCAGTTGCAATTGCAACTGATGAAATCAGATTTGAATAGATTCTTTTCATCAAGCAGATTCTTCACTTCCTCAGTTGAGTACTACTTGCAGCTGAAAACTGAAGGTTAGCAATAACCATAAACAACTTCTTTTTTTTTTTTTTAGATGAAAAAAAGAAAATTACAAAAACAAAAGAAAACAGAAAATCAAAAGCATAACAGAACCTACACTACTATGATACAAAGTCAGAATTCTTCCTTCATTCAAACAGAATTTGGGGGATCTTCGAGATCCCAACTCTCTACTTCAGCAACAAAATTCTCATGATACTCCTTGAGTCTCTGTCCATTCACCCGGAAAACATTCTTTGAACTTGGGTTTTCAATGTCAATAGCCCCAAACTCTGTCACATTCTTGACTACAAAAGGACCAGTCCATCTTGATTTCAGCTTTCCTGGAAACAGATGCAATCTAGAATCATATAACAACACTTTTTGTCCCACAAAAAACTCTCTTCTACTGATGTGTGCATCGTGCCACTTCTTTACTCGATCCTTAGAAATCTTGGCATTCTCATATGCATCGTTTCTAATCTCTTCCAGCTCACTAAGTTGCAATTTTCTTTGAAAACCAGATTCAGTGATGCTCTCATTAAAATGTCTCACTGCCCAAAAGGCCTTGTGTTCCAACTCCACTGGTAAGTGACAAGCTTTTCCATACACCAATCTATAAGGGGACATTCCTAAGATGGTCTTGAATGCAGTCCTATAAGCCCACAGTGCATCCACCAATTTCAAAGACCAATCTTTCCTTGTGGGGTTCACTGTTTTCTCAATGATTCTTTTGATTTCCCTATTAGCTAATTCAGCTTGTCCACTTGTTTGGGGGTGGTAAGATGTTCCAACCTTGTGTAACACCCCATACTTCTTCATCAAAAGACCAACATGTCTATTGCAAAAATGTGTTCCCCTATCACTTATCACTGCTCTAGGCATCCCAAATCTGGAAAACACATTTTCTTTCAAAAATTTGATAACTACTCTATGGTCATTGGTCTTTGTTGGAATAGCCTCTACCCACTTTGAGACATAATCTACGGCCACTAGAATGTACTCATAACCAAAGGAACTCACAAATGGGCCCATGAAGTCCATACCCCAACAGTCAAAGATATCAAGCACATAAATGGGATGAAGGGGCATCATGTTCCTCCTAGTGAGGCTACCAAGTCTCTGGCATCTATCACAAGCAACATAAAATGCATACACATCTTTGAACATGGTTGGCCAATACAATCCACATTGCAAAATTTTAGCCACAGTCTTCCTAGCAGAAAAATGTCCTCCACAAGCTAATATGTGACAGAACTCAATGACATTGGTGGACTCACTCTCAGGTATGCACCTCCTAATCACCTGATCTGGGCAATATTTAAACAAATAAGGGTCATCCCAGAAAAAGTGTCTCACATTCCTAAAGAACTTCCTTCTATCCAACATGGTCCAGTGAGAAGGCACAATACCTGAAGCTAGGTAGTTGGCTATATCTGCAAACCAAGGTACCTCAGAAGAGTCTATGTGGAACAACTGCTCATCAGGGAATGTCTCATTGATGGGAGAATCAAAAGATGCTAAATCCTGATGTGGGAGTCTAGAAAGGTGATCAGCAACTACATTTTCAACTCCCTTTTTGTCCTTGATTTCTAAATCAAATTCTTGAAGCAGAAGAATCCATCTAATAAGTCTAGGCTTAGCATCAGGTTTGGTCAAGAGATACTTCAAAGCAGCATGGTCAGTGTATACTATGACATGGGAACCTACCAAGTATGATCTGAACTTGTCCAAGGCATATACTACTGCTAGCAACTCCTTCTCAGTAGTAGTGTAATTCCTTTGTGCTTCACTAAGGGTTTTGCTAGCATAGTACAATACATGTGGCCTCCTATCCCTCCTCTGTCCTAGCACTGCACCAATGGCACAATCACTAGCATCACACATGATTTCAAATGGTAAAGTCCAGTCTGGTGGCTGCATAATGGGAGCTGAGGTGAGCAAACTCTTAAGTCTATCAAATGAGGCCTGACACTCTGGTGTCCAATCAAAGGGAACATCCTGGGATAGAAGGTTGCACAAAGGTCTAGCAATGGCACTGAATGATGCAATGAACCTTCTATAAAACCCAGCATGGCCAAGAAATGATCTGATATCCTTAACACATCTAGGGGTAGGAAGTTTTTGAATGATTTCCACTTTGGCTTTGTCTACTTCTATCCCCCTAGAAGACACTATGTGGCCAAGGACAATTCCATGAGTTACCATAAAGTGGCATTTTTCCCAATTCAAAACCAAGTTTTTCTCCTCACATCTAATCAAAACCTTCTCTAAATTTCCCAAACATGTATCAAAGTCACTGCCATATACTGAAAAGTCATCCATAAAAACTTCAAGGAATCTCTCTACAAAATCACCAAACAGACTCATCATACATCTCTGAAATGTTGCAGGAGCATTGCAAAGACCAAAAGGCATACGCCTATATGCAAATGTGCCAAATGGGCAAGTGAATGTGGTCTTTTCCTGATCCTCCAATGCAATCTCAATCTGATTATACCCAGAGTAACCATCCAAGAAACAGTAAAATGCATGCCCTGCCACTCTTTCCAATACCTGATCTAGGAATGGAAGAGGGAAGTGATCTTTCCTTGTGACTGCATTTAACTTTCTATAATCTATGCACATGCGCCATCCTGTTTGGATGCGCATTGGAACTAATTCCTCTTTTTCATTCTTAATCACAGTCACTCCAGATTTCTTAGGCACTACCTGAGTTGGACTCACCCACTTAGAATCTGAGATGGGGTAGATAATTCCAGCATCCAAAAACTTGATTACCTCCCCTCTAACAACCTCTTTCATGTTGGGGTTGAGTCTCCTTTGCATTTGTCTAATAGGCTTGGCCTCATCCTCTAAAAATATTCTATGAGTGCAGATCAATGGACTTATTCCCTGCAGATCTGCTATAGTCCAGCCCAAAGCTCCTCTATGCTTCCTCAAGACTTCCACAAGTCTATTTTCTTGGTCCAAACTCAGCTGAGATGAAATGACAGCTGGATAGGACTCTCCCTCACCCAAAAATACATACTTCAAGTCACTTGGTAGGGGTTTTCTCTCAGGTTTTGGTGGCTGGTCAAAAAATGACAGAGGCTTGACTATGGGCAGCTCTAAAGACTCAACAGATGGTCTCCACTGATTCACCAATAGCATTGAATTTTTCATTTCCTCCAATTCTCCTCCCTCACAATTCTCCAAGTCACAATCAGCTAAGAAATCTACTTGCTCATTATTCACCAAGGCTTTCTCCAAAGGGTCATCAAAATACTCTCTATCAAAGTGATCTTGAGTGGTTGTTTGAATCAAATCAACTTCCTCTACCTCCTCATAATCACTCGGCTGTTTGGTCACCTTGAAGATGTTTTTCTCAATTGTCATGTTTCCAAAGGAGAACTTGATAACTCCGGTTCTACAATTGATCAAGGCATTTGAGGTGGCCAAAAATGGTCTTCCTAGGATAACAGGTACAGCTGGTTGGTTTCCTTGAATGGGCTGAGTGTCTAGCACTATAAAGTCCACCGGAAAGTAAAAATGATCTACTTGAATCAAGACATCCTCCACCACACCCCTAGGGACTTTAACTGACCTATCAGCAAGTTGTAGTGTCACCCTAGTAGGTCTAAGTTCTCCCAACCCCAGCTGTTTTTAAACAGTGAATGGTAAGAGGTTGACACTTGCACCTAAATCTAGCAAAGCTTGATCTACCCTTTGATTCCCAATTAAGCAAGCTATGGTGGGGCAGCCTGGATCTTTATATTTGGGAGGAGTTTTAAATTGTAAAATGGAGCTCACTTGTTCAGTCAAAAATGCTCTTTCTTTCACATTCATTTTCCTCTTAACAGTACACAAATCTTTCAAAAATTTTCCATAGGATGGATTTTGTTTAATTGCATCAAGTAAGGGAATATTGATTCTGACTTGTTTGAACAATTCATAAATGTCAGAATTCAAATTCTCTTTCTTGGCTTTGTTCAATCTTTGTGGAAATGGAAGTTTTGGAACAAATTCAGATTTGTCCAACTTGGTTTTATTCAAAATCTCTTTATTTTCAAAATCTTTTTAACTCTTTTCAAACTGATTTTCCTCAGAAATTTTGTTCTTATTCTCAGAAATTTCCTCTTTATTTTAGAATTTACCTGCTCTGTTCTCTGGATTCTGATTTGCTGCTTACTGCTATTCGAATGTTGCTTGCTGGTATTCGAATATTCCTTCGGCTGCATCAGAATTTTCTGCCCTTCTTGGCTCAGATTCTGCTTTTCCTCAAGTTTTCTGCTGTCCAACCTGCTGTCCCCAATTAGTCTTTCATTTTGCTTCAATTCCTGCTCTTCATGCTGAAACATGATTTCTTTCTCAGAAGTGCTAAATTGCTGTTTCTGTTCACTTTTTGTTCTGCTGTCCAGTTTCTGTTTTAGCTGCATTTCCTCTTCATTTTTCATTATTTCTTGCTCATTTTCTTCCTCAATTTCTTCAGCAGGTGGTTTGTAATCTGGCTTGACAATTTGCTTTCCACTTCTCAATGTTGAAACAGCTTGTACATGCTCCAGATTTTCATTTGCAGCAGATGAAGATGATTCACTGAAATGAACTTGGCTTGTAGGATTTGGTCTTGGCTGAGATGGAAGCTTTCCTGATTCTCTGATGGTTAAAGCTTGAGTTATCTTTGACAATTGACTTCGGATGTCTTCATGGCCCTGTTTGTCTGCTCTTGAAACTTGGAATTCTGATTGTTGGTTCCAATCTGCCCTTGCATAAATTGTTGCAAAGTGTCTTCCAAAGATCTTTTGTGAGGTGGCTGATAAAAATTTGTGTTCTGCTGAGGTTGAAAAAGCTGAGAAGGAAATGGTTGGGGTTGCACAGGTTGTTGAGGTTGGTATTGTTGGTTCTGTGCTTCTGCTTTCCAAGAAAGGTTTGGATGATTTCTGTAGCCAGGGTTGTAGTTATTCGAATATGGACTATGGCCTTGTGAATATGTGTTTATCCCCTGATTTTGATTGAAGGGTCTTGCAACTTGTGTGGGATTTGCTTGACCATAGAGAACTTCCTTAAAAGCTGGAAGTGTTGGGCAATCATCAGTCCTGTGGTCTGCGGTTTCACACAGCACACACTTCACTTCACTCTCCTTCAATGTTTGCTTCTTTTGCTCCATCAATTCAATCTTTCTTGACAATGCAGCCAACCTAGCTCCAACATCATCTGCCTCATTGAGATGGAACTTTCCTCTATCATTTGATCTGTTAGAAAATTCAGAAAAAGATGGGGAGACTACCTCCCATTGTTTAGTGTTTTCAGCTAAAGCATCAAAGAAATGTAAAGCCTCTTCAGCAGTTTTGTCATAAAATTCACCATTACACATGGTGGCAACCAACATTTTCAGATTTGGAGTTAATGCATTATGGAAAAAATTAACAATTCTCCAAGATTCAAAACCATGATGTGGACATGCTTGCAACAATTCCTTGAATCTTTCCCATGCTTGAGCAAATGTTTCATTGGATTTACACACAAAATTCATTATTTGCTGTTGAAGAATTATAGTTCTATTTGCAGGGAAATACTTCTTCAAAAATTTTGTTTGCATGTCTCTCCAAGTACCTATTGATCTAGGCTCAAGTGAATTCAACCACATTTTTGCCTTGTCTTTCAATGAAAATGGAAATAATTTAAGCCTAACCATGTCCTCATTAACATTCCTATCCATGCAAGTTCCACAAACATCTTCAAATTCTTTCATATGCATGTAAGGATTTTCTGAGTCCATGCCATGAAAAGTTGGTAAAAGCTGAATTGTTCCAGGTTTAAAATGAAAATTCTGATGTCCATTTGGAAGAACAATGCAAGATGGAGTGGTTTGTCTAGCTGGATAAAGATATTCTCGGAGAGGTCTAAGGATGTTTTGATCCATTTGGTCATTCTCTCCTTGAACACTTCCTTCCGGCAGAACAGGTGGTGGTGGATCCATATGTGCAACAAAAAATTCAGATTGTGAATGTGATGCAGCAGATTCAATCAATTCAGCAAGAGAAGATGGAGAATGCAATTCAGATCTGTTTCCAACAAGTTTACCAGACCTTAAAAGCATAAACAGAAATTCAGACTGAAACAAAACTCCAATCTAACCTCCTAACTTCACAATTTCATCTACTGATTCACAGAGAATTGCAACTACAGCTTACAGCAGAGAAATGCAGCAGTATTCGAATATCAGATGAAATAGATTCAAATCAGAAATTCAGGATTCAGATGCAAACAGTTCTAAAACTAAACTAACAACCAAGACTATAAAAGAAATAGAAACAGAGATGAAACAAAGTTACCCAACAAGTTAAGCAGCTCTGTTGTTGAAAATGGTGGTGAGATGTACTGCCAGTTAATGCTCCAAAAGCTCAAAACACCATTGCTTCTCAAAGATCCTCGGCAACGGCGCCAAAAATTGTGCTTGTTCTTACTTAATTACCTCACTCCAAAATAAAAGCTCAGATGAAAATTCAGATTATCAATTCAAATTTTAAAAAAAATATGTTGAGTGAGGTAAATCAAGACAAGTTTTCCCCCAAGTGCAAGGTGTGGTTGAAGCACAAAATAACTGGTAAGTCCCAGGTCATTTCCACAGGGATCTAGGGAGTAATGAAGTGAATGACTCTAATGGTGATTAATTTGGCAAAACACAACTCACAAAAAATGTGAAACAGAAAAAATAAAATCTGATTTGGTTGGTTGATGGTTTTGAACTAGTTTTCCAAAAGCAAAATGAATTTAAACTAAAAGATTAAGTGATAAAAAGGTTGAGCAAGACAAGTTTAATACCAATCCGAATGAATTTCAAGTGCTAAGAGTTTATAAATTACCAAATCAATTTGTGCTGATTTTTGAGAAAATTAATTTCAATTAAAACAAACCATGGATTAAACACTCAATGTGCATAACCTATTTTAAGGACAATAGGAGTTCTAATTATAGCAACCCACATACAACAATGTCATGAGAGTTCTAAGTTAAGCAACACCTATGAACTCATCAATAGGATATACAAATTTGGATTAATCGGGTCTTGAATCAATGAGTTCTAAGACACCCAGCTGCAAATTGACTTGATAATCATAAGAACTCAAAGTAAATCCATGAAGTTCGGCCACTTGAGATTCATTGGAAGGGCATTACCCTTGCCTTGGCCCAAGAAGACTTAGCCGAGCATATTAAAGAGAAGAAAAATAGAAATGGAAATCTGAATTGAAGACATTTCAACCTGAAAATGAAAGTTTAATGGATTCAGAACTGAAAATCTGATTACAGAAATTGAAATGAATTCAAAAATGTAAACCTCCAAAACTCCAATGCCGAATTGAATTTCAAATGTAAAACTATGAACTCTCAATAAAATTTCTCTCAAAACCTCTCTTTACAAAACTGAATTTCTCTCCCCCTGACTTCCTCTGCGTTTCTCCGTGTATCTCCCTCAAAACCTCTCTCTCCTCTAACCGAATGTAGTCCTCATGATAGCTCCTTCTTTCTCCTATTTTTTTTTTTACTGATTTGCCCTCCCTGGATTGCAGGTTACATCACATGGAGAAGTTGGGGTCACGTGGAATTCGTTGCTGTGAAGAAGCTTATATTTGAATACAGTGAAACCATATTCGAATATGATCCTCTGCTGCAGAAATTTCCAGAATAGTGATTCTGATCTCTTTGCATTGACTTCAACTGAATTTTCTTCTTCTTCTGAAATAGCTTCAATCCTTTGATGTGCTGTGCAGCATGCTTTCTTCTCAAGATCCTCAATGTAGCTTAATTTCTTGTTTTTGTGATGGAATTCAACACATATTCTACTTTGGAGATATGGAGATGAAATCTGCACAAAACATAGATTTTATATCTTTTTATGATGTGTGCAAGTGTAATTTGAATATATAAATATGTAACAATTGATGTCCAATCATTTCCAAACTTGCTTTCCTTTAGTTTTTAGAATTCCTTTCACATCCTAGAAACTAAATAACATTAGGCTCCCTGTGAATTCGACCCCGGACTCACCGAGTTTTAAAACTACGACTACCCTCTTGCACTTGAGAGGTAGAACCCCGAAACACAATTTAGGGTCGGTCATTTACCCTTTAGCGACCAAAATTTTGGTCGCCAAAGGTTAGTTTTTGGTGACCAATTGGTCACCAAAAGGGTCTTTAATTGGAAATTTGAATTAATTTAAAAAAATAAAAATTCAAATGTGGTGCCACGTGGCATCATTTGCTGACTTGTCATCATGCCACATGGCAACTTGTGTTATGCCACATGTCAACCTATGATTTCGCCACGTGTCGACCTACTATTGCACCACGTGTTGAATCTATATTTTTGATATTTTTGTTGTTGCTGATATTCGAACTCGTGCCATTTCTTTGGAAGTTCATGTGATTGGCCACTAGGCCAAGCTATTATTTGTATATATATTTTATACCTTTTTGTATATATAAACAAATCTTTATCACATTTGGTAACTAATTGGTCACCAAAGGTACCTTTTTAGCGACCAATTGGTCGCCAAAAATGATAAAAAATTTATGATTTTTGTTTAATTACTTTAACTTTTTTGTAATAAATTTTTAATACTTTTGCCAACCAATTGGTTGGAAGAAGTGCCCCTTTATAGACTAATTTATGAATAACTATTATATTTAACTAAAAATAATTTTAAATGTTTTTTTTTATTTTCCTCCAATTCGTATGCGTAGCACATATTTAATACATATCTTTAATTTAGTTATATCATGGCTCACTATATATATTTTTTTCTTCATTTTGTATTTATATTTTTAAAAATAATTTGGTCGCATTTAGTTTTAGTTTTAGAAAATTATTTTTAAAAAGCAAAATTTTTGAAAACCATTTTAAGAATTTATTTCTAATAAAAAAATATTTTAGGTGATTATATTTGGAAATAAGTTCTAAAAAAATAAAGAAATGAAATTACTTAAAATTAATAAATAATATTTGTTATTTTTATTTTTAAATTTAAAATAATGTCACTTTAATATAATTAATATTAAATTACACTAAACAATTATTAGATATTAAAACGTTTAAAATTCACTTGATTGTAAGTCATACAAACTATAAAGGTTACTTCAACATATTTACTTTGAAAAAAAAAAGATTATATATTCAAATTATCTAAATTTGATTTGGTGAATTTAGTTTTAGCATTAATCTGGTAACATTCTTTTATTGATCTATGATTATAATTTTTGATAATTTTTATAAATTAATTAAAATTAATAAATAAACATTAAAATAAAATTTATGAAATCTAATTTAAATCATACAAAGGGATAAATAAATTTGTTTAAGAGAAAGATAGAGAAAGAAAAAAAATTTAATTATTTTTATTTATCCATTTTATTTTTTAGCGACTAAATTAATGTTTGGTCGATGAAGAGATATTTTTAGCGACCAATTGGTTGCTAAATGCTTGGAATTTAACCACCAAACTTATTTGGTTGCTAAAAATGAATGTCAAAAGTCGTTAAAAATGAATGTCAAAAATTATGAAAATATTCCGCGACCAAATGTTTTGGTAGCCAAAAGCCATTGTTGGCGCCAAAGGATGGGAGGAAATATTTTAGAATTCTTTAGCGACTAAATTAATATTTGGTCAGTAAAGGTTAATTTTTAGCGACCAGTTGATCGCCAAATGCCTGAAATTTAGCTACCAACTTATTTGGTCACTAAAAATAAATGTCAAAAATTATGAAAATATTCCGCGACCAAAGGTTTTGGTAGCCAAAGGCCATTGTTGGTGCCACACAATGGAGGGAAATATTTTAGAACTCTTTAGTGACTAAATTAATATTTGGTTGTTAAAGGTTAACTTTTAGCGACCAAAGGTTAACTTTTAGCGACCAAACTTATTTAGTCGCTAAAAATAAATGTCAAAAATTATAAAAATATTCCGTGACCAAATGTTTTGGTAGCCAAAAGCCATTGTTGGCGCCAAAGGAAGGAGAGAAATATTTTAGAACTCTTTAGCGACTAAATTAATATTTGGTCGGTAAAGGTTAACTTTTAGCAACCAATTAGCCGCCAAATGCCTAGAATTTAGCGACCAAACTTACTTGGTCGCTAAAAATAAATGTCAAAAATTATGAAAATATTTCGCGACCAAATATTTTGGTAGCCAAAAGCCATTGTTGGCGCCAAAGGATGGAGGGAATTATTTTAGAACTCTTTAGCGACTAAATTAATATTTGGTCAGTAAAGGTTAACTTTTAGCAACCAATTGGTCGCCAAATGCCTGGATTTAGCAACCAATTTATATTTGGTCTCTAAAAATAAATTATTAGCGACCAAATGATATTTAGTCGATAAAAAACTAATATTTAGTGACCAAATTTAGTTTTGGTCGTGAAAAATGGTTACTAAAAATGCTTTTTCTTGTAGTGAATAAGAAAAGAAGGAACCCTATAAGTATCATTGGGCACTTAGAGTAGAATCATTATGGCAACTTTAGCGATTGATTATATTACATGGCATTGTAGGCTAGGGCACATGAGCGAAAAATGGATGAAAGTAGTGTTATCGAAGGGTGAATTACCGGGTTGTAAATCACTGAATCTGGACTTTTATGAGAATTATGTTTTGGAGAAACAGAATAAAGTTAGCTTTATAAAGGCGACAAGGAACATAAAATCAGATAAGCTGGAGCTGGTTCATACAGATGTGTGGGGCTTGTCTCAAGTATCTTCTCTTGGTGGCTTGTGTTATTTTGTTACTTTCATTGATGACAATACTAGAAAATTATGGGTCTTATTATTTTTTCAAGCATAAATCTAATGTGTTTGGTGTTTTCAAGAACTTGAAAGCATTTGTTGACAATGAAACAAGAAATAAACTAAAGTGTTTGGAATCTGCTAATGGCAGTGAGTAGTGTGATGGTGAGTGGCTTACTGTGATGCAAATAAAATTTGGAGGCTGAAAACAATCCCAAAGAAGCCATGGCAGAATGGAGTTGCTAAGCTCATGAATAGGACAATCTTAGAGCGTGCAAGGAGCATGAGTCTACATGCTGGGTTAATCAATTCTGGGCTAAAGTAGTACGTACATTGACGCATTTGATTAACAGAGGACCTTCAATTACTTTAAATAATGGACTGCCGGATGAGGCTTGGTCAAGTAAAAAAGTAAATTTATTTCACTTACAAGTCTTTGGTTACATGGCCTATATGCATATTGATTTGAGTAATAGGGATAGACTTGATGCTAAGCCTCAAAAGTGCGTCTTTATAAGTTATATTGATAGCTATGGGTATAGGTTGCATGATTTTGAAAATCTGAAAACACGCAGGAGTATGGATATGATATTTAATGAGTCTGTTTTGTATAAAAACATACAGAATCAACCTGAGAAGGTTAATAAAAATTCAAACTTTATAGAGTTTAAGGGAATCCCTAACAAGATTGTCTTATAGCCTTAAAATATTAATACATAATCTATACAACATGCAGATCCACAAACTCCTCCCAAGAGGTCTACTCATACCATTCAATGTCCAATGCATTCTTCTCCTTATTTACACTATTTGTTGCTAATTAATAGTGGTGAACTAGAATGTTTTGATAAAGCATTGCAGGTGAAGACTAGGGAGGAGTGAAAGCATGCGATAGATGATGAGTTGGATTCTCTCTCATCAAACCAGACTTAGGGTTTGGTTCAGTTGCCCAATGGGAAGAGAGCTTTGCATAATAAATGGGTATACATGCTTAAGGAAGAATCTAATTAAAGCAAACGGTATAAGGCAAGGTTAATAGTGAAAGGTTTTGAGCAAAGCCAGTTACTAACTACATCGAAATCTTTCCCTTATTGTGAAGATTTATACTATCAGATGTGTCCTTAATGTTGTGGTTGTTGAGAACTTGCACTTAGAGTAGTTAGATGCAAAAGCTACATTCTTTCATAGGGATTTAGAAGAGGATATATATATGTATAGCCAAACAGCGTAAGTTTTGTAGGAGTCTGTATGGGTTAAAATAGACACCTAGACAATAGTACAAAAGATTTAACACTTTTATGACAGATACGGGGTTTAATAGATGTCATGGGGACCATTGTCATTATTTCAAGAAGTTTGCTAAATCATATCTCATACTTTTGTTGTTTGTTGATTATATGTTTGTTGCAAGTTCAAGTATGTATAAGATTGCTAATCTCAAGGAACAGCTGTCTAAGGAGTTTGCAATGAAAGGTTTGGGTTCTGCAAAGAAAATCTTTGAGATGCAAATCAACAGGGATAGGGTGAACTAAAAGTTAAAGTTGTCATCGGAGAAATATATTGAAAAGGTACTCAAAATGTTCAACATAGAAGGTGTACATTAAGCTTATTAGCATACTATTGGCAAGTCACTTCAAGTTTTTGAAGGAAAAATGAGTAGTAACTGATAAAGAGAATAACTATATGGCTAAAGTTTTATATGGCTCAATGGTAGGCTTCTTGATGTATGCTATGGTTAGCAAGAGACTAGACATTGCTAATGCAGTGGGAGTCGTTGGCAAGTTTACGGCAAATCCAGGTAAAGAGCATTAGGAGGCAATCAAATGGATTTTGTAGTATCTAAGAGGTACTGCTAATTTAGTTTTATGTTTAAGGGTTCTGATATTTGCTTGTAAGGATTTGTAGATTCGGATTTAGTGTGGGACATTGACAGCAGAAAGAGCACTATTAGGTGTGTGTTTACTTTGGAGAGTGTAGCAATCAGTTGGGTCTCGTGGCTACAGAAAATAGTGACTGTTTCCACAACAGAAGCATGTTGCAGCCACGGGGGCGTGCAAGGAGATGGTATGGTTGAAAAGTCTCATAAAAGAGTTTGGTAAGGAATATGAAAGTTGTAAATTGTTCAACTACAGTCAGAGTGCAATACATCTGGTAAAGAACATAACTTTTCATTCGAGGACCAAGCATATCAACATAAATTATCATTTTATTCACTCTTTGTTGGAGGATGAATAGTTTCCTTTGGACAAAATTCATACAAGGGATAATCTGGTAGACATGTTTACGAGGATGGTTACTGTGGAGAAGTTGAAGGCTAGTTTAGCTTCTATGGGTCTCCAACCTTGAGTGGGAGGTTGGGTGCTGGTGGTTGTTGGTGATTGTTAGTGATGGTTGATCACTGTTGGCATTTGGAGGGTTGTTTTGAATCAATCTTCAAGTGGGACATTGTTAAGTATGAAGTCTAATTTAAACAATGAGTAAAGCGTACTTGTGCGTTTTATGGCTTTCTCTTTTTGTCCTAGGGTTCCTTACAACTATAAAAGGAATACCTAAGGTTGCCTCTATTGTAAATTCTTTTTATACTTCATCATAGTGAAACATTCCAACACCTCGTGAATGTACGATTAAGCAACTAATTTAAGTTGAAATCACGTAAATTTCTATGTCTCGTTCCCTTCTTGTTTGTTATTATTTTTTGTTTTTGGTTTTTTATCGATTGTATGTGTTTACTTGTGAGTTTGAGCGTATGAATTCTCAACAACATCATGGTTGAGGTGGCATTTTATGATGATCCAAATAGGAAAGATTAATTGTAGGGAGACAAGGTCTTTGAACCCGAAAAAAATTAATTGTAAGGAGGAGAGGTCTTTTAACCGGTGAAATCTAAGCCAAATCTGATCTGATAATATTAGAACAGTTTTGATTCGTGACTCGACAAGTCTAAATTTTTACTGGCCATTTCTGGATCTTATTAGATTGGACATGGTTACTTTCAAATATGGACCTATCAAACTTAGGAACGCTGTTATTTTCTTTTTTTACATCACAAATACTTGATCCAGGTTCGAAAATTAGGGTATCAGCGTAAATATCCAGTTTGTAGACAAGCAAGACTAGAATCCCAACGGTAATTTGTGTCCAGACACACCCTTAAGTGATTCAAAATCCTTGTATCGAATTATTGATACCTAAACGTACGGTTTGATCCCGAAATAAAGTTCAATATTCTCGAGATGATTTTGACAGAGAGGCCAGAGCTCATACGTTGAATTAATGACTTGGGAGTTTAGAGGCCTCTGGTTCATCCCTCAAGTCAAGGTTGGGGGCCTCCCAGTTGGAGACCAATGTGCCTCTCTGTTTCATATAATGGCTGGAGCGCTGCTGAGAGCATCCACCAATTCCCGCCGTTGCATGTGGCGGCTGCTGCTGTATATATATATATATATATATGTATACATTGGGTTTCCGTGGGCCTAAATTGGTCAAAGCAAAAGAAAAAAGACTTAGGGAGTTGCATTCACGAAACGACCCTTGTGCTCTAATTATTTTGGCAATTGCTAGCTACATAGGTTGTTAGTTATGTGGTGTTTACATTTTAATCTAACAACAGTGTTCGGGAATTGCTAGCTATATAGGTTGTTAGTTATGTGGTGTTTAGATTTTAATCAAACACCACTGTTCGGGAATTGCTTAATGTTCGAGAATTGCTCTATTAATTGTCAAACCAACCAAACTCTAAACATCACATAACTAACAACCTATGTAGCTAGCAATTGCCAAAATAATTAGAGCACAAGGGTCGTTTCGTGAATGCAACTCCCTAAGTCTTTTTTCTTTTGCTTTGACCAATTTAGGCCCACGGAAACCCAATGTATACATATATATATATATATATACAGCAGCAGCCGCCACATGCAACGGCGGGAATTGGTGGATGCTCTCAGCAGCACTCCAGCCATTATATGAAACAGAGAGGCACATTGGTCTCCAAGTGGGAGGCCTCCAACCTTGACTTGAGGGATGAACCAGCGGCCTCTCAACTCCCAAGTCATTAATTCTACCTTTGAGCTCTGGCCTTTCTGTCAAAGATTTGGACAATCCCCCCACCCCCACCCCCCGGGCGGGGCCCAAAAAAAAAGGAAATCCCAGAGCCTTGACGTGGTAAAAACCTACTCTCCCGTGCATTTTGTCTTCACATTAGGGGTGGCTTGGTAGAAAATTAATTAAGGGGAAGGATTTAGGGCTTTGTACAGACCATGTTGGTGGGTCTAGCAACTCAGTCCAGAGGTTTTATCAGCAAAACATAATAATATGTTTGACATGTTATTAGGAGCACAAATTACTAGATTTGACATATTGCACACAATTCACAAGCAGTCACCCACAGACTAAAGCAGATTCAACCTAACTAACCACTTAATGTTTTTTATTTTTTTTTCCTCCCCCATCTTTGCATACACTGCCTTCAGCTTCTACAAAGATTGCAAAAAAAAAAAAAATGACAATAATAATATAACAATAATAAAATAAATAAATAAATAAATAAAACAAAACTGCTTTCAAGCAGGGAGCCAAGTTTTTTTTTTTTTTTTTGAAAGGTAAAAAAAAATGTAAATAATATATGCCTAAAAAATCCAAAAATAATTATCATATTTTGTTTAAAAAAAGTGATATAGGAAAAAAAAAAAAAAAAAAAAGAAGGAAGCTAACATATGTAGTTGTTGCTACATGGAGGCTTAATTCTTGTGTGATTGCTAGCTTGAAGGTCATTTTGTACACCAACAACAGTATATTTTCTTCCGACGGAAGTCATATTCATTTACGTGAGTACTATGAATATAACGTAATTGACTTTGATTAACAAGATCATTCAAGATCCATCTAGACTTGGTAGACATGCACCTAGCAACAGTTCCTCAAACTAAAACTTGGCTTGATTGGTAAATTGCAGATAAATTTCTTCTATCATAAACATTTATTTGGGTACTCTGGACACAGAAAATATTGTAGTGATCAACAGTCTTATTATATATGATAAATTTGTTGAATATAATTCATATGAAATGTCATGTGTGCCTCCCTAAATAACAACGTTAACTGGGTCAAAAGTAATTGAATACATTGCCCATATTCTATGACTTTGGGAAAACCAAGTTGTTGTCATTGATACCTTTGCAAGGAAGCAATAACGTTTTTAAGTGATGCACATGTGTGGAATTTTAACACCCCACACCTTTTTTCTTCTTCTTTTGTACTTTTTTTTCTCTTCGGCTTATTTTCCTCCTCGCTTTTCATCTATATATGTTCCATTTCTTTATTAAAATAATACATATATATATATTATCATTTTCTTTTCTCTTTAATTTGAATTTCTAATGAACAGAAAACTATTCTCCTCGTTTATTTTTTTTTGAGGTAAAATCAACCCCCCCCCCAAAAAAAAGAAAGAAAAAATACACTTGCCATCTATTTCTCTCCATTTCTGTTTCAAAAATTCCAAATACAAACATTAGCCGCTTCCAAAATATTTTCTTTTCTTAGATTTTCCTTCTATATTTCTTCCTCAATGAATTGGATATCTAACCATACTTAGAAAACGTTACTTGTGGTCCAATCTCTTACCAAACTACACATGTTGAGCAGGTGGAACAATAGTGGGTGTGGCTGCATAGGTTTGTTTCCTAGCCCTAGAACTGTGTTAACCACCAATGTTGTCCCCTAAAGTATGTCTATCAATTATAGCACAAATTAGGAGACTTCATCACGAACAAGCAACAATGGCCTCTCATAGTCAAATTTATATAAATTCAAACACACAAACTTATATTATATGTATATATATATATATATATATATGACATTTGTCAACAAGTAATTTAGAGGCACCTATTGAGAGTAAAATATATATATATATGTACCATATTATAATATTTTATTTTTCTCATGCAAAATACTATTAAAATACAAAATATTATTACGTGACATATATTTATTTTTTTCTAATAAGTGCCCAGACACTTCTTAACAGAACTACACATTCTAAGGGTCTTAATTTGCATAGTTATTGAGGTGGGCCATAAGCCACCAACCTTAAAATTCCCTTAATAATTATATGTGCATATACGCGCGCATTCACAGGCAGCATGTTAATGCACGCATGTCGCAGGTTAATGTTGTTTTGGGAAGCTCTCATAATGAGATATTGATCATGGGTTTGATTCCAACAATCTTCTACTTGAACTTGGAAGACAGTACTACAATCATGCTTGGCCACCGTTCTAAATTTAACTAGTTTTAATTGGCTTGAGATCAAAGAAACCTCTTCCTTAGCTTTTAGTAGATCTTCTCAAAGAAGATCCCTCATTTCAGGGACTCTTCTGTTCTCAACTAAAGAATAAACCAATGAAAGAAATTAATTATGGCTATGCTTGGCTACCAGATTTATTAGCCATTGACTTTCACCTAAAACAGCTCCAATTCAGTTATTTTTTTCAATTACACCATACATCATTTTGGATCATCAGTCGCATTACAAAACATAATCAGTCACATTGTTATTATTTTGGTACATCAGTCATTTCAGATATCATATGACTAACTAATTAGTACATTATTGAAATGACATGAGCAAATTTGTTTGACATTGAAAAGACCCATTTAGATAAAGAGTATGTTGCATCTCATTTTAAGTATAAAAGATACATTATTGAATCCCCACAAGAACTTAGTTTTAAAATCTCGATAAATATTGTTAATCAAATAAATAAAATCTAAGATTATAGGTCTAATATATACTAGTAAGCTAATCCATGAAATAAGAAAAATTAATAATTTAAATTTAGGATATTTTTAACTGTGGGATTTGTTCAATGGTTAGAGTTACTTATTCTTCTATCTATTTTTGTTTTTATTTTTTTTTATTTTATTATTTTTTTTTTACATATAAACTATTAGAACTGTGGTATAAAAATTTTAATAAATGTGAATTAAGCTTTTACTCAATGGACTCCACTTGCTTAATGATTCATTATAGTTGAAAATTTTATACATTTTAATTACATTAGGAATTAAGTTTAAAAATGTAAAAAAAAATATTGCCTAAATGATAATTAGGCTTATGAAATAATTTAAATTCTCTCACAAAAATAACTCTTAATATTTTTTTTAATTTGTATTAGGTTTTGGAGTAATTTTTTAGTTCCAATTTTATATTTAAATTGGTTAAGTTGACTATATGATTGATAATAATATTTTTAATGTGAGTTATTTTTATAAAACCAATAAAAGAATTATTGTACTTTATTTATCTATATTTATACATCTACTATAAAAAAATATCTTTCTCATCTCCTCTTTCATTCCTATCTTATGTGACACTCTTCTTCTTTATTACCTCATCTTCTCTTCTCTCTTTTTTATTCACAAATTTTATCTTTTTTTTTTTTGTCCCACATTGGTAAGTGATTATAACTTCACTTTTTCTTTTATATATAAGAACCGCTATAATTGTGGAATAGGGTCTTAATAGATGTTAAATAGGTACCTACTGGAGACCCACTGGCTTACAAATTCAATATAGTTGTAAAATTTGCATATTTTAAATAAATTAAGAATTAAATTAAAACAAAAATAAAAAATACTTGAATAAAAATTAGATTATTTCTCTCATAATAGCAAATCTTAGTATTTTTAAAATTTAAAAATACTAAAAAATACCTAAAAATTAACTAGGCTTGGGAATAGTTATTTTTGTTTAAATTCTAATTTTACATTTAAATTGGTCACATTGATAATATTTGTATTAAATTAAGGATAATGTACGATATATATTAATATTTTAATTAGAAATATTTTTATAAATCAATCAAAAAATTATTATCAAATTTTATGTGACACTCTCTATCTTTATCATTTTACTTATTTTATTTTTACCTAAAAATTGATTAGTGATTTTTATTTTTACAAGTTATTTTTAAAGTTTTCTAGTAAGATTTGTTATACAAATTACATTCAAGCTCTTTGTAAGTCAACTTATGTTTATGTACTTTAGGTGCGGGTAATTCCCACTACTAATATTAAAATATTCCGAATCATATCTGATTTACTAAATATCCAATGACATTAACTATGGCAGTGCTTGGGTACATAAATTTATTATTATTGTATTACATAAAATCATATTATATATATAAGTATATAATATCTAATCTATTTTTGTGCAAAATTATCATTATTACGTATATAATTTCCAATTTATTTATGTAAAAAATTATCATTATTATGCATCTTTTTATTTATATTTAATTTCTAATTTGATTTTTTGGTTATTTTGATTCTTCATGTACAAGAACCGAAACTAAATCAAATTTAATTTAGGTTTAAAAAAAGAACTGAAATTAAACCAAAAATAAAAATTTTCGGCTCAGCCATTTTCGGTTTGAATTCGGTTTTGCACACCCCTAAAAATAGGTCCAATTTAATTATTTTTTTTCATCTAGTTTTTCCTTAAGTTGTGTTTGATAATATCAGTTTTAATGCATGTAAATTACACGATACAATCACATTATAGTTATTTTTGCATATCAATTTTTTGAAGTATTATATGATCAATTAACTAGAATGTCATTGAAATAATGTAAGTGAAGTTATTTAGCGGTTGAAAACATCCATTTAGATAAAGAATATGGCAAATTTTGTTCTAATATGATAAAGATACTTTCTTGGATCCATAAGAACACAATTGTAAAAATCTTAGTAAATATTGTTAATCAAATAAATAAAATTTGATATTACAAAAACAACATATAATAATAAACTAATACTAATATATTCTGAATCATATTCGATTTCCTAAGTCTCTAATGTGATTTCCCAATTGGAAGAAGAAACTTCTAATTAAAATAAGATTTTCAAGTTAAAATAAAAAACTACCTTTAATAAGATTGAGTAAACCCAAATTAAAATTCTAAAAATCAAAATAAATAAAATATATCCTAAAATCTAATTGGAATATTTTTACAAATAAAACTCTATTGTTGGTCACTTTTCTTCGTCATGTTTTAATACAGGGAAACGTGAAAGTTGTATGGAAGGGACAGACCATGTAATAACCTGTTTATTCTCAGAATACCCATGAATATTGAACACAAATTTGATAATAATAATCATTTGCCTTTTTCTCTAACTTACAACTGTTTAAATAGAGAAAAACTAGAAAACCTAAGAAAGAAAAATTTCAGAAAAATGGGAAACCAAATAATAGAAATTGCACCCAACATAATTAAAAAGAAAAAAAAAATCTTCTATATAAAAATGGAAAAGGTTGGAATTTTGAATGTAGCAACTGAAATTATGTTTTCGAAGCAAAATCAGTTATGCCCAAATCCAGTTTTATCAAAATCTCTCCTTTTTAAATATTCTAAGACAATCCGATTTGCATCATTCTTCCCGGCTTGAAAAGAATTTGACCTCAAATTACACTCCTTATCAAAATTTTCACCCAAATGAGAAATCAGGTGCATGGCACACGTTAGAGGTGTTAATATAGTTGAGCAACTTTAGACGACAAGCATTGGAATTGATTTTTCTATGACTTCCACAGGGCCTATCTTCTTAGCTGCCAACTTAGAATACTCCCCTACTAAAAAGTGCTCTTTAGTTAGAACTGCCTATACAAAATCTCCAACTTTAAATTCCACCAAACGCCACTTTTTATTAGCACTTGCATTATATTTAGCATTTGACTTTGCTAACGCTTTCTTGGTTGACTAATGAATTTGTTGAAATTGTTGAATGAGTTCTTCTGCCTTGTCATCAACGCGTTTCAGTTCTTCAATAGGAGTTAAATCCAGGAGATTACGTGGGACAATGCCATATAAATTCTAGAATGGAGAAAAACTAGTATTGTGGCTAATTGAGTTATTGAATGTGAAAAATTTTCCTAACCCAAAACCTTGCCACCATGCTTTGCAACATATTCCCCAGTGACTTGTTTACCACCTCTATTTGGCCATCAGTTTAAGGGTAGTACACTGTGCTGAACTTTAACTAGGTGTTGTCTAGCTTTCATAAACAATGCTAAAAATGTCCAAGGTAGCATGTATCTTTATTAGAGACAATAGACAGAGGCAATCCATATAATTAGTTGATTTCACAAAAGTATAATTGCACCCTATTCATTGCATCTGTCATCTTTTTACATGGGATGAAATGCACACTTTTGGAGATCCGGTTAATGACCACATAAATTGAACCATTAACCCACTCTGTTTGTAGCAGTCCCAACAATAAGTCTATACTTACATCTAACCAGTGTCTATTAGGAACGGGTAGTGGCATATATAATCTTATGTTGGTGGCAAAGCTTTTGGAGACTTGACAAATGTGATAGGGCACTACATACCGATATATATCCCTCCTCATGGTGGGCTAGAAGTAAGAAGACTACATTAGGGCAAAAGTCATATCTTTTCTAATGTGTCCCTCACCATGCAATTCCTTTATAATTTGTAAAGACAAGCTCAATTCTAGAATGCATAATTGATTCCCTCTGAAAAGGAATCTATCCTAAACATGAAAATCCCAACTTTCTCCTATGCTCAGACTTGCAACTAGAATAAAAGGAAAAATAGCCTCTGAATCGTTTCTAGATAAGATTTGAAATTTAAGAGTTTTCAAGTTGGAGTTGACTGCTCAAGCTGAGTGCACGGTCTTCAAAGTCCATGGGACTTAATGTGTGGCAACTCTAGGCACAAGTGATGTATAGAAACAAACCACACGAGGATCAAATCATCGGATTGCTCCGAATGAGTCTAGATAATATCTAACTCAACCTTGATTATGTTTGAAATTTTACCTTAAATTTGTTTATGAATTTTTTTTATATTTCAATTTATTTTGTATCGTTAACTAATTTCTTTATTTCTAAATTGACTTCAGGTTTGATCGATACAGTTTTAACCCTTACATTTGAAAGTCATTTTTTTTAAGTTTTTCTTTATAATAAACATAACTTGTTATATATTGAATAATTTGAAATAAATGATAATTTTTTTATTTTAATTATATTGTCATTAGAGTGTGTGTTGGATTATTTCATGTGTAGAAGTAGATTAAATTTTGTACAAATGTATTGTGTGTGCATAAACGATTGCTTTAGGCAATTGGGAAAAGTAATAAATGACCGCTTATACACGGTTGTCAATTTAATTAAAGATTAATTAATTATCAACTGCTTTTGGTCATTAGCACCTACAACAACTGCTTAAGGCAATCGACGATTTTCCTTGTTGAGGAGGTCGTTATTACCCATAAGACAATCAATTTATGACTATAGACGACTGTTTATGAATGTTGAATATATTCCTATTTTTAATATTGTTAGTTGTTGTAATTTTATAACTAATTATATAAATTATTGTTATTAAATTTTAATTCAATTTAATTATTTAGTTTTATAATAATTTATTAATACGAAATACATATCTTAAAATTATTTTAATATATATTGATGATTCAAAAAATTCATCTCCTCTAGAAGGTCCAATCCAAGCTTGGAAATGCTAAGTACACTAGTGTGGTGCTTGCTAAAGAGTTTTCGATACTTAAGTTAGCTAAGGAGTTTTTAGAAAATACTCAGATAGAATTTCAGTATGGATAAAGTGTTGTACCTATATACTTTTTAAGCAAACATATATACATGTGAAATAGCACGTAGAGCACTGTGTGCATGAGATTCATGTAATCACATCCTCCCTTCCAATCTAGCTCTACTACCTATATTGTGGATCAAAAGGTTGATTCCTCAATTGGTTAGCTAAGCTATTATAAGATAGTTGGAGATAGTAGCAGTTTTGTAGGCGAAAGTCTCAGAGTGTGTCATAAGATAGTTATACGCGTAGCTTATGATGTGAGCTATTACGTCAGATATCCCAATCAGGGCATCAAACTAAGAGTGGGCCAAGTCCACTTAATCCTTGATCGAAAATATCCTAACTCGGATATATTAGCAGTTCTCGATTGGGTAAAAGCCAAGCAAAGAACCTCTCTTCTTACTAATGTTGTATTTGATGTGGTGCAGAATATCCTCCCATTAGATGCCCCCGATTCCCCTAGTCTCCTAAGTGAGATTAGGGAAATGTAACAGTTAGCTATTTTCCCATACCACGGGCGTCATTTAATGCACCATAGGTGTGATTATATTGGTGGGACATTGATGGGACGCGTCTGTTGCCCTCCCTGCCACTTATCAAATTCGAACTAATCCAGAAACTTCCAATATATGTGGAGAAACATGAGCCATTGGATCGATGTTGTACAATTAAATCGCAACCCTTTATTCTCAAAAGCAAGAATTCTAGTTTTAACATTTTAGCTTTTCAACTTTTACCTTCATGTTCCCTAAAACCTCTTGTGATTTTATACTTTTCATACAAACCTTCTTCAGCATTCTAATCTTTCGATCTCAAGGCAATTTCCTATATTTCATTGGCAAGAATCGTTTCTCCTAATTCTTCTTCTTCATTTTTCTTAGTTATATGCCCTAGTTCGTTTGTTGACGTCGTTGGTACTATAGTAAAGTGCATAGAATCCTTTCTCTTGGAGGATTTGTAGGAGACCCCAAACTCATTAGGGCCATTTTCGGTATATTGATCTTTGACGCATTCATTGATAGATTGCGAGAGTTAGATATTCAAGGTATTATGAGTAACCTAGAATTAGTGCACTCGTCTGAATTGAAGAAAATGAAATCTTGGGGCTTGGTTAGGGTTAGGAGAATCACTTTTGTAAGTACCTCTGAGGTAAGGGTTGAGGCTGAAGTTGAAAGCGTTGGGTCCATAGTCGATGCCTTCAGGCTGGAGTTCGGCGAATCTAGTAACCTTGTGAGAGAGAGACCTTAATTTTATGGTATAGACATAAGGTCCACCATGGACGGTGCTAAAGTGCAGAGTGTCTGGTCTGTATTCTAGTTTCTCCTTATTCTATCGTTCGAGGTCCTTGATGAAGGTGATCGGGCTTACTCATCGAGGGACAAGGAAATTACTGTGTATGAGAGTGCACTTATGGGTGGCCTTCGCTTTCCACTGATTAAGCCCGTTTGGGAAATCCTAAAGAGGCTCAACTTGGCACCCAGTCAAATACTACCAAACAGCTGGAGAATCATGGTCAGTTGCTAGGTCCTCTAGAGGGCAGCCACTGGTCACGGTCTCTCTGCCGATGAGTTTTTGTATTGTTATAAAGTAACTAAGGCAGGCAATGGCTAGTGGTTTTTCTTGGGTCAGGAGAAGGATTTTTACCTAGTAACCAATTTGTCAACTTTCAACAAAGATTGAAAGGACAAATTCTTCTTCGTATACAGAGATGGATGGGAGCTCTAGTATTGGAAGGTTATTGACTAGGTAGCTGTTAAAGTTCCCAGGTAATGGGGGTGTCTATTGAAGAAGGGTACACCTTGCTCTATGCTTGTGATTTTCTTACTATGTATTATAACCCTCTTTTTTATATCCTTATCCTTCCTTTTGATGAGCCGCTTGAGCCCAACCTAAACTTTTTGAGGACTTAAAGGCAAGAGTGAAGTGTGTTCAGGGCCACAATGTGCACGAGGCCAACCTAGTAATTAATGTTGAGTCACTCACCACTTATATGCTCAGGCTTGAACTAACGACAGAGGCTTTAGCTATCGAATGTGAGTGGACTGAGTCTGTAGTTTATCTTCCTTCCTTTCCTTTACATAAAATAATTTGAATCTCTTTTTTCATATAAATAATTAGGTTCCTCTGAATTCTTCTCCTCAACAACCCATAGCTTTCAATCTGAACTGATTGAAGAGAAAAAACAAGAATAGCCCTGCCAAGGTTGATTCTAAATAGACTAAATTATTGATTGGCGAGAGTTCAAAGTCTAAGATCCTCCCTCCTAAGTCTTCAGGGAAGCCTAATGTTCCATTTATCGTGCCCCCTTCTTCTCTCAAGAATGCTCCTAAAAGTTCAGCTACTTGTTCTGATCCTCCTGTTTACCCTTGGGTTTTCCAATTTGATTGACAATCCCAAACTCACATGAGATAATTCCATACAAATGCCCTTCGATGGCGAAGTAACTCAATTAGAAGGTTATAGTAACTACAAGCTTGCCAGAGACTTGAACCATGGCGTTGTGAAGATATGAACCTTACTTGTCATGCTTATTGTTTCCTTCTCGCCATTCGGTTATTAATGTTCTTTTATTATCCTATGCAAACTCTTACCCAATCTGCAATTATACCTCTTAACTTGTGAAAGTTAAAGCCTAATTTGCTAGGATAAAAAGACCATCAATAACCTATAGACTGATAACAAAAATTTGAAAGCAAAGAGCCTGACTACCGCTCTTAACAAAAAAGTTGCTGTAGCTAAGAAGGAAGTTCTAGAAGGAGAAAGAAATTCTCTCATAGCTAAGGTTTAGGAGCTCATGAAAGCTTATTCTTCTGAGTCGGCCCTGAGAATTGAAGCTTCTAAAAAGATAATTAAACTTACTTATCAATTAAAGAAGGTAGATGAATTAGTTGCAAGTACGTTCAAAAGATTCAAGAAGAGCGAAAATTCCAAGATCTCCTCGAACTAGTCTTCCTTCAAGCTTTTGAGGTTGCTCGGGGCGAGGCCTTTTTTGCTATTTTCTAATCTAGACTTTTTTTTACCTTGAAACCAATTGATGACGAGATTGACTAAAGTGGCTACAGGTGGCCAATGAGGAGATGACATAGAAGATGCCCAATCCAAAGATTCCCTAAACTAATTCTGTTTTATTATTTTTTTTCTCCTTTTGGAAGTTTTTGTGCTTAACCAAATGAACTTTTGACTTGCTAATGTGCTGTATTTCTAATCTTTAGTGTGAAAGAATGATCTATATTTTACTTTTATTTTAAAAATGTTATACAAATACTCATGCAACTTTTAATCTCCTTCTTATTGATGTTGTCTTTGTGTGAAGGCTGAGTTGAAATACTTATGTAAATAACCTTTTTACAACACACTCCTTGCTTGGTTCAATTGACCAAGTAGGGCTAAGTAATTAGGATGTATGCCCTGCTCAGTTTCGAGAATTGAGTAGGGTGCCTTTACCTCTTTTAAACGTGGCCATCTGTGCTATCTTTTGCTACTTGGTCATGTGAACCGAGCAGGATATCCTTAGTTTTTTTAGGTATGGCCATGTGAGCCATCTTCACACTGCTCAATCTCATGAACTAAGGCAGGATATCTTTGCTCGGTCTCGTGAGCTAAGTAGAAGATTTTTACCTTTTTTGGGCATGGCAACGTGAGCCATTTTTGTACTGCTTAGTCTCGTCAACTGATCGGGATATCTTTGCTCGGTCTCGTGAATTGAGCAAGAGATCTTTTCCTTATTTAGGCATAGCCATGTAAGCTATCTTCACACTACTTAATCTTGTGAACCGAGCAGGATATCTTTGTTCTACTTGGTCTTGTGAGCCGAGCAGGATCTCTCTGCCTTTTTTAGACATGGCCACGTGGGCCATCTTGGCACTGCTCGGTCTCATGAACCGAGCAAGATAACATTACTCTACTTAATCTCGTGAACTGAGTAGGATCTTTTTGCCCTTTTTAGGCATGGCCATCGGAGCCAACTTTGCTCTACTCAGTCTCGTGAACTGAACAGGAACTTTACTCTACTCGGTTTCGTGAACCGAACAGGATCTTTTTTCCCATTTTAAGTATGACCCCATGAGCCACTTTGCACTACTCAACCTCGTGAACCGAACAGAAGCTCTACTCTACTTAGTCTTATGAACCGAGTAGGATCTTTTTATGCTACTTAGATCATTCATTGTGAAGATTTGTAGAAATGTTGAATTTTATTAATAGTCTTATAGAGACTTACGATCCTTTTCCTTTTCATACATAATATTTTCACAAACACTCTACATACCATAGATGAGGTAATTTCTTACCCCTGGATTATTTAATTTGTAAGTTTCTTTCCTAGTAGAGCACATCACCTTGTATGATCTTTCCCAGTTTGGCCCCAACATTCCATTTTGGGTATTTCTTGTTGACTAGTTCACCTTCTTTAGTACTAAGTCCCCTAGTTGAAATTCTCTTAGGTGAGTTTTGGAGTTATAGTGCTGGTGCATTTTTTGCTAATAAGATGCCATCATAACTAAGGCTTACAACCTTTTTTCTTCTAATAAATCTATCACTAGGTTCATGGTCTCATTGTTCTCCTCTAGGTTGAAATTTTATACCCTCGAGCTAGGGAGTCCAACTTCAATCGAGATTAGTGCTTTCATCCCGAATGCAAGCGAAAATGGGGTATACCCTATAGTAACCCATTCAGTCATCCTATATGCCCACAGAATATTTGGTAGTTCATCTGTCCATAGACCTTTAGCTATATCCAATTTTGTCTTGATGATCTTGAGGAGGGACTGGTCTGTGACTTCAACTTGTCCATTAGTTTGGGGATGTTTTGGTGATGAATAATGATGGTTGATGCTTAACTATTCGTATAACCTATTGAATTGTTTCCTTTTAAATTGTTTGTTATTGGTGATGAATATGATGGTTGATGCTTAACTATTCGCATAACCTATTGAATTGTTTCCTTTTAAATTACTTGTTATTGTCTATGATCACAACCCTCAGAATCCCAAACTGACAAACTTTGCTTTGCCACAAAAATCTTCTCATGTTCAGCTTGGTAATAGTCAGCAATGCCTCAACTTCTATCCATTTGGTGAAATAATCTCTAGTAACCACCGTGAATTTTCTCTGTCCCCTTCCCAAGGAAAATGGCCTGACTATGTCTATCTCCCACTGAGCAAAAGGCAACAGACTTTAGATCGGTGTTAGTTCCTAAGTGGGTTACCTTAGGACATTGGTGAACCTCTGGCACTTATTGTATTTTCTCACAAATTCTTTTGCATCTTTCTTTTCTATGGGCCAATAGTATCCAACTTTCAAGACCTTGTTAGCTAGGGCTCTCCCATCTGAATGATTTCCACAAACACCCTCGTGGAACTCCCTTATGATGTAGTTAGCCTCATGCTCTACAACACATTTAAATAATGAAGAAGTATGCCATCTTATATAGAGAATCCCATTCATCAAAAGATATTTTCTTGTTTAGTACTGGATCCGCCTTTCTTTATTTTTGCCATTTGGCACGGCTCCATTCTCCAAATACTCTCTAATCAACTTCACCCATATAGCCTCATCCTTGATCTAGTTTAGCTCTGGTATTTGGATGCTTAGGGAATCCAATATCTCAATTGGCACATCTATGTCTGTCTCCCTTAAGGATATGATTTCAGCTAGTCTATTTGCTTCCTCATTCTGCAACCTTGGTATCCTTTACAGTTGGAACTTAAAAAATTTCTTGATCAAACTCCTGGCCATTTGACAATATTTAGCTATATTTTCTTGTATTGCCTCATAATCTTCTTGCACTTGATCTACCATTAATTATTAATCACTTCGTGCCGTTATCTGCTTTGCCCCTATTCGCGGAGTAATTCTAGGACCAGCAATTAGTGCCTCATACTCGATTTTGTTATTTGAGGCAAGAAACCTAAAATAGAGAGCATAATCTATCTTATATCCATCAGGTAAGACAAAGACTATATCTACACTACTAGATCTTTGGGTGGAAGATCTATCAACGTTGAGTATCCATGTCAACCCGGCGTCTTCATCCTCAGGTGGGTTATTTGGGTAGGTAATAAATTCTAGAATAAAGTCTGTAGCAGCTTGACCTTTTATTATAGTTCGTGATCGATACTGGATGTTATATTCGCTTAGCTCAATCGACCATTTCACAAGCCTTCATAAGGTCTCTCACTTATATAGAATGTTCTTCAATGGTCAACTAGTGAGTACTACGATGATGTGTGCTTGAAAGTAATCCCTGAGTCGCCAGGCTACCATTACCAAAGTAAGGACAATCAATTCTATCTTTGGATATCACTCCTTTACCCCCTAAGGGCCTTGCTCTTGTAGTAAACATGCTTTTGTATTCATTCTTCCCCGTGAACTAGTATAAATTCTCTCCTAGGGTGGTTCGGTTGAGCAATGGGACCGACTTTAGGTACTATTTTAGCTGTTGAAAGGATGTGTCAAACTTTTCCATCATTTCAAAAGCTTTTCTCAGAATCTTGAAGAAATGGTAGCATTTATCTATTGATCAGGAGATAAAATGGTTTAGTGTTACCACCCTGCCAGCTAGATTTTACACTTCTTTCGTTGTTTTCGAAGGCCGCATTTCCATTATGGCACTAACTTTCTCTAGATTTGCTTCAATTCCTCAATTGGACACCATGAAGCTGAAGAACTTGCCAAATGCTACCACAAATGTGCATTTGGCTAAATTCAACTTCATTTTGTACTTTCATAGTGTATTAAAGGTCTCGTAGAGGTCTGTGATGTGAGAATCAACCTGCCTGCTCTTGATGAGCATGTCATCCACATATACTTCGACATTCCTCTCAATTTAGGATTTGAGCATCCTATTCATCAATCTCTGATATGTCACCGCTACATTTTTCAGGCCAAATGGCATGACATTATAGTAATACTAACCTCCGATCTGTAATAAATACGGTGTGTTCCTGGTCTTATTCAGCCATTCTAATCTAGTTGTACCCCGAGAAAGTATCCATGAAGGATAGTAGCTCATGCCCTATCATAGAATCTACTAGTAAATCAATTGTAGGTAGAGAAAAAATATTGTTTTGGGCATATTTTATTAAGGTTGATGAAGTCAACACGCATCCTCCACTTTCCATTGGACTTCTTTGCCATGTCCACGTTTGATAGCTAGGTAGAGTAATGAAATTCTCGAATGAATTTGGCTTTGAGCAACTTGTCAATCTCTTACGCTACTACTTTATTTTGTTCGGGGCAAAGATTCGTCTATTTTGTTTTACCAACATGGCCCTTGGGCGAAATGTTTAGGTGGTGTGCTACCACTTTGGTGTTAATGTCTGGCATGTCTTCATAGGATCAAGCAAAGACATCTACATTGGTTACAAAGAATTTTCTCAATTTCTTCTTCAAGTACTGAGGGTTTCTGACCTAACTTTAACAATCTTATCTTGGTCAAGAGTTTCTATCATGATATATTCCAATTCATCCTCCAGCTTTCCTCTTTTTATTTCTTCATCATCTCTTAATTTGAGTTCCTATACATATTCCCATTCATCCTCCAACTTTCTTTTTTTTATTTCTTCATCATCTCTTAATTTGAGTTCCTACACGAAGCATTCCCTATTAGTTTTTTGGTTGCCTTTCGCGCACCCAACGTAATGCTCAATCAGGAATTTAACCCTTAAATGGTAAGTAGATGTGATTGCCCTAAACTAATTTAACACCATTCTTCCCAAAATGGCATTATATGCTAAAGGGAAGTCTGTACCAAAAACTTGACCATCTTAGTAGCTTGGCGTGGCTCTTTCCCTAGTGTTAACGATAAAACAATAGAGTTAAGTGGGGTCACTCGGTCTTTTATGAAACTGACTAAGGGGGAAGAGGCAGGTTATAGTTTTTCTTTCCTAATCCTTTTTTTTCCAATGCCCCCCAATATAGGATATCCACTGAACTCCCACTGTCAACTAAGATTCTCCAAATCTTGAAAATTGCAATTACTGATGAAATGACAAAAGGGTTATCATGGGGTTGACATACCTCGATTCCTTCCTCTTTGGTAAAGGTAATTGGATGTGACTCTGTTCTGGATTTCTTGCACAAGTGGGTAGCTGTCTTAATCTCCTATCCCTGCTTACTTCCCAAGCATACTTTTTCTTTATTGTGGAGGACTCACCTCCTACTGCAAATCCTTTTGCTTTTAACTTTTATTTCTCCAATCAGTTGTTAATTTTGCCTGGGCCAATCAAGACTTCTTCGTTCAAGGCTCTGCCGATTAGGGCTTCTCCTCTCAGTCCTCTAATTCTGCTCCTGATTAGTTACAAATCTCCTGAGTCTCTCTCGTTGGATTAGTTCTTCAACTTGCCTTTTCAGTTCAAAATAGTCATCTATATCATGCCCATGATCTCTATAGAATCTACAGTACTTCACTCATGATCTCTTATCCGTTGGTGTCTTTAACTTTCCTAGCCATTTTAAAGTTAGGTCATCTTGAATCTCATTGAAAACATTCTCCAATCTAGTGGTAATAGGACAAAATGTCGGTCAAGTTTGGCATATCGTGCCCCACTTCACTCAATTTCGCCTTCAGATATGTGACTTTTTGAGTTTCTTACATCTCGGATATCTCTAGACTCATTTTAACCTCTTTTTGTCTACTCTGAAACTACCCCGTTCATCAGTCTCTCGTTTTGCTTTCATGGCATCCTCTATATTAACGTGCTTTTGACCCCGAAGCATGAGCTTGGCCCCATCAGCAGGTGGTTTCTTCGCTAACGAGGCCATGAATCTAGGTGTTCTCAAGCCGCTCATAAAGGTTGTGATAACCACTTTATCGTCCACCTCATCAACCTCCAATATTTCCTTGTTGAACCTTCCTATATAGTCTCTGAGAGTTTCATATTTGTCTTGTTTAATTGTTAGAAGGTGGGTAGCTGGCCATCTGCCTTTGCCCCCTATGAAATGTCCTACGAAGAGTTTGTTAAGTTGGGAAAAACTAGTGATCATGGTCGATTTGATCTTGTCAAATCACATTCTCGCAAGGACTTTAAGTGTCACTAGGAAAGCTCAGCACATAATTTCATCAGGGTACATTTGCAGGTGCATCAGAGTCTTAAAAAGCCTCTAAATGGTCAGGGAGATTCTTTAAACCATCAAAAAAATTGAGTGTGGGCATTTTAAACTTTGGAGGCATAGGACAAGCTATTACCACCTGAGAGAATGGTGAGTCCATTTTGCCAATAAAATCATGCACCACATTTGATGCTCGAATTGCTGCAAGAATGCCTTGCATCTGAGCCTGTATAGCCCTCATTGGCTCATCCCAGGGGTTAACATTCCCCTCTTTCACACTAGTAACTTTGGTTCATGACATGGCCAAACAATTGTTTGTTCCTTCTTTAGCATCAACCGTCCTGTTTCCTTTTTGGGACTCATTCGGGCATCTATTGGGGACTTCATCCTCTCCTACGATATAGACTCCATTTGCACCGTTGACTTCATCATTCCCTCCTCCATTAACTTCAATATCTCCTCTGCAATTTCTGCCATTGGGTAGAGGATTTATTGGTCATGATGCGTCAGTAGGGACAACATTCACTCGCTGAAGTACTGCTTGATTCTGAGCCACCAGTGTTTGCATTATCACCATCATATCTATCATTTGCCTCTCTATGCTAGTAATTCTATCATCGTTTTGGTTTTCCATCATTGCTTTTGGTTGTTGTGATTGAAGCTAAGTGTTTATTCCAGGCCTAGTTTAGACCATTAAAAAAAGAAAAAACTATGAGAAAATTCAATTCCCATAGATGGCTCCAACTGATGATTCAATAAATTCGTCTCCTCCTAAATGTCCAATCAATGCCTGGAAATGCTAAGTACACTAGTATGGTTCCTATCAAAGAGGCTCCAATACTTAAGTTAGCTATAAAGTTTTTAGAAAATACTCAAACAGAGTTTTAGTATGGATAGAGTATTGTACCTGTGTACTTTTTAAGCAAATATGTATGTGTGTGTGTGTGTGTGAAGCAGTACGTAGACACCGTGTGCATAAAATTCATATAATCATACCCTCCCTTCCAATCCAGCTCTGCCACCTATATTGTGGATCTCAACATTGATTCCTTAATTAGTTAGCCAAACCATTACAGGACAGTTAGAGATAGCAGCAATTTTGTAAGTGAAAATCTCAGTGTGTGTCACAAAGTACTTATACGCTAGCTCGTGATGTGAGCTATTCCATCAGATATCTCGACCAGGGCATCTGACTAAGACTGGGCCAAGTGAACTTAATCCTCGATCGAAAATATCCTTGCTCCGATATATTAGTGGTTCCCGATTGGATTAAATGACGAGCAGGGAACCTCTTATCTTACTAATACTTTGTTCGAAATGGTGCAAACTATTCCCATATCATATACATAAATAATATTTTTATATCTAATAAATTGGATAAGCCTATTTACACTCCACAAATAGCTGCTTGCATACCACTTTACTCTTTTTATTAAGTAAAGTTATAAAATTCTACTTTTTTAGCTAGTTATTCTTATGTATAATATGAAATGACATAATTATCCTTCATACAAAATATTTACAAATTTGAACAAACACTCTTAGGTCTACAAAAGATAGAAAAAAATTTTTAAAGACTAAAATAAATTTTATTTATATTTATATTTTTAATAGTCATATAAAAATTAATTTTATTTGATTTTATTTCATAATTTAATCAAATAAAAAAATTAATTTCTTTCATTCCTTTTGTTTACAAACTTTTGTTACTTTAATTTTTGTCATCATTCTCAAGTCATTTAGTAAGGTTCTACACCATCCTTATTGTATTAATTTATTTTAAAAATAATGTAATGAAATAAAAAGCAAGAAAAAATGTAAATCCTAAAATAAATAAATTATAAAAGATTTGTAAAAAATAAATAAATATCGAGACATCATAAAATGATAAAATTTTGTAAATAAATTGATATGAAATAAGTTATTTAATTTCTTATTTGGTTAAGATATAAAATAAATTAAAAATTATTTTTTTTATGATTACTAAAATTATAAATGAAAATAGAATTCATTTTTAGTCTTCTAAATTTTTTTCTCATTCAAAACTTACAAACAATATGAAAATAAGATAACTTGTAAATTAATTTAAATTTCTATTTTTCCTTTATCCCTACTAACTTTTCTCACCAATCTTAAATTCAAAATAGAATCACTGATTTTTTTTCTTACCATTCAAATATAAAAAAAAATAAAACTACTAAAAAATATTTGATTGTGAAAATCAATCAACTGAAAAAATTAATTTTTAAGCATGTAAAAAATTTATTAAACAAACCATAACTATCTTTCTTTTGAAAAATAATTTTAATTTTTTATAATATCAAATATTTTTTAAAAAAATATAGAATCAGAATTTTTAACATAGTAAGATAATTTATTTGCATAAGTAAAAAAATAAAAATAGATTATAATTGTCCATCTATAATTTATTATTTATTTTGTATTTATTTTTTTTTAAAAAATTAGAATTTGTAATTGTCTATCCTTTTGTATTTATTTCTTAAAAAATAATTTTTAGTAAAAAATAAAGTTATTTATAATACTATAATTATATCTTAAATTAAATTTTTGTATAAAAACTTTTATAATATTATAAATATGTAAAACATTTGTGAAAAGAAATATGAATAATTGTGTAATTTTTTTCGGTGGATAAAGTAAAATGGAGTACCAAATAGGCCCGCCCTAACAAATTTTATCATATATGCAACTATTGACAGTGGTAACAGGAAAGAGGACAGTCTATCATATATATATATATATATATATACTAACAATATATACTAACAATAGCATATGTTTATAGTACTCTAAATAAAATTAGTATTAAATTTATTATATAATTAAAATTTTAAACAAAAAATTTAAATCAAAAAAATTCTAATAATCTATGAGATTTAATTTTTTTTCAAAACTTTAAATCCTATTAGTTATTACATGTGTTTTAAACTCTCACTATCTCCAATTTGATAACTATCATAAAATAAAATACAAATTATGGTACTTTAATTTAGAAGGTTCAACTTCTAAAAATATCATGATTGAATGAAAATTAAGTTCACAGTTTTGATTTGTACGTGATCTATACTCTTAAAATATTGTGAAATTTAAAATGATTAAACCATTTTATAAGATAAATGATAGTAGGATCTACTAAAATAAAAATTAAGTAAAAGTTAAAAATATAAAATAATTTCAATCGTTGAATTAAAAAAATAATTCTTAATAGTTAAATTTTAATTTATGGAAGGAATATTTTTAAATACCACCTTAATTTATTACATATATATGTGGACGTGTATATACGATAATAGAACGCAGAGCCAATCAAGCAGTATGAACCGCGCAGGAGAGACCTAAGCAGTCAAGCCTTTCTACTTTTCTTATTGGCCCTACGTTAATTAATTACACAGTTACTACAAGAGACTGACAAGAGAGAGTACTCAGTCGCTCTCTCTCTCTCTCTCTCTCTCTCTCTCTCTCTCTCTGCCCCCCTCCCCCCGATATCAACTTTCATGATCAGATATTAACTTTCTTAATTAGAGGATCTCAGTTGCCTTGCTATCTGATTCTGGGATGATTAAAAATGATTTGTGGGTAAACATCGGAGGCCACATTTTGTGTGGGTCCCACTTTCAAAGATCTGTTTGGTGAGAGATCAAAATTTGCCCCAAAATTTCTCCGTCGGTAAAGTGACTGTGATGGCGGAGGTGAGGTTCACTGTGTTTTCCAGCTTTCAACGTTGATGGTCCCTGCTTGCTATCCAGAGGCGCCCCACCTACCTGTTTGTTGATCAGGACCGTTCAATACATGGTCCATTAGTTCAACTGCAGGTGGGTCTGATAATTGCGTGACTGCGACAATTACAACCGTCCAATAGTAGTAATTGTGCACTTTATTAAAAGTTGATAGCTTAGGATATAATGCTAAGTAATTATACTACAATGTTATTACACTTTAAAAAAGTGATATTTAGCAAGAACATAAAAATAAAATGTAAAAACTTAAAAAAATTAAATTACATTTAACATTTTTCTAATCTTTATAAGCCCACACTTTTATATCATAACTTCGTTATTTTCCCAATTTGAAAATAAAATAATATTATTAATAACATTTACATATTATAATTTAATTACAATAATTAAGAAGTGGTTATTCCAATATATTACTATATACTAGTTCTTTTTCCTGATCACCCCTCCAATAATTTATCTGGTGAAATAAACAAGTTATATATCTTCTCTCTCTCTCCTCCCCTCTCTCTCTCTTATTTATTTATTTGTTGTTTTTAATACAACGCATATTATGATGTTGGGAAATTTAGAAAGAGGGATTGGGATCAATGTTTGAAACCTTGGTGGATGAACTTGAACCTGTAAATGTTTAAGCTATCCCTCAATTCAACAAGTTATATTAGAACTTCATAAAAAAAAGGTTAAATGTCTTAAAAATAAATGTGTGTAATATGCATATGTATATATATATATATATATATATGTGCGTGCTTGATTTAGTGTTTAAGTTAAATATGTGTAGTGTTTAAGCTAAATATATAAATATATATATATATTTGGGTACAAAATATGTCTTTTTAATTACCTTTTACCAAAATATATAATTTTCATAGAAGCTGGGAGAGTATGGTAGTGTTTAGATGATAAAAATAAATAAATAAATAAATAAAATTAGAATAAAAGTGATGTGTGATAAAATTTTATTAAAGAAAAGTAAAAAAAAAATAAGTAAAAGTATTTTTTTTCTTCTCTTCTTTTTTTTTGGGGGGGGGAAGAGACTACACAAACCTTAAAACTCCATGTAAAGTTTCTGATTTTAGTTAAAAGTATTGAGAATCAACCCATCTAGTTAACTATTAGTTTCCAGAATTATAACGGTTTATACAAACTTTTTGGACAAATATATATAAATAGAGCAACTTTTTTTTTTTTATAATAAGTAAGTATTTCATTTAAATTAAGGGAGAAAAATCCACATAATCTTGAGAACATATTCTCGTAATTACAAAAAAATATTATATAAAAAGGAGAATCCCCCAATTTTTACATATCAGGGAGTTGACATTAGTAGGCCTGAACTTAAAAACAAATAGGGCAACCTTGCTTCCATGGATCAAACTCAAATTTGATCCTGAGTTTTAAAGCCAATATTTCAAATTTTGAATTGGTCTCTGCTAGATGAGGTAAATTTTACTTAATATATATATAGGAGACATGTGAACTATTCATATAGAGTAAATTAACTTGAATCATCAAAGAGATTTTAATTTCCTCCAAAATTAGAGAAGGAACTAGCTTCTAGTTACTTTCTCTTCTTGATAGGACTATAATTTCTCAGCCAAACATATTCCAGATATGAAGGATCAGAAGGAAGAGAGGTTTATACCATCATAAAAATCAAAGCAAGTAAATTAACGAACAATTAAAGTTCCAAACAAACCTATAGAGAAATTTGATTACTTTCAAAGTGAAGAATGCCAAAACAAAATCACTGATGATTAAGTTCTCTGTGACCCACCACCACCACCCCCCCCCCCCCCCCCAAAAAAAAAAGAAACACTAAGCGGAAAAAAATATAAAGTTGAAAAAAAGGCAGACAAAAAATGGAAATGAAATTAAAGGATGTGAGAAGAACTACTTAGAGCTTGAGAGACAAGTCTAGCTTCTGCAACTCATCTTGTTTGGTCTTCAAAGCACTGCCACTTTCCCATCTGTACCCTCCAATTCTGTCACCTCCCACTGCCGCAGAAAACTTCCGAATAGCATCAAATCTGGCGGCACCGCCGCTGGAAGCAGCGGATCCAACCGCGTGAAAATTCTCGGGCGTAAGGGGTCCCATTGCCGGATTCTGGTGAATAGGCTTTCTAGATGATCCAAGGCTGCCAGTTGCGATGGATGGTGATGAGAAACCAGGTTTGTGGATCAAGGAGTGAAGTTGAATGCCTATAGACCTGTGGAAGGAGCCATGCAGGGGAAGAGAGGCAATGCTAGAGTACCGGTCTGGTGGACCAATCTTCTGTCCCCTTTTTGCCAAGGTTCTCTCTCGTTTGTGTGCATTTTGGTGGCCTCCCAGTGCCTGTGAACTGTAAAATTTTCTGTGACAGTAGTTGCAAGAAAAGACACGTGGCTCCGTTTCATCACGAGGAGGATTTGAAGATGAACCCATGTTGAAGCACTCGATGAGGTCGAGTTCTGGCTTTGACCCTTGTTGATGGTCCAAATCTAAATCCTTGCGAGAGAGGGTTAGATCCAATACAAGATGATGACGATGATTGTAATTTTCGGCATTTTGGGGGTGGTTTTGATCACCTTCTGATTCTACGTCTATTTGTTTATCCTCTTTTTGGCCCTCCATCGACGAGTTAAGGCACGGCGGAGACGGAGGCGGCTGCGGCGGAGCCTCTGAGGCGGCCGAGATGATGCTTGAACTTTCAGAGACATCACGTGGCTCTAATATTGGTGGCTTCATCTGTGGGAGTTGATGCGAGACTTCCCACCTCTTGTGGGCTATAACTAGCTTTCAAGATTTGGTTTTTGATACCAAAAGAGAGCCGTGATTTTTGTCAATTACAAGTAATTAAATGCGTCTGTGCTTTGTGTGGAATGACAAATAACATTAAAAAAAAATAACATTTACAAGGTCTAATTATGGTAACAATTAGGAAGTAACATTTTAGAGAGAGAGAGAGAGAGAGAGAGAAAGAGAGAGAGAGTGAGTGAGTGAGAGTTATCCAGCTTTTTGATTGAAACTTATGAAGAAAACCTTCTACCTCTTTTGCTGGCATGCATATGATATATACCCCATTGATGAATATGAATGTTTTATCTACTTTTCTCTGTCTTGCCACCCTTTGGCTTTTCACATTTCTTGTCTTTTGGGTTTTGCCTTTTTGGGTACTGCCCTGTGGATGTCTTTCTCAAATATTATAAATCTAATATAAGCAATTAGCTTTCATCAGCTTTTGGATAACTAGCTAGGAGAAATTAAGGATCGATATGTAAAATTAAGGGACTTCGTTGTATCTTTTGGGGCCTTTGAAATTCCAAAAAAAATTTAAAAAATTAAAAATTCATACTGAAATGATATAAAAGTGATACATAACAAAATTTACTTAAAAGAAATACGAAGTAATATAAAAGTGATATGCGATAAAATTTAATTGATAAAAGTTAAAATTTTTTAAAATTTTTTGAAAAAAATTTAAGACCCCAAACCTCCTCCTTAATTAAATTAAAGAATCGAATTACACAAAAGCTTCAAAATAAATACATGGGGGGATAACCAAACACTTCTGCAAGTCATTTCTATTCCAATCTAGGGCTGGGTAATCTTGTCTTATAAATGCTTTTGGCTGGATATATATATATATATATATTTATGCATGAGTAGTTTTTGCTAAAAGTATCGGGGCAAGTTTAATATGATTGAGTAATTACGGCCACATGATCTCAGATCTGCATAGGTTTTCTTTTCTCTTCTTGCTATAATTAAGTTCTAGAATTAGCTTCTAATTACATTGAAGCTACATTTATTAGTTACAATATGCACTAAAATTCCATTACTTGAGCCAATTAGCTACAGTTAAACATTCTTGGGACTTTGAAAATTCATTAATTAATCAAGATATTATTTAGTCAACAAAATTATAATTTATAATTTATATATTGATAACTAATAAAAATTAATTTATCAATCTATTCTTTATTTTTTCCTAAAACATTGAATTTTTGTGATTATATGAATACTACCTAATTATTAAATTATGAATTATAATTATTCTATGTATTTATTAAACCAAAATAAGTTTACGGAAAAGAGAAAGGAGATGAAGTCGAAGACAATATATAATTTTATACTGCAACCTTTCTTCCGCGAAGATGCACTCTAAATAGCAATTATATTACACAATTTCTCTTATAATACGAACCCGTAAGAGAACACTACATTAGAGTTTCTTAATCCCTTAAGAAAAGTTAAAGATGAAGTTTAAAGAGACATCAATTTCACGAGGAAACCAATAAAATGGGAATCATATTTTTTTAAAGGCTTCCTAATTGAGTCATGCACAAATATAATTTTGATGTATAATAAGATTATTAATTTATTTATCAAGTGAGGTTTATGTGTTTTTTGTAAAATGTATTATCTTATAAATTTAACAAATTATTAATTTATCACATTAATTAATTCTAAGTAAGGATATGCCAAAATTATTTAATCGAGATTATTAATTTATCGAGTATTAATTTAATGAGATTATGCTGTAGAATCTTCAAGGTC
This sequence comes from Vitellaria paradoxa, assembly GCA_019916065.1. NCBI lineage: Eukaryota > Viridiplantae > Streptophyta > Magnoliopsida > Ericales > Sapotaceae > Vitellaria > Vitellaria paradoxa. Next base: position 36,462,890 of record CM034235.1, read on the forward strand.
GTTTTGGAATTCATGCGTCACCTTGACCCATTACACTCAAAATTCTGCCCTAAAAGTAAGCAAAGAAATCAGTCTCTATGTATATCTTATCTTCTTCCCCACAAAAGGCTACAATATTTCAACAGTACTAGTAATTGATTTATGTAACATGTAGTTGAATATATGATTTGTAAATGTCCGGTAAGTTTCCACACACCCAACAATAGGTTGCACTGTTGTCAAAATATATAGCTAATCATCTAATTAGACCAGCAGATATGATAGTTTCAATAGGATCATTCCACCCCCACCACCACCACTTCTTTCCCATCAAAATTTTCCTTAGGAAATAATTCATTTACATTTGATGGGTAAGTGATAACTATATGTCTCTTTTAAAAAATTAATCCCATGTCGCTTTTGCTTGCGTGTTTGGCCGGGGGTTTCTTTTCTTGTTTGAATGAGAAATGAAAGTGATGGAAAAGGGTAAGACTTACTGGTGTTTGGATTTGGCAAGATATTCTCAAAAAATGGGTAAGTAGGAGAGCAAATTCCAAACGAAGAGAGTAGAGTGAGATTGTGATTAGCTGCTATTAGTAAAACAATGGTAAGATAGTGCAACACATCAGTAGGTTGTGATGTAAAACTAGGCTGCCGCTTTTTAACCAAAACAATTAAACAAATTTTTACTGTTCTTTTCAGTATCCAACTGCCTATCTTCATTAGTAATTTCCGTTTCTTTTTATTCATGTAGAGAATCCTCAGCATTGCTGGTGTTTAAACACTTCTCCCCCGGGTTAAAAAAAAAATGTTGATTACACTTTTGTACATTTACACTTCACTCAATCTCACTTTTGATTCCTCATTTTTCAATTGTGACAATACTCTTAATCGTACTATCAAATTCTAAGGTCTAACATTTTATTTGAAATTTTGATCAAAAATATAAGTGTGCTATATATTTTGCATGGCTTGAATTCTATCGTAAAGAGGACGTATATACATTTTAAGTTATTGCATATACTTAATTTAAATGTACATCTTCTGTCAAAATTTCAAATAAAATATTACAGTACTAGAGTGATATTGTACTTCGAACAAATGTGCCCTGTATAATATAATTGAAAATAAAAATAAAGGAAAAGGAAAAGGAAAAGAAAAACTAGATACTAACTTCCGGTCCAAAAGCAGTTTTCAAGAAATAAAAGATATATATGCTTGAGTTACAAGTTTCAACTCTATTGATATGCAGCATAACTTTCATTCCACTTAAGCTTCAAGATAACCTTTCCCATTCCTCCTATTACTTTATTTTGTTAAATTTTCTTGCTCCTCAACTGTACTCCTTAACTTTATTACTAAATTCAAAACCTCTTTACCTCAACCTCCTGCATGATTAATGCTTTTCTTGTCTCTCTAAAACTCTCTCATGAATTAGTCTCAAAAGAAGAAAACTCTTTCCTACTTTGATCATATTTTTCATATACCAAAGACCTTTGATCTTCAACTTTGATCAATTGTTTCACTCTTTCTCTCTTCCTTTCTTGTTTTTAATGAGTCAATACACTTTTGGAAAGTATTCAAACTAATTGATTAGTTATTTCTATCTAAAAATTCTATCTGAAAATCATCTTTCTTGGAAATATTATATGCATACATTCATATATATATATATATATATATATGTATATATCCACATGTGCACGAAGGAAGTCTCAACCTGAAAGCCAACTATGCTGTCCCATGTGCCAATATAAGCTCTAATTTGTCCTTATTTGGTGGTATAAGCAACGTTGAGGTGACAAGTGGCCGACAATTAGATGGGAAAGTTGATGTTTTTAGGGGGCCCCAATGTGCCCCATAGTGTTGTCCTATACATGCCAAGTTTACTTTTATGAGTAATTACCAACAAGCCATGATCATTTCTCTGAAGTAATAATTAAGCCTCTTAAGAAAATATATTAGCGAAAGTAAAATTGGGATTGGTATAAAGAATAAATAATTGGGCATGAATGCACTATATATATGTCATATTTGAATGCAGAGAGAGAACCACATATGAATCTTTTGTGGGTTTTGTCCTGCTTTGTCTAATCAAAATAGGACCCAAAATCTCCTGTTAGATTTCTTTTGTCTGTATATATATCTCTTGCATATATAAATCGATCGATCCATGTTTTAGAGAAGGTTGAAGAAAGTCATAGGCTTTTCCATCATTATCAATCCCAATCTCACAGAAGAAAGATCATAAGAATTCGATTACCACTCAAACATGAGTCTGCTTCTATTATCCTTCTCCCCACTTCCAAAAGGTGACACTCAAATTCATAGCTCATTATCTCTTTTGTCTTGTATCTCTTGTAAAACACTTTACATCCACAACCACTGCATCTCTCCAATTCTTAATTTTCTTTTTCAATATTTAGTCTGCAATTTTTAAAATTTATTAGTTGCCAAAACAATTTAAGTAGTCTCCTAATTAAATGTTATTCCAATTTGTCCAAAATCAAGGAATTTAGTCCTAGTTTTGTACAAACAAATGTAATGAAATAAAATGGCCATTCCCTCAAATAAAATGGCATATCAAATACTATAATAGTATATCAAATAAATGCACTAAATAATTAAGGTAATAGAATTAAAGTATAAAAATGATTAGTCAGTTATTTTGTACCAAACATGGCCTCAATCTATTCTTGACCTTCCATAAGATCATCATATTACCATATTAACTAGGAGTGAACAAAAAAATCGAACAATCTAACTTGGATTCAACTCTATACTATAATTGTTATTTTTATTTTGAATTAAAAATTAACAATTCGATATTTTCGATTCACTTCTCAAGTTAGTGGACAAAAGAATCGAAATGAACACACCCGAATAACAAATAAAACAACTTGAATCCAGCCAAAAAAATATAATATGTAATATATAATTATGTATTATATAATATAAAATATTATAAAACAAAATAAAAACTAAGATAACTCAACCGAATTGAATAATATACAATATAATATATAATACACAATATATTTATACATATAACATAGTATATATAATATGTAACTTGATCTAGGTTAAACCAAAAAACTAACTGAGTGAAGCAATTTGGGCTAATCTAAAAATAGAATCGACTCAATTTGCTATTTTCAATTCGGTTTTGGATCTAAATTTTAAGAATTTAGAAAACTTATATTGGTTCTGAATTAAATATAAGTTCAAATTGTCAGAACAATTGTTAGAGCCAAACTGAACCGAATCATGCATCCCCTAATATCAACATTGTCAATTCAAATAGGTTGAACTTTGTTTTCCTCATGAACGAGTTTAATCCCATTCCCTTTCCCTCCTTTTTCTCCCTAAAAAGAAAAATTAAATAAAAATACAAATAAAAATAAACCACAAAGGTTTACTACACATTTAAATGGAGCTTAGGTGAATTACGCACTAGTGCAAATAGATTAAAGAGTGGATTTTAATTTATGACCCAAAAAAAATCGATTGATCATCTAAACCAAGTTGAGTTTGGCTTCGAGCACTAGTATGTTTCTCTTAATCCCACTAGGTTATGAAGTATGAGAATTGACCTCTTATGTTTAAACTAGAACCTCATTAAGTGGGTGGTCCCAAGTCTTTGGCAATGCGCATTATATATAGCTGTTTCACTAGCCCATGAAAAAATATATATGTACACAAATATATATATATATATATATATATATGAGAGTTCATAAGAATTAAAGAAGAACAAAACTTGCTTTCAGTTTACTTACAATTTGATGAAGGAGATATGGAGCCATGCACCAAGACACCAGGTAATCAAAAAGAGGACAATAAATTAGCTTGGGATTAAATAATATGAGAGAAATATTGTATTTTTGAGAAAAGGTAAAATTATTTTTGAATATAAAATTGGTGAATATATCTTCTATACTTTAGTGATTCAACTAGTCATTTTACCAATATCTCAGATTATCTAGAAATCTGTGTTATCAAACAATAAATATATAGATATATAATTATTATTAAATTTTATTATTTATAGAATTTATATGCTATATGTTATATTTTTTGATATTATACACAAAAGTATTTAATAGTATAGTAGGAGGATACACCTTATTTTACAAAAAAATTTAGGTTTGATTCTTGTAAACTCCTTTTATTTTAAAAATGTTTGACTTAATTTTAATTTTTTAATAAGGTTAAAACACCCTAACTTTGAATTAGTTTAATTGTTTTAATAAAACTTAGGTACCTTAATTTATATTTTAGTAATTTCCCATCTAAAATCAAGAGGTCATTTGCCACCTTGTCTCACTGTGGCTCCACCCTTGCCAAACTGTGGCTCCACCCTTGCCAAGTACACCATGCTCCTACAAATAATAACCAAATTCCAATGCAAAAGAAAATACACTTGGTGATTTGTTTTTTGGACCAAACATAAATTTAATCACTAAAAGATGACTTTTTTCTGACTAAATTATAATTAGTTGTCAAAATTTTGAATAAAAAATAATAGAACATTTATTACCTTTCTTGCTGAATTAGTTGTTAAACATAAACTCTTTGCCGAGCAATTATCTAAAGATAATAAATTTTTTTATTTTATGTAGCGCTTAAAAATAAATATTTTATTTTATTTGTAATGATCAAAAAATTACTTTTTTTTTTCAAACCAAATTTTGGTTGGCAAAATATTTAGTATATACATATAAATTAAAATATATGCATATATACTAGTAATGACTTAAATTAGTGGTTAACTATTCTAAAGTTAGGAGAGAAAGTTGGGGTGGGTTTGAACATTAGCAAATTTTATTTTTTGTAAAACCTTTTGTTATAGGGTAAATTTTTAGTTAGCAATCAAATTATATTTGGTTGCCAATGCATTTTTTTTTAAATGGTAATTTTCCCAACTAAATATATTAATTTTAACTGTCTAAGACTTATCTATTTATGTATGATAAACTAATAGATGATCAAATTATATTTGGTGAACAATATTTTTAGCGACCAAAGTTTTGATCAATAAAACTTTTAGACTATTGTAATGTTCATTGTTTTTTTTTTTTTTGGAAGCAGAACAGTAGTAAGTTCTTATTAATTACGTAAGTTCTTATTAATTACGTGAACAATAGAAATTTTCGTACGGATAGACTTTAACTTCTCAATCGTACGGATAGACTATATATAATAGTAGTGGGCACACAATATATGTTTGATTTTTATAAAATTTTTATTTTACTAAAAGAAATTATAAAAAAATTAACAAAAGTGACTCAAATACTAAATAATAAATAGTTAAGGTTATTTAAGTAGACAATACCTATTTAAGAATATTTAAAGAAACTAAAAAAAATTATAAAATCAATGGGTAGTTAACAGGTATTTAAGGAAAGTAGAAATATAAATAGGTAAGATTACTTAATTATATATTAGTTATAAAAACTTTATTTTTAATAGCTTTGAAGTTGTAGTTAGTTTTAGGGAGTTTAAGGAAATTATAAGAAGGGGGAAAAAAGAGTTGACCAAATTTAAAGTTTCATTAAATTTGAGATTTCACTAAATGCCCTTATTGTTTACTTTATAATAGCATAGATGTATAAGATTCATTAACATGCCCATTTGGATCAAAGCAACAAAAGCTCCTATGAATGAAGACAGATTAATGTGTTACTCATATATTGTAAAATCAAGTTGGGACAATTTTATTTAGGCTATGCATTAAAGTCAAATGTCCATGGTTTTGATAAGTTTTTAAAATATAGGTTATGAGATGTTCATACAATTTTTAAATGATGGGTTATTGATTGTATTGTAGAAAGTACAATTATAAGCTTCTAATTGGGATTTGTTAGGTAATTTTACATTTTAAATAAATAGAATTATGATATTATTTGTGATTAAGGAAGTTCCATATGTTTTGCAGGTAATTGACCAGGAAATGACAAAAAATTTAACAAATAGAAGTCAATTTAGTAAATTAGTATGAACGTGTATTCGGACATAACCTTATAACATGCATTCTAATTATAAAAGGTGAAAAGGAACGATGAGCAGCAAAAGTTCACCAAGTGTCAAAAAATTGTTTGAACAAACATTGGTCCCAACACAAGTTTAAACAACGTGGAGATGTGAAGGAAAAAAGAAGGAAGAAATTCTAAGAAGAAAAATTCTATTCAGATGAATGTACAAACCAATTTCTATTCGAACCAACATTCTAACAACATAAAAGATCAAAAGAACTGAAGAACAGGAAATTGTGCTAAGTATGAAAAGCTTATTCAAACATTGGTTCGAACCAATGTGTGTTCCAATGCACGTTCGATCAACAGTGAAGGAAATAAGGATCAAGCAAAGGAAAAAGTTTAAGTGTGGAAAAATGGTTCGAACATGCATCCAGACTATGCCTAGTTAGAATACGCATGTGCACCACAAAAAGGTTACCAAGATTCCAGATGCAAAAATTTAGCTAAGCTATAAAATTAGTGTATAGTTAAAGGGCATTTAAGAAAAATAAAAATATAGCATTAAAGTTGTAGGTAGTTTCAGGGAGTTTAAGAAAATTATAAGAAGGGGAAATACAAAAAGTTTCATTAAATTTGAGATTTTGCCAAATGCCTCTATTGTTTGCTTTATAATAGCATAGATGTATAAGATTCACTAACATGCCCATTTGGATTAAAGCAATGGAAGCTCCTATGAATGAAGACGGATTAATATGTTACTCGTATATTGTAAAATTCAGGTTGGGACAATTTTATTTAGGTTATTCATAAGAGTTAAATGTCCATGGTTTTGATGGATTTCTAAAGTATAGGTTCTGAGATATTCATACTATTTTTAAGTGATGGGTTATTGATTGTACTGTAAAAAGTACAATTATAAGTTTCTAATTAGGATTTGTTAGGCAATTTCACATTTTAAATAAATAGAATTATGATATTATTTGTAATTAAGGAAGTTCAATATGTTTTGCACGTAATTAAGCAGAAAATGATAGAAAATTTAACAAAGAGAAGCGAATTCTACAAATTGGTCTGAATGTGTGTTCAGACGAACCCTTGTCCTAACATGGGTCCTAACAACAAAAGGTGAAAAGGAATAATGAGCAAAAAAAGTTCACCCAGTGTTAGAAAATGGTTCGAACATTTGTTTGAACAAGCATTAGTCCTAACACAGGCTAGAACAACAATGGAGATGTGAATGAAAAGAGAAAGAAGAAATTCTAAGTGGAAAAATTCTATTCAGACGAATGTACCAACCACTTCAGTTCAAACCAACATTCTAAGAAAAAAAGAACAAAAGAATTGAAGAACAGGAAATTATGCTTAGTATGAAATGCTTGTTCGAACCAACGTGTGTTCTAATGCACATTTGATCAACAATGAAGGAGATAACAATCAAGCGAAGGAAAAAGTCTAAGTGTGGAAAAATGGTTTGAACACTACTAGAGAAACAAATTTTGGTGAAAGAAATATTCAAGCAACCGCATTTGGCGATCAGCAAAAGATGTATTATCACGGTTGCCAAGTGAGGAGTTGCAAATTATTGGTGACAGCCATATTGGTGACCAGAAAAATCAGGTGACCACTCTTGGCAGCCGCTAAAAAGACAATGGTAACAGCTTTAGTGATTGCTTTTAGTGACATTATAATTTGCGCCAGATTCTTTTTCTTTCCTCCCCTCTCTTTTTTTCTTCTACTTTTTCCTCTTTTTTCCCTCCCTGAAGTTTCCCTTCATCGAGCTGCTGCTCCTCCACTGCCTCTCTTCGTTAGCCACCTGCTGCTGTCTACTAAACTTCTTTCTTCTCCATCCTTTTCTCACCTCATTCCTTCTCTCCCCATCTCCTTCTATCTCTCTCTCTCTCTCTCTCTCGCTATATATATGTACACACACACATAGTAAAAACTATTTTTTTTTCATTTTTTTTTCCAAATTGAGCGCTGTTGAATCTTGATTTTGGCCATGATCTTCTCTTCATCTCTCCATCAGGTAGTAATTCTTTTTTTAGTATACTGTTTTTTCTTTCTTCTTCTTCTTTTTATTTCTTTTTGTTTTTACATAAATTGGTTTGCTTTTTTTTGGAGTTTTTTATATCTAAATTATTTTTTTTCTGTGCAAACTATTTTTATTTATTTGTTTTTTGTGTAGATTTTTTTTAGATTGGGAAATTCATTCTTGTTGTTGGATTTTTTTTTTGGTTGAATAAAATATATTGTTGTAAATATTGATGCTGTTGTAAATACTGTTTGCTTTTTTTTTTAGGTACATATGTTGTTAAATTTTGTTTGTGGTAAAGTTTCAAAGTTATGTACTGTTTTCTTTTTCCTTTTTTAATTTTTGTTATTGCATGGGAAATATAAAGTTGGGAAACACATTTTTTTTAAGATATTGTTTTCTATTTTTTTTTTTTTTTTTTAATGAGTGGAAGTGAAGAAGGTGAGTAAAAGAGAAGTGAAAAAAATTTTAGGCGTTATGGTAGTGTTGTGGAGTAAAAATTATTTTTTTACTTATTTTTTTAGCAATTCCAAATAGATTTAAAATAATGAATTTTTTAATTTTGTTGAGGAATATTTAATTTTTTAAATTTAAAAATATTTTAAATTCAAAAATTTAAATAAAATTAACTTGTAACAAAAAATATAGCAAAATATAATTTTTTTAATTCATATATTTTATTATCATTGACTAAAACAGCTATAAAAATAATTTTAAACATATAAAAAGTAAATTTTGACAAAGTATTCATTAAAACAATTATGAAAATAATTTTAAATAGAAAAAAAGTAATTTTGGACAAATTTTTTTATTTTATTGAACTAAGAATGTGAAATTATAATGGAGATAATGTTTAATTTTTTTAAATTGAAAAATGTAAATTCAAATTAACTCCTAACAAAAAAATTATTTTTTAACTAATATATATATATATATATTATTACCATTCATTAAAACAATTATAAAAAAATTAAACAAAAAGAAGTAAGTTTTGACAAATTATTTTATTTTATTGAGCTAAAATTTTGAAATTATAAATACGTGAATGTTTAGTTTTTTTAAATTCAAAAATATATTTAAATTTAAAATTTTAACTTAAAATTAATTCCTAACAAAAATATTATTTTTGTGTTAATTTATATATATTATGACCATTTATTAAAACAACTACAAAAATAATGTTAAATAAGAAAAAGTAATTTTTGAAAAATATTCAGTAAAAAATTATAAAATTAATTTTAAATAGAAAAAATGTTGACTAACATATTTGGAATTACAAGTACGTGAATGTTTAATTTTTTTAAAATAAATTAATTAATGTTACACTAGTTAAATTAAATTATTACATTTATAATATTAAATAATAATATTAAAAATATTATTATTATTTAAAATATTAATTAATAATTTGATTAATATTGTAATAAATACATATGTATTACGAAACTTAAATTAATATTAAATTAAAATATTATAATATTAAATTCCATTGTTACATTAGTTCAATTATAATATTAATAGTAATATTAATTCATAATAAAATTCAGTAGTAATAATAAATATTAATAGTATTAGTTTGTAATAAATTAATATTAATAGCAATAATAAAATACTAATAGTTAAATTAATAATTAATACCCAACCCCCTAATGATTGGACCCAATTCAATCAATTAATTACGGTAGATATAGCAAAATGAGTTGTTAATTAATTTATTAAATTACTGATTTGTTGTTAATTAATTTAGTTGTTGTTAATTTATTTATTTGTATCATATTTTGTTGTTGTAGATTTTTATGTTTAGTTAATTTATTTGAATGTTAACTTTTTAATTTTTTTTTTCAATTTCGAAGTACAAAATTCAAAATTTAAATAACAATAATACACAAACTCGTAATGAAAAATTTAATAATTCAAATATTTATGATAATAATAATAATAACAATAATTAAATACTAATAGTTAAGTTGGTAATAATATACAAATCCCTAATTTTACTTGGGCCTAATCCAATTTCTCTCTAGGGCTCAATCCAATCTAATATTAATAATATAATAAAACTAGGTAAAATAATAATATTATAATTAATAATAGTTAATTAACGATGTTTAATTAGTTAAATCTATAACTAATACATAAACTCTTAATCTTACTTGAACCTAATCTAATATCTTTCTTGGGCCTAATCCAATCCAATACTAATAATATAAGAAAATTAGATAAAATAATAATATTATAATAATAAAATTAGGTAATTAATAATAGTTAATTAATAATATTTAATTAGTTAAACTAGTAACAAATACATAAATCCGTAATGATAAAATATTACAATAATAGTAATCCTAATATTAATTTATGATTAAATTATTAATAATAATTGTTACATAATGTAATTTAATTAGTTAAATTAGTGACAAATACAAAAATTCCTATTGATAAAATATCATAATAATACCAATTGTCATGTTAATTTGTAACGAAATTAGTAATAATAATAACATAATATAAAATAATAATATTTAAATATAAAGATCAATAGCTAAATTAATACTATAATATTATAATTAGTTAATTAGTAATATTAAATTATAATATTAGATTAATAATATTTAATTAGTTAAATTAATAAGTAATACCCAAAACCTTAATCTAATTACTTGGGCCCAATCTAATATCATACTTGGCTCAATTTAAATTTTAATATCAATATTATAAGAAAATTAAGTAAATAATAATATTATAATATTAAAATTAGTTAATTAGTCATATTAAATTATAATATTAGATTAATAATATTTAATTATTTAAATTAATAAGTAATACAGAAACTCCTAATCTTACTTGAGCCCAATTCAATATATTAATAATATTAATAATATAAGAAAATTAGGTCAATAATAATACTATAATATTATAATTAGTTAGTTACATTAAGTTATAATATTAGATTAATAGTATTTAATTAGTTAAATTAATAAGTAATACAAAAACACCTAATCTTACTTGGACCCAATCCAATATCTTAATTAGACCTAATCCAAACGTTAATATTAATAATATAAGAAAGTTAGGTAAAATAATATTATAATTAGTTAATTAGTAATCCTTGATACTTGGACCCAGTCTAATATCTTACTTGAGTCCAATCCAATCTAATTCAATATATCTGTTACCTAAGTTTAATTAAGTGTTTGTGCTGTTAATTAGATAGTCGATGTATAAACCAATGACAGAAATCAAACTTTAAAACAAATTAGAACTGCTTTACTTTATTCATTTGCATGTATTAGTGAAACTTAGATCTGTCCGAGAATCTTATGCGCCATCCGTTTGGTCATCCCTAGATGACGGATTACGTCTTCGACCAGATTCGTCGTTCTTTTGATAAACACATGGGGGATTGATGTACGCAATTCTTAAGTTGTCCAGTTTGGATAGTTTGGGAATGCAACTATTTATCTTATCTTCAACAACTCATGTAATATCGGATGTTAGGTGGAGTTTTGGTTGACATCTTATTGTTCTCCAAGTACATACACAGAGTAGGACTAATGTCGTGTCTGCATTGTGTATTTTGAGAACCACGTGGATATGCTACTAAAATTTTGTCTAATTAGGAAACGAAGGCATTGAGTTGTTGAGTGCAAGTTCGATTGTATTCTCAAATGGGATAGGAATAGGCACCCTCTAATGAGAAGGTGAAGTTTAAGACCAAACGCTTTACGCATTGCATGATCCTTTTTGGCTAATTGTTCGTCTTCATTTTGAGACTCCACAGAAATAGTTAGTGAGATGAACAAGAGTTGGATTGATTTATCGAATAGGATCTCTACAGAATATATGGAGAGGATAAATCAGTTCACCAATGAGTTTTACAGCAAGTATATTAGCTGTTCCCATGGAAAGTGCATGAACCAATATTATTACACACGGGAGCCCATCAGGGAGCATCTAATTCGTGATAGGTTCTTGAAGTAGTATAAGAATTAGACTCTCTATAGGAAAGAGTATACCCCATTTCGCCAAGAGGAAACTATTGAGGTAGAGGTTGAGGCTACGGAGGAGGTTGGTCTACCGCTTATGATGCTATCTAATATCACGTGTGGATTGGCACCTGAAAACACAGGCTGTGATACTAATCTGATGGGTGCGAGTAATCCTCGCTTAGGTATGGATGATGAAGCCTTAAGATATTTTGGAATACTCGATGATGCGCAAATAGAATTATATCTTAGATGCAAGGATTTTAGTAAATTATCATTCATTGTCGAGCTGTTACATTTGAAAGTATTGAATCAACAGTCAGATATATCATTCGACATGTTATTGTAGTTGTTACATAGAGTTTTACTATCAAAAGTAAAGTTTGCTAATTCGTACTACTAGACTTATAAACTAACTGAAAATCTGAGATTCATATACAAGACTCTAGATGCATGTCCAAACAGTTGTATGTTATTTTACAATGAGAATTCCCACCTCAATATATGCATTGTGTGTTAGACTTTGTGGTGGCCACGAAGGATGTCGGGAGTGACTAGGATTGTCAGAACACTTCGGGTGTTTTAAATCGTGGTAAGGCTGCAAGGCAAGTGCACTATTTCTAATTTAAGCCAAGGTTGAAGAGCATTTTCATGCCCTCTAAGATTTTTAAACTAATAAGATGGCATGCCGAGAATAGCGAGGAGGATGGGAAGTTATCCCATCCAGCAGACTCCCTGGTGTGGAAGGATTTCAATCAGAGACACCCTAAATTTGCTACTAATACTTGCACCGTGTGCTTTAGCTTGGTTACAGATAGATTTACCCCATTTAGGGCCATGACTGGGGTAAATCAAAGTACATGGCCCGTACTGTTGGTTTCATATAATCTTCTGCCCTAGTTGTGTATAAAGTAACCTTTCTTGATCCTATCGAGATTGACTGACGGACCGAGAGGTTCTGGGGATAAAGTAGACGTGTATATGCAGCCTTTCACTAAAGAGCTTCATGAATTATACGCCCAGAGTGTGATGACGTTTGACTTTAAAAGAAATGAAATGTTTAGACTCCGAGTAACATTACTATGGACAATCAATGACTTTTCCGTATATGCTAACTTGTCTAGTTAGAGCATGAAAGGGGAGTTTGCATGTCCTTACTGCAGCCAGAGCAAGAAGTTAACCAGGCTAAAGCATGGTAGAAAGTGGGTATACATGGGTCACAGACGCTTCTACCTTTGTTGCTTAGGTTCAGGGGACAAAGCCTTATTTGATAGCACTTAGGAATATAGTCCGGCATCGCAGACAATGACTGGGGTTAATTTGTTGGCCCAAATCAAGCTGGAGCAAATACGAACATTATATGATTTTTAAGATTTGTTGGCCCCTTGATGGCATCTATTTCGGTTGCAAATAGGAACTGAAGTCATAATTGGAAGAAGAAGAATATTTTCTATGAGTTACCTTACTTGAAAGACAACTTACTGAAGCAACTTGGATGTTATGCATATCAAGAAGCATGTTTGTGATAATATATTATGAACCATCCTTGGTGTTAAAGGGAAGTCAAAGGACAATGACAATATTTGATGTGATTTGTAGAAGTGAGGTTGAGAACCCCGATGCATTTGTTGGAAAAGGAGTCCAATAAGACATACATGCCACCTGTACAATACACGATGAGCAAAGAAAAGAAGGATGCCTTCCTATCAATCCTAAAGGATATCAAGGTGCCTGATGGGTATTACTTAAATATTTCCAAATGAGTGAACATGAGTGAAAGGAAGTTGTAGGGTTTGTAAAGTCATGACAATAACGTTCTCATTTTACAGTTACTGCCTATAATGGTAAGGAATTATCTACATAAAAATATGGTGGAGCCATTGATTGAGGTCAGTAACTTCTTCAAATAGCTGTGTTATAGAGTTCTCCGCACAGAAGATTTGAAGGGTCTGCAGGAGAAGATTGCTTTGATATTGTGCCATTTGAAGAAAAATTTTCTATCGGCATTTTTTAATGTAATGGTTCACTTGACCTTGCATTTAACTGATGAAGTTTGGCTTGGTGGCCCTATCCAATTTAGGGGGATATATTCTATCAAGAGGTACTTAAGCACATTGAAGAGGTATATGTGTAACAAAGCTCGACTAGAAGCATCCATAGCTAAGGGTTATTTGATAGATGAGGGTACCAATTTTTGCACTGCATATCTTATCGACAATGTCCAAATAAAGTTAACTAGGGTAGAGAGTGAATAAATAAAGGTCCTATTAGGGAGGGCACGTTATTTGATCTCAACCACATCAAGTGGATTGAAGCTCATCGGTTCCTACTCTTCAACACCTAATCAGTTGCACTATTGACTAAGTAAGTCATTTCCCCTTATAAAGAGAGTAAAATATGCAACACTAGTAATAATTATCATGCTTATCGGTGACACAATTTGATTTATGTTACGGGAGACACATAAATAAGCTGAAACTGGACATGCCTCGCTTAATAGATAGTCAAATTTAGATGTCCCATTATCAATCTTTTCACGACTGATTTAAGAATTATGTACATATTAATTATTTACATGTACTTTTATGTGTCCTGTCACGTTACTTTAAATTTGTATTCAATTAATACGTGAAAAACTACGTAGGTTTACAATTTACAAAGCACTAGCGATCCTTCTTTGACCAATGAAATGAACCAGTTAGTTGATGGTCCTTATATGACAGCTCAACATTACATAACTTGTGACATTAATGGGTTTCGATTTCGCATCAAATAAGTAAACGATAGGCAGGCTACGCAAAATAGTAGTATCGGTTGTTCATTCGTCGGTGGTGGTTACTACTATGGCCAATTGAACGACATTATTGAATTGTATATAATCGAGGTTTGAGATTTCTATTGTTTAAGTATGACTAGCCCGATCCAATCCATGAGGTTAAAACTAATAAGTACTAGTTTAAATTGGTAAACTTTAACAATTTGTTATACTGTGGTGCGCAAATACAACGTGAACCCTATATATTGGCATCGATAGTAGAGTAAGTTTATTATGTCAGAGATCGAGTCAATCCTAACTGGAAAATTGCAGTTATAATGTCGAGAAGGGGAATGTATTCGATCAAATGCGATCAGTTAGATATTGATGCATTTGCTTAACAAGCTCTTGACCAAGATGCAATCATCCAATGTGAGGAATATGTTAATTGGGTTAAGGAGATTGTCAAAGGAGATACCATTGACTTATATGATTAATAAAGGATTGTGTACTTTTTTATCTTAACAAACTTTATTTTAAATATTTGTTTTTTTTAAATTATAATAAATCTATCTTATGAACGTGCACAAGATATGTTTGGATACTCTGGGAGGAGATTTTGTCTTAGGATGATAGCCAATCATCACGGCCTATCCTGTACAGACAGTAGCACGACAAACGCTGTCCTGCTATCATCCTCCACGTCAGCGCTTCCTTCGACGCACAGTTAGGCACCTTCAGTATCGACCATGTAGCGGCAGACATAAATTGTTAGTTTAAGATAATTTTTAGCACTTAAAATTATTTCTTTCTACTTATTAAACTTAATACTTTGTATGCAACAGATTTTCCTACTTCAAGCAAGCCTTCCAAGTCCGATAGAGGGCCTTTGAAGGTAGTGCCACAGTAGAATTGCAGGTCACAATGGATGACCATATGGTGAGATGACACGCCCCACCTGGTGGGGAAGGCCGGATGGTCCCTTATCTTCTAGATTGGACACAAGGTCCAAAATCCAATCAAATTCTCGCTGACCACTCTTGATTGGGATGTTTTCCTGCCCAACGCATTCGAGGGCCTCTGGGTCGAGGTGCAGGTATCATAATTTGCTTATGTTGTACGTGGTGTTTGTGTTAAAACTTACAATATCAAATAATATTCTGTAATTTGTCCTTTTCAGGCTAATATAGTTGGGATTCCTTTAGATTTTTAGGTCGTTTGCTACGACAAGTGTCAGAAGATGTGAAAGGATTATAATAGCAAGGTCAAGTCTACCTATTAGAGAGGCTATGAGATTAACATTAACATCGTTTAGTGGGTCTCGCTGGGCGTCTTCCCCCACCAGTGTGCTGAGCTCATCAGTTACTAGTCGAGCGACGAGGCACAGGTGAGCAGATTGCGATCTGAAATTTTTCCTTTATGTTTTTAAGTAATAAAGCATAACTTACTGAAGCAAATCAATAAGAAATGAAAATATGAGGAGATCACAATAAACTTGCGAAACTGAGGGTTGTAGGGCCCGGCCACAAATGTTAGCTTACCACGTAAAAATTTCATTCATTTTCATATCATACGATAATAAACTATTAACATATAATTTGTCATTTAACAGTTGACAGAAGAAGGTAGAAGACTGACTGGATGGCCATATGGTTACAGACCCGCAGGTAGGATTTGCCGGAGGTTCAAGCCATATAGATGTCAATTTCTATATTTTGGCCCATCAGTATATTCAATTTTCTTTTGTATAATTTAGTTACTTATCTTTCTTATCCATGTTATTTTGTTTCCTTAGGCTCAGTTTGAGGCACGTCTCTTTGAGCTGCTGGTAGATGAGAGAGAGTCTGAGACGAAAAGAAAAGAGATATTCATCTCTATCGTCAGATGTGACGGCCAAGGATACACACTCATGCAGAGCGCTAGCATTCCACGCCGGTCTATCGTACGAGTAGAGTCATCCTTCCAGGTTAGACATCGCAACCAGAACCTGCTCTAGACTCTCTGTGCAAAGATGAACATGTGAGAGGCATTGCTTCGGGCCGAGATGGAGAAGCACTTAAATAAGAGTCAGAGCCATCTTTCCCCTCCTTGGTTAAAAATATTAATTTTTGTATTTATACCTAATTAAAATTTTATAAATTTATATATTTGTGTTTCGTTGTCATGTTCTCATTCGTTTATTGTTTTATTGTAGGACCTGAGCAACGGCAGTTAGCCCTTCTAAACTGGACTAGGGTGATTCCAACTGACATATTTTGTTTTTTGTATCTTATTTTTCATATTTTGTAAATTAATTGTTTGTTTTTTTTTTTCCTTTTGTGTACATTTGTGTATAACGAATCTTGTAATTAAATTTTGTACTATTTTTGTATATATAAATGAAATTTTTTGTTTTATTTTATTTAAAAATTTTTCTATTACATGTGCAATTTAAATTACAACCAAATTAAATTAATTTAGAAATAAGTATTTACAAATAAATAATATAAATAATAAATGAATTTAAAAAATTAATAAAAAAGTAATTGAAATAATTAAAAAATTAATAAAAATTTCAAAAAATTAAAAAGGTGGTTGCTAATCAAAAAATAATAAATCTAAATGAAATAATTAAAAAGCTATTGCGACTACCATAAGTGGTCGCTAATAAGAACAAGGCGGTTACTAATGTCTACCTGCCACATGGCAGGGACTTGGCGTCATGTTCGCGGGAAAGAAGAGCCTTCCACTTAAGTTCACTTGTAGTTGCCACTGGAGACAAATACAATAGCGACCGCTAGAGCGGTTGCTAATAATTGTTAGCGACAACACAATTGCCACCCATTCTCGGCGGTCGCCATGCGGTCTTTAAAACTTATTAAGGACCGCTAACCCCCTTTTAGCAGTTGCCAACCCTTATTTCCAGTAGTAGAACGTGTGTCTGGACTATGCCTGGTTAGAACACGCGTGCACACCACAAAAAAGGTACCAAGATTCCAGATGCAAAAATTCATCTAAGTTTTAGAAGCAGGTTCGAACACAAAAATCTTGTTTGGAACTTGCGTTCTAGGAAATTTTGTAAATCGATTGAAATTTCAAAGGGTAGTTTGTACTTGGAAAGTTTTTACTATACATACTACAAAATAGGTCATTTGGAGTAGCTTTTACATTCATACATTCTAGTTCTATTAGTTTAGCAATTTAAAGAGAGAAATATAGAGCAAAAATAAATCTAAAGTTATTTTCTATTGAATTTCACTTTAATTTCTAATACATGGCTAGAATCTCATTTAATCTGATTGTTTTCATTTCAATTGTGAGTGAGTAGTTGCTTTCTCTTGGCTTCAAAGTAAGAATTATAGTTGAATTGTATAGATTTCAAGGTAATGGGTCACAACGTTCTATCTTTCTAATTCAAAGTCCAATTGGTGTGTTGAATTGATTTCTTATGAATTGAGAGTTGAATTCTTAATTGAAATCTGATTTGCATAGCTTATGTTTTCTATATGTGTATTGCTAGTTAGAATTCTCATGCATATCTTAATGATTTGTGTATTGATTACTAAGTTTAGATTTCATATATATGATATATGAATTATGCACATTAGATGTTTGATTTAAGTACTCAACCAAGATTTTGTGCTTAAATTCTTAATCACTTCAATTATCTTTTGTTCTAAGTTGATTTTGACATAATTACCTTTTGATCTATCCTTGTCAGGTGTAGATTGAGTATTGTAAATCCTTGAAATTTCATATAATTCACTATAAAACTTGTTTTGGATCCAAGACTTCTATAAATTTGTTTTAATCTCAATCAAAAATTGATCACCATTCCAATTCCAACATAAATTCTATCATTTATTGTAAGATTATTTTTTGTTTAAGATTTTCCAAAACAATTTGTTCATTAATTTTTGCTTAAGGCTCTCTGTGGACACGATCTAGTATTCACCAGTTATTGTGCTTCAATTAACACCTTGCACTTAGGGTTAAGCTGATATTAATTAACATTGGATCAGAGCAGGCACTTTTGGTGCCATTTCCAGGGAGTTTTTAAGCAACAGTGAACGAACTTTTTGGGAAGCTTAGGAAAATTGATCTTTACCACCATTTTCAACAATGGGATACGCTAGTCAAGATAATCTCATTCCATTTCTTTTAAATTTTTGTTTAATTGATAATTGGTAATGGAAATAAGCTAGCATTGATAGACCTAATTGCTACACTTGTGCATTTATTGCATCTTGTGCATGCATATTATGTTTGGTAGAATTTTCCATGCTATCTTGAATCCTGACCCACAACCTATCGAAGAGTTCATTAAGTTTTCATCGACTTCATCATCCACGTCATTTGAACCACAATCACCATCATTTTTTTGTTTCCACTAATTTGGCACATCTCATAGAGAATTTAGGAACTAATGGTAGGCAAGAGGATACTAAATCTCTAGATACATGATCATTGAGAGTGTTGTTGCATCTGGTCTGATAAACTACTCCATTTTACACATTCCTCTAAATCAGAGGAATTTTACTTTCAAGCCTGGCACAATTCAATTATATTATATTAAGGATTTAGAAAACACAAATATATACATGAAAGAATTTAAGGATGTATGTGCCATATGCATGAATCAGAATATAAACGAGGATACCATCGATTGCAGTTATTTCTATTTTCTTTGAAGGATAAAGCTAAAATACGGCTTAATTCCTTAAGACTTAGCTCCACTGGCAAGTGAAGGGAAATGCAGTGAAGTGAAATGCAAGTAGAATTTTTGAAAAAATACTTTCCTGCTCATAGGACCTTAATGATGCAAAAATAGATCATGAACTTTGCATGCAAGCTTGGTGAGTCATTCTTTCAAGCATTGGAGAGGTTCAAGGATTTATGTAATACAAGTTCACATCCCTATTTGGAGATTATATAGTTTCTTTTATGATTCTTTGGCATCTAAGTTGAAACAATGAGTGGGTACTATGAGTAATGGTCAATTCTTAGATAAGTCAACTGAGGAGACATATGAGTTTCTAGAAGAATTAGCTAAGAACACTAAGGCTTGGGAGGTAGTCTCACTTACACAGTTGGGGTCTAGATGATCACAACCACAGCCTAGTGGGAAATTAAGATTAAATGATAATGTTGACTTGAGTGCTAGGATATTTACTTTCACTAGGAAAGTTGAGTCCTTAAAGTTGAGTAAAGTGAACATGGTTAGTGAGAGAGAAATGAGATGTGTGATTTGTAAAGTGACTAACCATAGTATAGGTGAGTATCCAATGGTGCCAACTTTTAAGGAAGTGTTGTATGGACAAGCTTCGAACACTAATACCTCACACACCTTTCCTAAGCAAGATCAAGGACACTCAAGCTCAGTCAGGACCATCTCTACTTCCAAACCAATATCATCCTGGGTTTGGAATCATCCCAACTTTTCGTCAAGAAATGATCAATCTACTACATCCTACCCCAACCGTTTAATCTGAATCATTCTTAACGTCAAGTTCAAGGCTCTTCTTCTAGTTCTTTCCAACCACAGTATAAGAAGTTACCCTTAAAGGATACCTTGCATTAGTTCATAAAAGATAAATATGGATCGATAACCAAATAACAAAAATCAAGAGCAGACAAACAGAGCTATTGAGGATATTAGAAAATCAATTGACCAAGCTCATCCAAAGCCAGAGTCACCTTGAGAAAGGCATGTTGCCCTCTCAAACTATTCAAAACCCCTAAGGTCATACTCATATGAGTGAGTCCTCTAGGGAAAAGCCCAATCAAGTGCATGTTTAGTCAATCACAACCTTGAGGAGTGGAAAAGTGATAGAAAAGCTAGTTGGCCCTAGGTTGTTGAGAGTGAATGAAAAAAAGAAAGAATGGTTTATAGAGAAGAAGAGGAAAGTAGTGGGAAAAGAGAGAGTGAATGTGATAAGGTAAAGAAGGATGATGAGGTTGTTGAAGATATTATAAGAGAGGAAATGAATGAGAGAAAGAATAAGAAGAAGACTAAATTAAGAAAATAAAAGTGAGAATAAAGAGAATGATAGAGAGCAAGTCATAGAATTCCAACCCCAACCACCCTTCCCTAGTCAGTTGAATAAATTGAAAAAACAGTTGTTGAATTTTGAAAATTTTGACGGTCTTTAAGCAAGTGAGAATAAATTTACCACTCCTAGATGCCATTAAACAAGTGTCTTCCTATGCTAAGTTGTTGAAAGACCTTTGTACTATCAAGAGAAAGTTGAGTGCTAAGGAGAGAGCATTCATAACAGAGCAAGTTAGTGCCATCCCCCAACATAAGACCCCACACAAATATAATGACCCAAGCTATCCTACTATTTCATGTGCCATACGGGAAGCATAAGGTGAAACAAGCCTTTTAGACTTTGGTGCTAGCATCAATTTTCCTCCTTACACTGTATATCAGTAGCTAGGATTAAAGGAACTTAAACTGACTAAGGTGACCTTGCAACTAGTTGATAGATTTGTCAAGACTACTAGGGCGATATTAAAGGATGTTCTCATTCAAGTTGATAAGTTCTATTATCCTATAGACTTTACTGTTTTGGACACTCAACCTGCCCCACAAGGATCTTTTTTGCCGGTTCCAGTCATTTGAAAAAGACTTTTGTTAGTAATCACCAATGCTATCATCAATTGTAGAAATGGTCTTATGAGGATTTCTTTTAAGGATTTAACAGCAAAAATGAACACTTTTAATGTAATTAAACAACTAGCGAATGAGGAGGACATAAGGGAAATAGATTTGAATTAAACAATCATGGAAGAGTACTTTAAGAAAGAATTTATTCATGACCCTTTAGATAAACTGTTGACTCAATGTGAGGGAATTGACTATAGGGATGAGGTTAATAATGAAGAGGTTTTAGAGGTCTTGAATTAGCTAGATAGTGCACCCATCATCTCAATAGGGCAATCTAATCAACCTCTAGAGAATCTTGTTTCATCCTCAGTTAAACCTAAACCTTCCATCATCAAGCCTTTCGAAACATGAGAAAAAACCACTCCCTACTGAGTTGAAGTATTCCTTTTTGGGAGAAGAAAGGTCATATCCAATAGTAATTTCATCCAAGCTTACCAAAAACTAAGAAAAAATGCTAATAGAGATGTTAAAAAGATAAAAGAGAGCTTTAGGGTGGACCATTGCTAACCTCTATAGGATTAGCCCTCTCATTTGGACACACTCCATATATCTAAAGGAGGGAGCTAAACCAATGAGACAACCTTAGAGAAGGTTGAATTCTAACATGAAGGAAGATGTTAAAAGAGAGGTTCTTAAACTTTTAGATGCTAGGATCATATATCCCATCTTCGATTCTCAATGGGTGAATCCTACTCAGGTTGTTCCAAAGAAGTCTGGAGTTACAGTAGTGAAGAATAAGAGTGATTAACTTGTGCCTACTAGGATTCAGACAAGTTGGCGCATGTGCATTGACTACAAAAGTTAAATGCCATGACTAGGAAAGACCATTTTCCCTTGCCTTTCATTAATCAAGTTTTAGATAGGGTGGTAAAACAACCATTCTACTGCTTTTTGGATGGATATTCGAGTTATAACCGAATTGAAATAGCCCTTGATGATTATAAAAAAATGACTTTTACATGCCTTTTTGGTACATTTGCTTACCGGCATATTTCTTTTGGTTTGAGTAATGCATTGGCCACATTTCAAAGGTGCATGATGATTCTTTTCAACAATTTTGGGAGAAATTTCTTGAGGTATTCATAGATGATTTCACTATATGTGGGGGTGATTTCGAGGCATGCTTGGTTAATTTAGAAAGAGTTTCAGCGAGAGAAGTGTCACTTTGTGGTGACACATGGCATCGTCCTTGGCTATGTTATATCGTCTATGGGTATAGAGGTTGATAAGGCCACAGTTGAGCTTATTCAAAAGCTTCCTATCCTAGGTGTGTGAAAGATGTTAGATAGTTTCTTGGCCATGTGGGGTTCTATAGGAGATTTATAGAATCTCTCAGTGCTATAGCCAGACCTATATGTGAATCCTTGAAATTTCATATAATTCACTATGAAACCTATTTTGGATCCAAGACTTTTATAAATTTGTTTTAATCTCAATAAAAAAACCAACCACCATTCCAATTTCAACACAAATTCTATCATTTATGTGAGATTAATTTTTGTTTAAGATTTTCCAAAATAATTTGTTAATCGATTTTGCATAAGGCTCTCTGTAGACATGATGTGATATTCACCTATTATTGTGCTTCATCTGACACACTTCACTTAGGGTTGAGCTGATATTAATTAACATTGGATCAAAGTAAGCACTTTTAGTGCCAATACCGGGGAGCTTTTAAGCAACGGTGAACGAACGTTTGGGGAGGCTTAGTTAGATTAATCTTTGCCACCATTTTCAACAATGGGATATGCTAATTTGGGTAATCTCATTCCATTTTCTTTTGATTTTTGTTTGGTTGATAATTAGTAATTCAAATAAGCTAGCATTGATAAACCTAATTGCCACACTTGTGCATTTATTGCATCTTGTGCATGCATCTTAGGTCTGTAGAATTTTCCAATCCATCATGAATCCTGAGCCACAACCTACAGAGGAGTTCATTAAGTTTTTATTGACTTCATCATCCAAATCATCTGAACCATAACAATCATCATCTTCTGTTTCCACTGATTTGGCACATCTCATGGAGAATTTAGGAGTCAATAGCTCGGATAGCCAAAAGGATATTGCACCTCTAGATACACGGCCATTGTAAATCATTGAAATTACTTATAATTTATTATGAAACTTCTTTTGAATCCAAGACTTTAGTAAATTTGTTTTAATCTCAATCAAAAATCGATCATCATTCCAATTCTAACACAAATTCTATCATTCATTATGAGATAATTTTTGTTTAAGATTTTCCAAAATAATTTGTTTATTGATTTTTGCTTTAGGCTTTCTGTGGACATGATCTGGTATTCACCGATGATTGTGCTTCAACTAATACCCTACACTTGGAATTAAGTTGATATTAATTAACATTGGATCAGAACAAGTTGTTATAGAGTACTGTCATGAGTTTGTTGAACACCTTAGAACTTACACTACTAGAAATCAGGCCTTTGGGACCTCTAAAAATGGCGACAACTAGAGCAGTCACTAAAAGCTAGTTTAGCAATTGCTAATAGCAAAATAATTTATACCAAATATGTTTGCACACTTTCTTTCCCACTAGCTCTTCATGTGATATAGTTTATTTCCCTCCCACATCTTCATTTTTTATAGCTTTGTCCTCCCTCACACCAATGACCAACTAATTGATTATGAAGTGCTTGACGAACCGACAACCATCAACCAACAGTGATTGAATCTCAAGTATCTTCTTTGCTTTCCCCCTCTCTCTATCTCTTTTTTTTTCTCTTAATCATGTAGGAAGTCGACAATAATAAAGCCGACAATAATGAAGTCGGCGGCAAGTAGCTTCCATTCTCTCTTTATTTACCTTATAAAACACTGACATTAATTTTTTTTCATTTGCTATAGGTTGTATTTTGGGAATTTTAGTTAGGATTTTTGTAATTAGGGTTTGTGATGGGGGGATTATGATGCTGTGTGTTGATTTGAGTTTTGGATTTTTCTAATTGAGTTGGCCAGAACGTGGGATTTCTTGAGGGACGTCTAAAGTTCAACCCCATGGAGAGTCATCTCCTTTTAGTAACCCCTGTGAATTAGCCAACTGGTAAAAGGGATAAGTGAAAGGACTTGCTGTTGGACTACTCCAGCTCGATTTGACGGAAATGCTTAATGTCACTTCTAGCTGAAACTAATTAGCCAAATGAGTTTTGCCAGTTAGCAGAAGGGATAGGCGAAAGGGCTTACTACTAGCTACTCGTTGCTAAAAATAAATACTCTTAAAATACTTCCCAAATGCAAGAGGGTACATTGTAGTTTTACTTAATGAGACTAGGATCATATCCATAAGGAACTTAATTGAAGGCTAGGGTTTCTAAGTTCTAGGTTTTTCTAAGTTAACAATTCTATGTTTCTAAGTGCATAAAAGTAAATTGAGTGTGAGCGATAGGGATTTTAATGGTTGATTCAAGAAATTTAACAATTATTAAATAAAAAGCTCAAATTACTAAACTGAAAACAAATATTTCAAATTTGAATCCAAAATAAAATTTATACAATAAGCAAACCAAATAAAAGTAAACAATACGAATAAATTAAAACAAGCAATATGAAAGAACTTAAAAATTAACGATTGCAAGTATCTTGATTCAACCTGCAAATCCGGGTAGGTTATTTGGTTACACTTGAAAAGTGTAATCACAAACTCTTTAAAATGCAGAAAAGAAGAAAATAATTGAAATGAACAGCGAGGAAAGTGATATAAATGATACAAAGGAACCTGTGTCTAGACATCTCAATGCCTGGTCTAGACTAAATCAAGAACAAGGCTGGAGAAACAAAACATGAAGCGAAGATGAAGGGCACTGTGGTCTGGACCACTGGTTGATTTGCGTGGATGAATTGACTGACCCTAAAAAGTGTTTCGGGTTGTACTTCTCAAGTGCAAGAGGGCAGTCGTAGTTTTAAAACTCGGTGAGTCCAAGGTCGAATCCATAGGGAGAGCTTTGTTAAAAGCTCTAGACTTGTTCTCTTAGTTAGTAGCTGAACCTAAATTAATTTAAACTAATTTTTCAACAACTCAAACTTTTGTTTTAGGTTCTAACTGAATTACTCTAAATTCTAAAGTGAATAAATCAACTCATAAATTAAATTAAATAACAAGCACAATACTAAAAAGGTTTTTAATCCAACTTTCAAGTCCGGGTAGTTCACTACTTTATCTTGGGATGTTTTTATTCAAAACTAGATTACGGTTTAATTCGAAAAGTGTTAAGAATATTTTAATCAAAGGTCAGTACTAGTGATCTCAAGCGGATATGGTTAAAGACCTTTGTTTCCGAAAGTTTTTCAACAAATGAAACTAGAAATGAATTCGAAACCTATTTTTAACCTTGTTCGAAAGTATGTAAACGGTTATATTCGAAAACCCATACCAATGACTTCAAACGAGTGTGGTTAAAGATTTTCGGTTTCGAATGTTTTCGAAACAAGTTAAAATAGATTTTAATATGGTAGATTCTTACGCATGAGCTCTTACAACCCATGCGAAGGGTCTACGAACATCCCAAGGTTTTTCGTGAACTACCCATTCTTGATTTGTTGAACCAAGAACTAGGGTTTTACGCTACAACTAGTTTAAACATCACAAAGGCAACCAAATAACACTCAATCATGCTATTTAATAATTGAAATAAACAAAACATTGTATTAAATGATGAAACGAAAATAACTTACAAGGTTTGTGCGTAGACGAAGAGATGAACTACGAATGCGAAGACGAATAATAAAACACCGACAATGTCCATGAACAGTCTTCAAGAACAAAAACTCTCTAAAAACTAATCCAAACTTCAATGGAACGGTAGAAACTTCTAAGGAGGCGTCCCCTTTCATAGCCGTTCCATGGCTCTTTAAAAATATGCCACAAAACCCTAGAAGAGGAGCTTTCACGTAGCTATTGTAAATCATGGGTGGTCCCGGCCATCTGGAGAGGGGGTCGGGACCGTCTGAAGTTTTGTACTTTCTGTGGTCCTGACTCTGGGTGACGGTAGGGACCGTTTAGTATCTCCTTCATTGCTTTCTTTCCTTCTCTTGGTTGGATCTTTGGGCTAGTCTTTTCCATCGAAGATGAGGTTCAAACATGACTTTTTCTTTGTCTTCTTGGCCCTTTCCATAGCTATAAACTTCGACATCCTTGCCCTTTTTCCTACAAATAAAACAATAAAAGTATAAGTAACACAATAACACTAAAACTTCAACTTTACTTATTTTAATGCATGAATAAGTGTTGAGTTAGGGAGTTTTTAATTACACTTTTCAAGTGTAATCATGAATTATGTTTTTTAGGATTTTTCATCTCCACTATATGAAACTCATACAGCCGTTCAGAGGAATTTGGAGGATTATTTTTTTGATAGTTTTCTTTGAGTTTTAGGGAGTTTTCATTACGTTTGAGTTGAAGATTTTGGATTCAAGAATTAAGTTTAGTTGAAGTTTCGTTAAGTGTTCGCTTTTCTTTCTCTTATGGTTTTCGTATATAAGTTATATTGTATTTAATTATTTCAATTCCATGCTTTAAGTTTAGATTTATTTCATATTTCCTTTCGTTTCTTTAGACTTTAATATCTTCTTTGGTTTTGCTTTTCATTTTACATTAATGGATTGTTTGCAAGTATATTTTCCTCTTTGAAGTTCAAGTATGTTAGGCTAGGGTTTGTTCTTGGCTTCAAGCCATTGAAGATGGTGTGGTAGTTTACTGAACTCAAACGTAAAAAAATATTTTTTTAATGAAATATCTTTTTGATTTCTATTTGGAAACTCATAGTAAGCTAGGTTCTTTCGAAATCAAATCACCCGTGTTATAATCATAATTTGGTAATGATTGGCCACTTGTGCATACCAAGTGTTTAATTCAATGGCCCGGTAATTTGGAGCTTATTTTCTTAAAACCATAACATAAGGTTTTCTTAAGAAATCAATTCACCCATACTACAATCAAAGCCTA
This sequence comes from Vitellaria paradoxa, assembly GCA_019916065.1. Classification (NCBI taxonomy): domain Eukaryota; kingdom Viridiplantae; phylum Streptophyta; class Magnoliopsida; order Ericales; family Sapotaceae; genus Vitellaria; species Vitellaria paradoxa. Next base: position 36,490,231 of record CM034235.1, read on the forward strand.
GTTACAAGTTGATGCTTGTACACATTAGCTGTTCAATTCAAGGTCCCGGTGAGTTTGAAACTAATTTCAAAAGCCTCCGCTTGCCTTGAGTTCTATAAACTAGGTTTTAGTCAAATATCTTCCGACCTAGCAATGCAAGTGCATTTGTTAGGTTGTGTTACAAATGCGTTTGAGTAAATCACTTCCCATTACCAGATTTGGTTAGAAGCTAAGATTATTTTAGTTATCTTATTTTTAATATTTTCATTTTAATTTAATATCACAATTCCTTCACTCCATCATTCTCAACCCAACCATACTCAAGTATCTTGTAAATCTAAAGTTAGTTCAGAGTAACTTAGGTTCACCTATTAAATAAGAGAATAAGTCTAGAGTTTTTAATAAAGCCTCTCTGTAGAGATAACCTCGGTTCTCACTGAGTAAAACTATAACCACCTCTTGCACTTAAAAGGTAGAACCGGAACCCATTTCAGGGTCGATTAAGCTTTTGGCGCCATTGCTGGGGAGGGAAACTAAGTGCTAGACATAGGAGTTAAAGGGGAGTTCATTTGAGAAATTGGGTGAATTTTTTTTTTCCTCCATCTTTTTATTAGTAGTTTTTTTCTTTTACTTTGTAATTTATTCATTTGCATTTCATATAATCTAGCTCGCATGTTAGTTAACTTAGGTTGCATTTTATTGTAGTTTTTCTCTTTTATCATTTTGTTTCCATTTTTATTTTCTAATCTTCGACATGGAAGTTGGTGATTTTGTACATGGCTCTCTTGATACTGAAGATTACATAGAATATCTAGGTGGCTTTTTTGGATATGATTTTGTATAGATGCCTATAGTATGCTTTCCCAATTCTTTAGGCATGAGGAAAAAGACCATATCTTCATCTCGATAGGTTTGAGGCAGTGTGTGGCTTATGTGATGATGTTAGAATGAGTGAGAGAATTAGGTTCATGTTTTCCCTTTGTCTTTACAAAGTATAGCTGGTGACTAGTGTTATGATTTGGTGAATTGACCAGTTGGGAACAATGTTGTCAAGCTTTATTGAAAAATTCCTCCCCATTCATCAAACCTTCACCTATGGCTTTCAAATTAGAAAATTTCATCAAAAGAGGGGTGAATTATTTTATAAAATTTGGGAGAGATTTAACATACTTTTAGACACTTTCCTACACGGATTAGAGTTAGGGGACATCGTAGCTATATTATAATGCTCTATCTTGTGAACTACACTAGGTGTTTGATATCGCCTTGGGTAGGGAATTTCTTGATCTCACCCCGGGTGATGCATGGTCATTCCTTGAACTTTTCTATGAACACACTAGGCCACGGGGAAGACTTTAGCCTAGTTTTGAATCTCATGCACTTGAAAGCCACACCGAACCTTTCCCATATGCTCATACTCCACTTGATCTTCATAATCCATCCTTTAGAAGTAGCGTATGCGTGAAGATCGATTATTTGGATTTTACTTGTTCTAACCTTGTTCCACTCTCTGAGGACTAGTTTGAGGAACCCCAGGATTATTGGCCTAGTGAACCTAGTGATGCAAAATTTGAATTGGACAAAGAACACATTCCTCCACCACCACCTCAATACCAACAACCTAATCTTGTTGCATTTTAACTTGCACAAAAGAGGCCTATTGAGGACACTCTTCATCAATTCATACAATAGCAGTTAAGCATCAATAGCAACGTGAACTGGGCTTTAGATGACATCAAAGGGCAAATTTCTAAGTTGACATAAGTAATGAGCACCACTCCAAGTGGCAAACTTCATGCACAGACACTCCTAAACCCGAAAGGTCAAGTGAACATAACTAAGTCGTCAACCTCAGGCACTACAATAGGCACTGAGTGGGACAATTGCCCTATCTACATTGGGGATAATGTTTAGAAGTATCTTCCTTATTTCCTTTGGACTCGCCTATGCAGGATATTTCACTACCACTTATTGAGTTAGGGACATACAATCTTTTCTACTACCTAGCTTGATGCTCAACCTACCCCACCACCTCGAACTTTATTGAGAGTCCTTTGACTCAAACTAAGCATTTGAATGCCACATGGCCTGAGGAACACATCATTGATCAGTTGACCCTAGTTTACTTCACTACACACCCAAGGTTGAGAGTGGTGCACACCTCTCATCTCTTGATTTAGCCCCATATAAGAGTCTTGCTATAGGGATTATGAGTGACTACCATGAGACTGACCATCACTGGGAGAGGTAATAGACATAAAGAAAGCTTGCATTGACTTTTTGGGTGTTGAGAGATCATTACAACCCACCATTTCCACACCCGTAGATTTCTTGGGTGTCAAGAGACTAATTGAGCCTACCATGTCCACCAGTACTTACACTTTGGCCACATTCGAGGTTTCAAGAACCTTACTTGGCCTTTCATTCCTCGGTGTGTTTTACACTTGAAGAGCGTCCATATTCAGTGCTTTGTGAGCCCGAAGAGAATATTTTATTTCTTAACCATTTGTGGACGTATGGGATAGAGAGGGTATTGGATAACCCTTTTGTCTTCATTTCATTTGTACATAGTAGATTAGATTTTTCATTTTCTTATTTTTTTATTTCTTTTTTATTTGATTTTCTTCTCTTATTTTCTTTTATTGTATTTTTATTTCTTCTTTTGTACTAACTCTTTCTCTTGTTTTATTTTATTTTATTTTTCTCTTATTTTCTTTCTAACTTTTTCTCTTATATAGTTTCTTTTGTTTTTTTTTTTTCAAACAATAAAGTTGTTGAGGTAATATCCTTCCTCTCTCTTTTATTTTGTCTTTCCTTCCAAGTTTGGTACTTTATATATATAACTGCTGTTGTTGAGGGTGTTTTAGAACCTAGGTTGGGGGGTGTTCTAGGAGATGCCTTAAAGGGCTTGAATAATGGGTGCATACTTGGTTTAATTTGTACCAGTTCTATTTGTGCCTTTTGTGGCTATTATTTCATGCTCATCATCATGCTCAATTTGCACACTACATACCCACACATGCATCATGGTTCTCACATTGAGGACAATGTTTAGTTTAGTTTGGGGGGTAGAGTTCGCATGATGAACTTCAGTGCCAAAATTGTAAAACTTAAAATTTTTGGGCATCTTTGAGCTTGAATACATGAATTTAGCACATTTATACTGGCATGTTAGCCCTTTTGGTTAGTTGATTATGAAATTGAGTGGGAGAATGATAATGAGTCTTATTCAAGCTTCAATAGGAAATTAGTTCAAGTTGAATGTGTCATGACCTTGTGCATTTTTTACTATCATGGAGAAGAGCTTATGTGCTTAGGAGTAGATTTTGTTTAACATTGGTTAATTAAGCATTCTTGGACTAGGTGGAGACTTATACCCCTTAATGGTGAGTTTTTGAGTCTATTGTTCTTTTCTTGAGAGGTTGCACATAATCACAGCTTTTTTATTCTTCACTTTGGTTTTCAATAGACCAATTGCATCACACACATTTGCATGAGTTTCACTTGGCTCATTATGAGTTGTTGCAAGCTTTGAAAATGATGCTAGGCCCTCTTTGCTATTTTGAGCCTTCTTTTCTTTCTTGGTTATGAATTACCCTAAGAACCAACTTGAAGCCTTTTAATAAAGTGTGTGATATATTTTTTTCTTGGGTCCCACCTCAAATATTGTCTTTTAACCTTATTCACACACTTTAAGCCTTATCCTCACATGGCTTAGGTTGTGAAAGTGCCTTAATGTCAGTGATGTGAACGGGGGTTAGAAATAGAAACTTTTGAGAGCATATTGAAAGAAAATATTGGATGGAGAATTCAGCTGATGTTTATTTCATTATTCCTAAAAAAAAATAGAAAATAAAAAGAAAAAAGGAAAAAAAGAGAAAAAGAGTAAAACAAAAAAATTTCTCATTCTTTTTTGTTTATGTAATTGTGGGACTTATACATTGTTTGCAATATTTGCAATTGTCCCAAGGGTAGTATTTAGTGTGAATAAGTTTCTTGTTGGATCCTTGTTGGGATTGGAAAGGTAATTTGGGATTTGTGTGCACTAGAACAACATTAGCCTAAGATATATATGCTTTGATTTCCATATCTTCCATTGTTAAGCCCTTACCCCTAGCCAAGTTACAACCAAAATAAAGACCTAGTGGATTCTAAGTGAGCAACTTTTGTATTGTGCACGTAGTGGTTTTGTGTAAGTTGTGATGTGATCTCTTGCACATGTGTTGGAACATGGTTATGAGCTGTCCACTTTGAACTTCAATTCAGTTTACTCACTTATTTGTGGGGTTATGTACAACTAGGATAGCATTATATGCTAGTAGGTTTGTGTGAACCCTTGATAAGTGTATTTCTTTCTATGATTGGTACCTTGTGAGCATTTGAAGTCAAAACCTAGTTCCGTTTATGCTCTTGCAACCTTATTGAAGAATGAAACAATTTTGCACACATGCTCTTTCTACTTTGATAGTCCATACATTTTTGCTTAGCACTTGGAAATTACACATGATATTTGGGTTTTGTGACTTGTTGGGCTTGAGCTTGATTCATTTTTTATCTTAATCATTTTTGACACATTTAGACCATGCTATAGATGTTTGTAGGTAGCATCACTATAAACTCTCGTGAAACCTTACTCGTCTACTAGGGGGAACCTAGGGTTTTAAAGGGTTTGGCTCATGCACTAAGTGTGGCCGTGTGTCTCCTACACAAATGAACCTCCCTTTTTGTTTGAGTCTTTACTTATCTTTGTTTTTGAATAAGTTAAAAATGCTTAGTTTATGGCCTTTCGTCCTAAGATTTGAATTCTTTTCATTGCTAGGGATACTAGCAATGCTCAAGTTAGGGGGTGTGATTATACTTGAAAAGTGTAATTACAAACTCCATAATTTGACTTTAATTCATGCATTAAGTTAATAAATTTATGAAGTTTGCTATTTTTGTCACTTATTTAGTTTATTTTATAAAATGCAGAAAAGAGAAGGAAATAATTGAAACTAGCTACGAGGAAAGTGATACAAATGATGCAAAGGAACTTGTGGTCCAGACACCTCGATGCCCGGTCCAGACCAGGTCAAGAATAAGGCTGGAAAAGCAAAACACGAAGTGAAGATGAAGGACACTATGGTCCGGACACCCCCATGGGTGGTCTGGACCTCAGGGGCTTATTTGTGTAGATGAATTATGTTTTTAGGGTTTTTCATCTCCATTATACATATGAAACTTATACAGCCATTCTGGGGGATTTGGAGCATTATTTTTTGATAGTTTTTTTTTTTTTTTTTGAGTTTTAGGGATTTTTCATTACGTTTAAGTTGAAGATTTGGATTCAAGCATTAGGTTTAGTTGAAGTTTCGTAAGGTGTTCGCTTATCTTTCTTTTATGGTTTACACATGTAAGTTACTTCGTATTTAGTTATTTCAATTCCATACATTAAGTTCATTTCATATGTCTTTTCGTTTCTTTAGACTTTAATATCTTCTTTGGTTTTTGCTTTTTGTTTTACATTAATGGATGGTTTGCAAGTATATTTTCATCTTCAAAATTCAAGCTTGTTAGGCTAAGGTTTGTTCTTGGCTTCAAGCAATTGAAGGTAGTGTGGTAGTTTGGTGAACTCAAACGTAAAAGAATATTTTTTTTTAACGAAATTATATTTTTGATTTCTAATTGGAAACTCATAGTAAGCTATGGTTTCTTTTGAAATCAGATCACCAGTGTTATAATCATAACTTCGCTACGATTGGCACTCGTGCATACAAGTATTTGATTTAATTGCCCGGTGATTTGGAACTTATTTTTTTTTAAAACCATAAATGAGGTTTTTTTTAAGACCCGTGTTAAATCAGAACTAGTTACAAATTATTGCTCGTTGTAGACTAGCAGCTTGATTAAGGTCCCAGTGAGTTCGAAACTAATTTTAAAAGCCTTCGCTTACCTTGAGTTCCATAAACTAGGTTTTAATGAAATATCTTTTAAACCTAGCAAAGTATGTGCGTTTGTTAGGTGAGTTACAAATGCGTTTGAGTTAAATCAATACCCACTACCAGATATGGTTAGAAGCCAATATTACTTTAGTTATTTTATTTTTAATATTTTCACTTTAATTAATGTCACAATTCCTTCACTCCATCATTCTCAACCCAGCCATACTCAAGCATATTTAAATCTGAAGTTAGTATAAAGTAACTTAGGTTCACCTACTAGCTAAGAGAACAAGTCTAGAGTGTTTAACAAAACCCTCACTGTGGAGATGACCTCGATTCTCACTAAGTAAAAGTACGACCACCCTCTTACACTTGAGATTGCACTTGAGAGGTAGAACCCAAACACATTTCAGGGTTGGTCATTATTTATTATCCTATAGAATGCCATTCTTATCTCAGTTAATATTCACGTTTAGGAATAACAAATTAGAAGATGTTATCTTTAAGGTAATTTTTCCAACGCACAGTTTTGAATTCATGTTCAGGAAAGGAAAACTGGAATGATATTCTATTAATTTGTCTTTGGTCCAAATCTTATTTATTGATTTCAAAAATATATAACTATTTTAATCATATAATAGTATCGGGGATTCAAGGAAATATAATCAATATTATATGTTTCAAAAATTTTTTGAAAAGAAATAAATAAATTCAGAAAATAGAAACCCTAACCTGCAAGTTTAACCTTGTATGCAAGTTTTGCATGGCATTCAATCATAAATAGAACCCTATCCATCATTGATGGATTGTGTAACGACCCGCATCCCTATAGTACAATATGTCCGCTTTGGGCTTAGTAAGCTGCTTTCCAGGAGGCCACCCATCCCGGTACTACCCCCACTAGAGCACGATAAACCCTGGAGTTCCCACTGAATCCAGTGCCCTCACGGCTTTTAAAACGCGTTGTACTATATTGATATCGAATATTATATATATGCCACTTCCTTCCACGACTCAGGCAATGTGGGATGGGAGGCATTGCTTCTCTACTTCAACCTCCGGCTTCACTCTCCCACAGGCAGAGTCCTTCACGGGTAGGTCTCTCATAATCCCTCACAATCTTCCCCCCTTACAGGGCATGCGTCCCTGCATGGCCTCTTGCTTTACTCTCCCACAAGTAAAGTCCCTCACAGAACAGGTCCCCCACACGCGGGGCCCCCGCACGTGTGATCCCGCACTTCCAACTGGGCATTGGCTCTGATACTATTGTAATGACCCGTATCCCTATAGTACAATATTGTCCGCTTTGGGTTTGATAAGCTACTTCCCAGGAGGTCATCCATCTCGGTACTGCCCCCCCTGGAACCCGCTTAACCCGGAGTTCCCACTGAATCTAGTGCTCTCATGGCTTTAAAACACGTTGTATTATATTGATATCAATATTACATATATGCCACTTCCTTGCACGACCTAGGCAATGTGGGATGGGAGACATTACTTCTCTACTTCACCTTCGACTTCACTCTCCCGTAGGCAGAGTCCCTCATGGGCAGGTCCCTCAGTCCCTCACAGATTGAATCAAGAATAAAAATCTAACCTAGCATTATCAAACGTGAGCAAAAACAATAATAAAGAAAATAAAATAACAAAATGATCAACATTAAGAATGTGGAACTTTTACTTAAAAACTTGAATGCTTTTTGTTGAATTGTTTTGAATTCGATGTATCAAAGTATCAAAACGAACAAAGAATTATGCTAAACCCTAAGAAAACTGAGAAAAAAACTATTTATGAACGGTTTGTCCCCAAAGTCTGAGCAACAAAACATATAAATGCAGGTAAAAACCTAACTAAAACAAAAAGTATGGATTAATTTTGGAATGCCATGTCTAGATGGCAAGAACAAAATTGAAATGTTACAACGTTTGAAATTTTTTAAGTATGGAACTAATTCGCTATTGGAAAATGGTTGTCTAGACGCCAGATTCTCGTTTAGACGACAAAGGCCAAAATTTGCATTTATTTGTTATTTTCTTCAATTTCTTCTATAGCTGTTTTTTTTACTACCCGAGCTGAATACCTGAATGTCTGGATCTGGATGGTGGAGACATTTTCATCCCTTTTCATCCTTGCTACTATTTTTCATCTTTTCTTGCATTTTAAAAATAGAAACAATTAGAACTTCAATGTAAACAAATTTCTCCTAATTAATCAATAAGTGCATGCTTTATGATTGTAAATTGAAACTTGTAATTACACTTTCAATTGTAATCAATTACTCTAGCTCAATTCAAAGGAAGGGCTCAATGTCATGTGTTAGAAAGAAAACTGTAAATTGACAAATCTATAATAAAAAAGTCTTATTATCTTCTAGAATTTGGTGTAGAATAAGGTATTAAAGTTTTTGAGTCAGGAGGAAGCGGTAAAGCTTCAAGAAAACCTTTGGATAAGCCTAGAAATCTATAATATCAGAATAGAGCCAAACGAGTCAATTATGCGAATGTTCGTAGGAAGAGCAATGGTAACCACAAGAAAATATTGAGCATTAATTTTTGGAAATTGGCATATGGAAAGGCCGCTCTAAGCTGCGGCAAGACCACAGGATGAGCCTTCTCTATGAGGTACACATCCAGTTCTTAGGATGACTTTTTAGAGTCCCACGTGTCCCGGGTTTTGTATATACATATTCTAACGTGTTTATGGGTTTCTGACAAAGAGAATATTTAAAGAAAGTGCACCATATAGCCCAATAGTTCTATTAAACTCTTGGCCAAAAAATTTTGTGCATGTGATTCGAAGGAGTTGAATCTTGAGGGCTAAGGATTTAACAAAGTTGCCAAAGATTTGGTTTTATGCTTTCGAGGAGTCAGAGGTGTTTCACTAATTAGTTGGTGCATTAAGATTCAAGCAAAGTCAACAACATAGAGTCGAGAAGTCGAGGTCTATTATGAGTTTGAATTTGTAACAATGTTCTTCTTTAGTGAAAGTTTTTGAGGTTTTTCCTTGGTTGAAGTTTCCTCTTTATATCTGTGCCTTCATCTATTATTGGTTTGGTTAATTACTTAGCCTCACTAGTGCATTGCACCATATATAATTTTAGTTAGTATCAAAGCATGTACGTTTTGTAAAAATGATCCTACATATAGCTAGATAGATCCCCTAAGATAAGACAATTCAAGCACCAGACCTCCCTGGTTTGATGGATCAAGCTTGCTTACTAGAAGGTCAAGATAGAGGCTTATCTCATATCCCAAACTACAATGTTTGGCTTGCTATTGCCAACGGGTGGACTCGACCAAGTCACCTAGTTGAGAACCCAGTTGTTGAGAAACCAATTGAGTTATAGACTAGGGCTGAACAAGAAGAGAGTAGAACTACAAGGCCTTGAGTGCAATTTCTCCCGCTATCTTTGCTGTGAAGTTTCGAAGGAATCTCAAGTTCTAAGATTACTAAGAATGCATGGACTATTCTAGAGTTAACATACAAATGTTACTAGATCGTAAGAAACCCAAACTCTAGAAGATAACGTTAGAATTAGAAAGCCTAAAGTTGTCTAGTGATAAGACTTGTTGATCACTTCTATGCAAAGTTAAGAGACGTCATCAGCTCTAACTTTAATTTGGGAGAACCAATTCCCAACAGTAAAATTGTAAGGAAAATTCTTCAATCTCCTATAACTTTTCAAGCGAAGGTCATGACTATTAAATAAGCTAGGCATCTTGACGCTATGTGCATGGAAAACTAGTTTGGCTCTTTACAAACCTTTGAAGCCCTAATAATGGGGTGTGACATGAGCACTCACACAGTTGTACCTACAAAATAATAACAACAAATGTCATATCCTATCATGCTATATTATGAAACATCAAAATCATAAATCTCTACATGTTACAGCCATAACATTATCATCATTCATCTTAATATTTATTCCCATTATTAACATAATCCTAAGTAATAAATTGGTTGTAAGTACTCTACAAGACTGATTTGAATATCTCGACATCCAACTAATAAACAATCTAGTGCACACAACTATGAGAACGTACAATCCCACATATATTTGTGGGAAATAGGACACATTCTTTACACTTAACTAAGGATTTATTCCTCACACACGGTTTTGCAATATTTATATGTCAATATTAGGCATCTATGTCGTTATGCAGGTTACTAGGCCTATTGGTACAATAACCAAACCTCTGCGCAGGTATAAGGACACTTAACCTATGGTATGTATACTCTATTTCAGCACTCTTTACCTAAAACGAAATCAATGTATTCCTGTAAATTCATAATTCAACATGTCATCTTATCATCTCATTTCATCTCATCATCAATAGAATATATCATTCATATAAGTTTTATAAACAATATGTCAAAATATAATAATGCATCTCGATTAACCCCAAATAAACATAGTGAAATACAAAACGGATGCGTCGTTCGGATGCATATCTATACTAAAATTGTAATACGTGCATTTGGAAGGATTTTTTTTTCTACTACAAAAAATGTACAAGAATAATAGTCTAGAAGACTAGGTCTAAACAGCTGTTCAAATGGGCATTCGTACACAATGACTATACGGATGCCTGTATAAATGCTAACAATCAAAAATTTAGATTTTGGTCAATTTTTGCATTGTTTTTACTTTGACTATTCATTTTAATCTTAATGTTCAAATTTAAATCAAAATCTCAATTACCAGCATTTCAAAGTCAATAAAAAAATTCTTATACTAAAATACGATATCAATTTGTCTAAAACATTCCTATCGATGTCCTAAACCTAAAGTTTCAATCCATGCATATTAAGTTTTGCACAACCATGTGAATAATCAATATAATCCATAAATTTCAGGTCCAGGAAACCCTACCTCTAGCTCAAGATGCTGAGAACCTAAAGATGTTTAAGAAACCCTCATTTTTTCCTTATCTTAGCTCTCTTGGTCTTTTTTTTTTCTTCTTGTCATGCCTCAAAATTCACAACCTGGGGATGTGGGGACAAACCCGTAAAATAAGCACAATAAACCATATATTAAATACTGATCATAGGTGGAAGTGAATAATAATATTAGTATTCAAGATTTGAATACTCCAAAAGTCTATTTCTAAAGGGCTATTAAACATCAAGCCTCAAAATCGGGCCCAAAACCAGTATCAAATTCATAATAAAATCCAAATATTGAAATGAATACAAAACAAAGTACATGACCAGCTAATTTAATCATGGGTCCGTCATGAGCATCTGCTCTTATAAGATTCAACTATAGAGGGGTGAGCACTAAATCAAGTGTGCTTAGAATATGCATATAAGATAATATTTCTTAATCATGCAAAGATTCAATACTTAATTTTTATTAATTAAGCTAAAATCTTACCAACTTCACAATAATATCACAATTTTCACATAATCATGGTGATCTAACTACATAATTATTTAGCTATGATCCCGCAGTCTGATGCTAAAACAATATTCCATCACTCATTCACATCACAAATATATATATATATATATATATATATATCACTACAATATTACAGGTTAGGTTACTCTGTAAGGTTAGTTTGTGACCATAGAACTCAACCCAAATAATTCCCAAACCTTAGGCCTTAGCATATAACTAGTCCCGCAATCCCACATATACTCATTTAACCTTATGGCCCTGGTCCCACAATCCTAGTCCATCTCATAATAACTCATGGCCCTGGTCCTTTAGTCCCAGTCCATTCCATCTATCCATAGTAGGCAAATCGGTCTTGCAGAGTACTAATATATACTTAATACAAGCCGTATATACGCTTTGATGGTTTCTACCCTACTAGTAATGCTAAACCACCCTACTCAACTTTTAGAGCTTTTGAACCTTGGACTCTAAAACTAACTCTTTCAATACCCTCTATGAACCCAATATCAAAAATCAATCTCTATCCAATCCTTTATAATATCACATTATTCGCAAGGTTCACACCTTAATTAGTTTCACTGTGTTAAACCTTTATTTTACAAGTCTTCTGAATATAATGTCTCCTAGGCCTAAGTTTCATGTTGCCAGCTACATGCTTTTGTATAAACAAATAAACAATCACATAAACCCTTAATGACACGTATCAAGAGGCATAAGATTAACCAAATTTGAGAACCCAAACAACTTTAATAAGTTATAACAAATGTCTAAAATAATCTATATCATTTCAGTATAAAAATATTTAAAAATCTAGAGTTTAAAATGATAGTGGACCTTGTAGCTTGGGCACAAGTAGCCTGAAGCTTCAAGTCCTTGACAGAATACCTCGCAGCCTGGATGCAAGAAAGCCTAAAACTTCAAGTCCCTAATAGAATACCTCGTAACCTGGGTTGTAAGCAACTTGAAACTTTGAGTACCCCAGTTTTAAGCATTTTTAGAAATTCCAAAATGCCTCACAGCTTGTCCGCAAGTAGTCTAAGACTTCGAACCTTTATTTTCTAGGATTTTACATAGTTTAAACCAAAAACAAATTTCCTTAAATATCAAATATATGAATCTCTCATATAAAACATATATATAAATCTTTTTCAACAAATCAAAATATTGGTTATTTCTTTACTCATTATTTACATACAAAACTAAAATATATTAGCAGTTATCACATGTACATCCTCAAACATGTCCAAAGCATGGATTTATATCATATTGACATTTTTAGTTGCAAAATCTCAGGTTAAATAATAGAATATTTCATTTAGCAAATTCAAAACATAGATCAAACTTCTAACTTATATGCATATATATAATCAAGCATGATATTTGCAAAAAAAGAAGAAAAAAGAAATATAACTTTATATGCTAATCCCCACCGACCTTAATATACACGTAAAAAAGACAATATGTAATGCACTAAACAATACCAACTTGAGTTGTTCTTCTTAACAACTCTTCGACGACCTCACTGCGAACTACACGCAGATTTGATATGAACACACTCCAAAAATCTTCCAACATAAGTAGATCTTCTTACTTCTTTCTCACATAGTCTTGCAAGAACAACACGAAAGCTCTCTCTCTCTTACACATACTAACATTTAAATAAACACGTTGCACTTAATTAATTTAAAATAAAATTTCATTTTTCAAATAATAATAATAAAAAATATATTGGGGTAAAAAATTGAATTTAAATGTAATAAATTCAAAAGTGAATTAATACCAAATTGCTGGTCTTTACGTCCCACCTCTCTTAAAAAATTGAATTAAATGTAATAAATTCAAAAGTGAATTAAATACCAAATTGCTGGTCTTTACGTCCCACCTCTCTTAAAAAAAATTTGTACTTTAAAATTAAAACACAAAAAGTATAATAAGATCAAGAAAACAACTCGGGGTAACGATGCCTCACATCCTAATCATGCTTCCACATCGACTCTTCTATCCCATGATGCTTCCACATTATCGAAACTAAAGTTATTGTCTTCTTTTGGAGAACCTGCTCATGAAAATCCACAATTCTCATAGGCTTTACCTCATAGAAACATCAGAATCAACCTTAAGCTCCTCCCAATCCAAAAACATTAGACGGCTCAAGATTACACTTCCTCAACGTTGATACATGCGATACACCACCTCGTCTTGAACTAACACCTCAAATGACCTAATATACCTCGACGAAAGTTTGCCCTTATGGCCAAATTGGAAATGTCCCTTACGTGGCAATACATTCAAGAATACATGGTCTCCTACATCAAACTTCAATGACTTATGCCTTCAGTTAGCATAGCTCTTCTAGCGACTATATACCGTCTCAAGCCTCTATGCAGACCATCTCAAGTCCTAACAAAGTTGTATCTCCAACCTCTACCTAGCAGATAGGAGATCTGCACAACCTACTATACGATACCTCATAAGTTGCTATCTCAATACTAGACTGGTAGCTGCTATTATATGCAAACTCTACGATTGGAAGGTGTGCCTCCTAACTACCCTGAAATTCTAACACGCATGCTTACACACATCCTCCAAAATTGCCCATCTATATGAATAAGATATGGGATACTGAACACCAATTCTGTACCCATGGCTTACTAGAGACTTCCAGAAACGGGATGTAAATAGGGAATCTCTATCTGACACGATCGAAATTGGAGCTCCATATAGCATTACAATCTGCTAAATATACAATCTCACTAAATTGTTCATGGAGTCAGTCAAACATATTGGTAAGAAGGGTGCCAACTTTGTTAATCTATCCACTAACACCCAAATGTGTCATGCTTCATGGGAGATCTACGCAATCTCATAGCAAAATCCATCGCAATGTTCTCCCACTTCCATTCTGAGATTGGTTGTAGCTATAGCAACCTTATTGGCCTCTGATGCTCTGCTTTCACTTGTGGTAAGTTAAAACACTTGCTCACAAACTCAACCTCATTTCTTTTCATCCTAACCTAGAAAAATTGACGGTGGAGGTCTTGATGCATCTTTGTCCCCTTCGAGATGTACTGTATATCTGGAGTGATTGAAACTCTCTCAAAATTGTATCCTATACTAAAACTAGCACAAACAGTCTTCCCTGAAATCTCAATCCTCTATCTGATCCTGTCACCTAACTAGGCATATCCTTACCACTATTCATTTTCTCTTGAAGATCAGTAGTATTATCATTAGAACCTTGAGCCTCTATAACTCCGCCTAATAATATAGGCTGAACCACTACAAAACACAACACTGCTCGGTCTTTGACATTCTAAGAGTCTGGCACAAGCTTGCCCCAAACAATCCACCATCTTTCATTCCTAGACTGCTATATTAGCCAAGGTGCATAAGTCTTTTAGCTTAAGGCATCAACAACCACATTAGTCTTACTCGGATAGAAGTACAATTTAAAATTGAAGTTCTCCATTCACTCAACCTAATCTCCTCACCTCAGATTCATGTGCTTCTAAGTGAAGACATACTTTAAGCTCTTGTGATCGGAGAAGACCTCAAATTTTTCCCTATAAAGATAGTGTCTCCAACTCTTGAGTGCAAAGATAATAGGTGCCAACTCAAGATCATGCACTATGTAGTACCTCTCATGAGTCTTTAGCTATCGAGAGCTATAACCTCTTACCATGCCTTCTTACATCAAAACATAGCCCAACCTTTCCTTGGACGCATCACAGTAAATTGCATAGCTCAATCATCTTTTTGGGATTATAAGAACTGGAACAATTGTCGATCTCTTTTTCAACTCTTGGAATGAATGCTTACAAGCTTTATCCCACACAAACTTGATTCTTTTCGAGTCAACCTCGTCATTGGCCTAACTAGCCATGAAAAGTCCAACACAAACCTTCGATAGTATCCTACCAACCCATGAAGCTATAGATTTTAAACATAGTTATTGGCCTCAGCCAATCCATAACCACTTTAATCTTCGAAGAGTACACTGCAACACCCTCACTTGAAATAACATGTCCAAGGACTTTCATCTCACAAAACTAGAATTCACACTTACTAAGCTTGCCATATAGCTGGTGGGCCTTGATCACGTTTAAATAGTGCGTCTAAACTAACCCTCAAGTGCAATGGTGTGCGGTGTAATTTTAGCTCGGTGAGTCCAAGGTTGAATCCATAGGGAACCTACGTTTTAGTTTCTAGGTTGCAACAAAAATTATCAAATTTGAATTTAAAGAAATTCTAGGGTTTGAAAAATATTAAATTTCTAGGGTTTTCAAGAATTTAAAGTAAAAAAAAATAACACACTAACAATTAATTAATGGAATTCAAAAATAATTTTATTTTTTGTTTTCCAGCTAAAAAAATTGATTTCTAATAAGAAAATTCAACTAAAGCGTAAATTGCACAAAATAAACAAGTTTAAAATTTCAAAGCAAACACTCAATTAACTAAAGAATTAATTCAAACAATGATAACAATATCAAAGACAATTCTTGATTTAACTTTCAATTCCAGGTGGGTTAATCACTTCACAAAAGGATGTGCACAAAACTACAATCTAAAGTTCACGTAAAAGAAACAAATAGATTGGAAAGATATCTTCGTTTGGGGTTATTAATTTCCTAATACTCAGTTTTATATTCTTGTTTAGGATTATAAAACTAAAAAGATATTCCATGATAACATTTGGGTTCAAATCCAATTTTTATTTGTTCAAAAATATTAAACAAGATTTATTCGAAAAACCTTTAGTAGTAGTTACAAAGAATATACTCAAAGATTTTCGTTTTCAAAAGTTTATGAAACAAACGAAATCAGATTTTAAAAGTGTAGGTCCTTACGCATGAGTCTTCGCAAAGGGTCTATGCACATCTCATTGTTCGTGATAACCCACCCTTCCTTGATTTGTTAAATCAAGAAAAAAAAGGTTTACACTAGCATGATTTTAAGATGAACAAAAATAAACAAATCACACATAAAATATTAAACTAAAGAATGAATAATAAAGACGATATTATTAAAATCAAATGTGAAAAACAACGTCCTTCAAAATATAATTCAATGCGTACTAACGAACTACGAAGGCTGTAACGATCTTTACGAAAGCTTTGCAAAACTTCAAAAGCATTTTGTAAACATTGGATAAATTCTAAAAACTCTTAAAAACTCTCTCAAAAATTTGAATGTAAAGTAGGTAGAAGTCTCTTGCAGCCATACATAAGATTGTATTTATATCTTAACACAAAACCCTAAAAGTGCTAAAAAAATCGCGTAGCAACACATTGTGGTTCGAACCACCCGATGGGGTATCCGAACCACAGAACCTCTTCCTTCTAAGTTCTGCTCCCTCCTTCCAGCCTGGCTTTTGACCTAGTCCAGACCACCTGAAAGGGTGTTCGAACCACAGTGTCCTCTTCATCCTCTAGACCACTTTCGTCGTTGCTAATTACGATTATTTCGCCCTTATTCCTTCATTTTAGAAAATAAATTCCATAAGTAATAAAATAATAAAAAAACTCTAAAATTAATTACTTAAATGCATTAATAAATGTCAAAATATGGAGTTTATAATTACATTTTTCAAGTGTAATCAGGCCTTCAAGTTCTGAAGAGTAATCCAAAAATGCCTCTTATGCTCTTCTACCGATCATGAGTAAGCTAACACATCACCGATGAAGATGACCACAAACTAATCCTGATACTTACTGAATATTTAATTCATTAGATCCATGAACATTACTTATACATTTGTCAACTCGAATGGTATACCCAAGAACTTATAATGGTTACTAAGTCTTGAACACTGTCTTAGGGACATTCTCTAGTTGCACCCTTAACTGGTGATAACCAAACCTCATCAATCTTCGAAAAGCAAATCGACCCCTTCAACAAATCAAATATGTCATCAGTCCTCGGTGACCATCCCTAAAATATGTGTGGGTTCTACCTCTCAAGTGCAAGAGGGCAGTCGTAATTTTTACTCGGTGAGTCCGAGGTCAAATTCACAGGGAGCCTATGTTATTTAGTTTTTAGGTTATAAAGGAAATTCAAAATTTAATTGCAAACAAGCTCTGAAATTCAGTTTAAACTAAATCTTAGGGTTTTGCGAAATTAAAATTCAAATTAAAACAATTAAACTAAGGCTACTTAAGGGATTCAGTAATTCAAAGTTTTGTTTTAACTTCTAAGTAAATTAAACGTCAATTCAAAAAATTTGATGAACTTTTAAAACTCAACAATTGAACTAATCTAAATTTCAAAGCAAATTAAATATTATGGAAATCTAAATTGAATGACAAATTCAAAATTAAAAAGGTTCTTGATTCAACTTTCAAGTCAGGGTAGTTCACTCCTTCATCATGGGAGGTTTTAGGTTCAATTCTAACTTAGGGTTTAGTTCGAAAAGTATTGAGAAGGTTTTAATCAAAAGTTAGTACCAGTGATTTCAAGCAAATATGGTTAAAAATTTTTGTTTTCAAAGGTTTTTCAAACAAACGAAATTAGAAAAGAACTTAAAATCCTATTTTTGATTTGTCCAAAATTATTTAAGCAATTATAGTCAAAAACCCATACCACTGATTTCAGCGAATATGGTTAAGGATTTTCATTTTTGAATGTTTTCGAAACAAGTTAAAATAGGTTTAAATTGGTAGATCCTTACGCATGAGGTTTCGCAACCCATGCGAAACATCTACGAACATCCCATAGTGCTTTTGTGAACTACCCTTTCTTGATTCGTTGAATCAAGAACTAGGGTTTTACGCTAGCACCATTTTAAATGAAACGCATACAATTGGTAAATCCACTAGTTGAAATGAACAAAACATATTATTAAAGAATGAAACGAAATCAAACTTATGATGTAATGTGTTCTGAAAGAAAATAGTGAATGATTACAGCAACAATAAAGAAACCAGCTCCAAACGTCTCCATCAATAAAGCTTGATGAAATTGCTCCCAAGTACAGACCCATTCACTTACAGCATAACACCAGTCACCAGCCACACTTTGTAATGATAAAGGGAAAAACATACACCTAAGTCTCTCACTCTTTCTAGCAGCATCACATAAACCACATGCTGCCTTAAACCTATCAAGGTGAAGACATAGGTCTTCCTCCTCATGCCCAAAGAATTGAAGAAGCATACTATAGGTGTCTAATGTAAAAGCATATCCAAACATGCCACCTAGATACTCTATGTATTCTCGGGTATCAAAAGGGCCATGTACAAGATCACCAACTTCCATGTCTAAGATCAGAAAATAAAAATGAAAATAAAATGAGAAAGAGAAAAACTACACTAAAATGCAACCTAAGTTAACTAGCATGCAAACTAGGTTATATGATATGCAAATGAATAAATAACAATGCAAAAGAAAGAAAACTACTAATAAAGAGATGGAGAAAAGAAAAATTCACCCAATTTCTCAAGTGAACTCTCTTTTAACTCCCAAGTCTAGCACTTAGTTGCCCTCCCCGGCAACGGCGCCAAAAACTTGACCGACCCTAAATTGTGTTTCGGGTTGTACCTCTCAAGTGCAAGAGGGCAGTCGTAGTTTTAAAACTCGGTGAGTACCGAGGTCGAATCCACATGGAGGGATTTGTTAAAAGCTCTATACTTGTTCTCTTAATTAGTAGGTGAACCTAAATTAATTTAAACTAATTTTTTTAGCAACTCAAACTTTTATTTTAGATTCTAAATGAAAGAAATTCAATTTAATTTTAAAATGCAAACAAAGCATCTACTCTAAATTCTAAAGCGAATAAATCAACTCATAAATTAAATTAAATAACAAGCACAATACTAAAAAGGTTCTTGATCCAACTTTCAAGTCCGGGTAGTTCACTACTTTGCCTTGGGGTGTGTTTGTTTGAAGAACAGGGTTTAATTTGAAAAGTTTTGAAAATGTTATAATCAAAGGTCAGTACCAGTGATCTCAAGCGGATATGGTTAAAGACCTTTGTTTCCTAGAGTTTTTTCAATTAAACGCCAAAATATTAATAAAAATCTGATTTTTAATTCTATTCAAAAGTATTTGATGATTGGTTACGAAAATCCATACCAGTGATCTCACACGGATTTGGTTAAGGGTTTTCGTATTCGAATGTTTTCGAAATAGAAAAAAAATAGATTTGTGAAAGGTAAATTCCTTCGCGAAAGGTTTCGCAACCTACGCGAAGGGTTTCGCAACCTACGCGAAGGGTCTTGAATCCTATGCGAAGGGTTTCAAAACCTATGCGAAGGGTCTCAAATCCTACGCGAAGGGTTTCGCAACCTACGCGAAGGGACTACGAACGCCCCAAGGCTTTTCGTGAACTACCCTTTCTTGTTTCGTTGAATCAAGAACTAGGGTTTTACGCCAAAACTAGTTTAAGCATCTTAAAAACAATCAAATAGCATTCAATCATAGGAAAAGAGAATTGAAACAAGCAAAACATGATATTACGAAACAAATCGAAATAAAACGAAGTGGATTAAAGTGCAACTTACAACGTAAAGCGAATGTAAAAAATGAAGTGAAGAATCACTACAAAGACGACGATGAAAGCTCCAATAAAAATCATGAATCCACGCATGCAAGCTAAAAACCTAATCTAAAAACTCTCAAAATTCTATTCTAACACTTAATTGAAGGTGCAAAATTAAAAGGTGCTTCCCCCCCTCTTGGCCGTGCAATGGGTCTTTATATAGATGCCACAAAACCCTAGAAGAGGAGCTTTCACGCGGCAATTGTAAATCACGGATGGTCCCGACCGTCTGGAGAGGGGGTCGGGACAGTCTGAAGTTTTTAACTTTCTGTGGTCCCGACCGTCTGGAGAGGGGGTCGGGACCGTCCAGCTTTTCCTTCATTGCTCTCTTTCATTCTCTTGGTTGGGTCTTTGGGCTAGTCTTTTCCATCGAAGATGAGGTTCGAACCATGACTTTTTCTTTGTCTTCTTGGCCCTCTCCATAGCTATAAACTTCGACATCCTTGCCCTTTTTCCTACAAATAAAACAATAAAAGTATGAGTAATACTATAACACTAAAACTTCAACTTTAATTATTTAAATGCATGAATAAGTGTTGAGTTAAGGAGTTTGTAATTACACTTTTCAAGTGTAATCAATTACAGCAACAATAAAGAAACCAGCTCCAAACGTCTCCATCAACAATGAAAGAAAGTAAAATAAAAATCTCCAAAGAAAAACTCTCAAAACTATTCTAAAAGTTCTCAAAATTCTCTGAAAAATAATATCCAGCAGTCTCCCTTGTACGGCTGTAAACAAGGCTTTTTATAAGGATTGTAAAGAAACCCTAAACGTGGAAGTCAAAACCGCGCCTCCTCAGACACTGTGGTCCGGACCGTCTGGTGAGTTGTCCGAACCACAGAATGGTTACTTCCCAAAATTCCAACTGAACATGCTTGCTGTGGTCCGGACCGTTGGGTAGGGGGTCCAGACCACAGAATGTCAATTACACTGCTTCTCTTCCTCCTTCATTCTGGGTCTTTGGGCTGGTCTGGGTCATCAAAGGTAAGGTCTAAACCACAACTTCCCTTTCGTCCTCTAAGCCATTCTCGTAGCCATAAACTGCGATCTCCTTGCCATTTTCCCTACAATTAAGAAGCTAAGAGTATAAGTAACAAAATAGCATTAAGACTTCAAATTTAATTATTCAAATGCATTCATAAGTGTAAAAATAGGGGGTTTGTAATTACACTTTTCAAGTGTAATCACTCGACAAGGGATACCAATTCATGATAGTGACTTTGTTTAGTCTCTTATATCAATGCACATTCTAAGTGTGCCATCATTTTTTGCTACAAATAGTGCTAGTGTAGCCCATGGAGATGTGCTAGGTAAGATAAATCCCTTTGATGTCAAATCCTCAATCAGAGTCTTTAACTCAGCTAGCTCTACAAGTGCCACCTAATAAGGTGCAATAGATAATAGCTTGGTGCCCAGAGCTAAGTCAATTGCAAATTCAACTTTTTCTGGTGGCAAGCTAAACAAATCTTCTAGGAATACCTTCAGAAACTCACAAACTACCCATGGCATCTCAGCTAGATGCTGCCTTCTATCTTTTATTGCCAAATAGGCAAATAAACTACAAAGGTCCACCTATCCCTGCCCATCTAAGAAAGACAAAGTCCAAGGACTGTAACGATCTTCTATAAATTTTATCACATCCCCCTCAGAAAGTGTGCAAGGTCACATAGCCTTTAGAACAATCAATGAATGCTCAATAGGTAATCAATTAATCCATATCAAGTATAACATCAAAACTGTCCATCTTCAACACAATGAAATCATGCAAGAACTGATAATAATCTGCTAAAACCTCCATCCTTATTGCTATTACACAATCCTAATAAACTTTATTCAATTGAGATTATCCTTTGATTAGGGTCTCAACATGCAAAGTCAGTGACAAGTACTCAATAGATAAACTAAGTATAGTAATACAGTTCTCAAATATGAAAAAGCATAAAGCTCCCGGATCTACCAAGGTAGTAACATGTGAAGAAAAGACTATAAATGTAGCTCTAGCCATAATGGGCTCCGAAGGGCCATCATTCTATGCTACAATAAGTACTCTCCCCTGAGTTGGAGCTGCTAATAACCTTCTACTTTTTTGCCCTTGCTGCAAACCTCCTTGAACTATCCTCTAAAACTCTGTACACCACCCTATGGACCCTGCTTAAACTTATTCTTAAAGGACTGAAATACTATCAGCCTATTACTTTGGATAGATTGTACAGGCTATTGAAACCTTAACACACTACTGCTATGGGGGCAATTTCTTAAGATATAACCCTACTAGCCACAAGAAAAATATGTCAATGGTCCTAATCTATGCTCAAACCACTGATCAAATAGTTGCTCGATTTCTTGCTAGTGCATTTCTTAATGGCCATTGATATTCCTTGTGCCCTTAGTTGGTGACATATATGGCACACAACTAGTCCCTGAGACTATGCCTTACTAGATGACTGTGTAAGGGCCACAGTCCCCTGCTAGAAATGTCATTGCTGGGAGGCACTAGGTCCCTTCCTTTACCTCTTCTTGTGTCTGTTGTCTGGCTCAGGAGCATTACTTTTGCTCTAGTTGTTCTTATTCAAGGCCCGAACATTATTTAGATCCTTCTCAATAATCATCATCCAGTTGGTCAATATCTTATAATTGTTTAGACCTAGTAGAACAACCTACTCCTAATGGCCATATGTAAGCTCCTCTTAAAATGTCTACAGTAGTAATCTCAATAAATACCAACGTCAAAGCATAAACAGAGAGAGACGTGAACCAGCTTTTATACTCTAACACTGATATTGCCCCTTGAGTCAAGGCCATGAACTTGTCCCTCTTTACGTCCCTAACAATGATAAGGAGAAAGTGCTCACGGAATAACTCCTGGAATCTTTCCTAGGTCAAACCTTCATATCTAGAGAGTTCTCTACTGAACTCCACCCCAAGGCCACATCACTAGTAAACTGAAAAGTGACCAGAGAAATCTTAGTCTGAATGTTTATAACCTGAAGGGCCTTGAGAATTTTCTCACACTAGGTGAGAAAACCCTCTGTATCAAAGTTTGGCATTCCATCATAAGTAAGAGTGACCGATGGAGGTCCCCTCCGTGCTCATCCAGCTAATACTGTTATGGCTGCCACCATTTGCTGCATAAAAGTGGCAGGATCAAATGCCCTTGATGTCTAAATTGAAAACTATCTAGACTACACCTCCTCCTATTGTGGCACTAGCACCACCTTTGGCAGAGCCTCAAGCTTAGCACTCGCATTAGACCCTACTCGTGGGTTAACTCAGGATGAATGTCCTTAACTAGGGCCCTATAGCCCAACCTAGCCTAAGCTCCTTGGCTGTGGCCACAGTCACAGTCGACTTGAATCCTGCGACCTCTACCCTTAGCAACTGGCTCAGCTCTCAGTGCCATCAAGCTAGAAACAAAAAAAAAAAGCAAATTTAGATTCAAAATTTAAAGACCTCAAACATCAAGCAATGAATAACAAATTTCAAAACATCTAACCCCAAATCGCAAAATTTCCCACTGTCCCTAGGTATTTTTAAATCTAGGCTCCAATACCAAGCTGTAATGCCTAGAAATCTACAACTCGGGGATGTGGAGGACAAAACCCATTAAATAAGCACAATAAACCATACATTAAACACTAGTCAAAGTGGAAACGAATAATAATATTAGTATTCAAGATTTGAATACTCCAAAAGTCTATTTCTTTCCACAAAAGAGATATAAAACAACATACCTCAAAATAAATCATGACCAACTAATCTAACTCATAGGTCCATCACAAGCATCTATTTCTAGAAGATTAATTATAGTGAAGTGAGCACTAAACCACGTGTGCTCAAAATATGCATATAAGATAATATTTCTTAATCATGCATAAGATTCAACACTTAATTTATATTAATTAGGTTAAAATCTTACAAACTTCACAATAATATCACAATTTCCACATTAATCATACTATTCTAACTAGATAATTACTTAGCCATGATCCTGCAGTTTCATGCTAAAACATTCATCACCTCATTCACATCATACTATATATATATATATCAATACCAAACTATGAGTCAGGTACTCTGCGAGGTTAGTCTACAAAGAACTAAACCCAAAATAAATTCCAGGCCTTGGCCATGGAGTACAATAGGTCTTGCAGCCCTAGATATACTTATTAATCTTATGGACTTGGTCCCACAGTCAGAGTCTATCTTATCATAACTCATGGCCCTGGTCCTGCAGTCCCAGTCTATCTCATCATAACTCATGGCCCTAGTCCTACAGTCCTAGTTCATCTCATCTTGCCTTAATAGGCAAACTAGTTCTATAGTCCAGGTACTAATATACGCTAATACAAGTTGTATACACACTTTATAGGTTTTTAGCCTATTTGTAACGCTAAACCACCTTCCACTGGTTAGGGCTTTTGACCTTTAGACTCTAGAACCCATTCTTTCAGTACCCTTTATGACTCCAACAACAAAAATCAATCTCTATCTAATTTCTTTATAATATCACATTATACACAAGATTCACACCTATTTTAGATTCATTGTATTTAACCTTTATTTTATAAGGCTTATGAAATATAATGTCTCTCGGGCCTAAGTTTCATATTGCTTGTTGCATGCTTGTGTATAAACAAATAAATTATTCACATAGACTCTTAATTACATATATTAAGAGGCATAAGACTAACTAAATTTAAGAACCCAAACAAGTTTAATAAGTCATAACAAAAGTCTAAAATAATTTATATCATTTCAATATAAAAAGTATTTTAAGAATTTGAAGTTTTTAAACAAATAATGGACCTCGAAACTTGGGCACAGGCAGCTTGAAGCTACAAGTCCTTGGCAAAGTACCTTGCAACGTAGGCGTATATAGCCCAAAGCTTCAAGTTCCTGATAGAATACCTCGCAATCTAGGCACAGGCAACGCAAAGCTTTGAGTACACCAATTTTTGACATTTTTGGAAATTTTAGAATGCTTCGCAACTTGCCTATAGGCAGTCCGAGGCTTTGGGTCTTCATTTTTAAGGATTTTTACACAGTTTAAGCTAGAAACAAATTTTCTTACACACAAAATATATGAATTTCCCACATCAAAACATGTATAAAAATTCTTTTCAACAAAATCAAAACACGGGCTATTTCATTTACTCATTTATTTATTTAAAAAACTAAAATATATTAGCATATATCACATATACATCCTCAAACAAGTCAAAAGTATTGATTTATATCATATTGACACTTTTCTTGCAAAATCTTAGGTTTAATTTACAGAATATTTCATTTAGCAAATTCAAAACATAGATCAAACTTCCAAACTCATATGCATATATATAATCAAACATAATTTTCGTAAAAAAGAAAAAAAAAAGACATTAAGAAATATAACCTTATACGTAGAATAGCAATGTATAATGCACCAAACAATGCCAACTCAAGTTGGTTTCTCTTATCAACTCTCTAGGGACCTCACTCTGAGCTACACATGGATTCGATATGATCATGCTCTGGAAATCTTCCAAAGTAGGAGGATCTTCTCATTTCTTCCTCACGTAATCTTGTAAGAACAACATAAAAGTTCTCTTTCTCTCTTTCTCTTTCTCTCTCTCTCTCTCTCTCTCTAGGTCACATGTTTGAAGGAAAAGCTAGAGGTTACACGGGGAGGGGTTTATATAAATCTTTAACCAATTTACCGTCACAAGCCTCTCCTACTCAGCCAACCTTTTGCCTCCCCTATAACACTTAACTCCTTGCCACCCACCTCAGCTAATAGGAAAACACCTTCTCTCTTAGTCAATAGAAACCCACTTCTTCTCTTACCTAATGAAAAAAAATAACGCAGCTGTATACATTTATAATAATATATAAATGTAATCTACCCTTACACATGCTAACATTTAAATAAACACGTCACACTTAATTAATTTATAATAAAATTTCATTTTCAAATAATAATAATAATAAAATATATTGAGGTAAAAAATATTGAATTTAGATGCAATAAATTCAAAATGAATTAAATACCAAATTATAAGTCTTTACATTTCTCTCACAGTATAAGTACGCATACAAGAACAACCCTTTATGTTTTTCTTTCAAACCCTTATAATCATCAAGTCTCAAGACTCAAATTTTATGCTGGGTTTTCTCGAGCCTGAGTGTTATTTTGGTTATTGAGTTGTTACTCATGAAGAACATCTTTCATTACATTAGGGTTTTTAGTGCAGGTTTTATTAGGTATAGTGGTTTTTTCTTCATGAACTATATGCTTTTAGGGCCAAACTATTGGCAAGAATCTCTATAGAGTTCTTGTTAAGCAACACCTTCATCATCTCAATTTGGGTGTTGCAGACAACCTAGATGATGCTAAGAGTGAAATCACCTTCATCATCGCATACTTGAATGTTCATTGGAGTTTTGCAATGGCTAGTACTCTCCTATTCACTTTCCATACTATCGTGAGGTACAATTAGGGTCGTGGCAACCCCTAGGACAATGAGGCAGTCGCCTATGGCCCCAAAAAAAAGAGAAAGCTTCAACTTTTTATAAACTTTTATTAGTAATAAAAATATTTAATAATATTTAAACCAATTAAAATTTTACTAATGTATAATTATTATTTTTTAATTTTATTTAAAAATTTATCTGACAACCACAAAGAGAATACTTTTAAACTTCATTTTATTTCTACATGACAGACATTAAACCAAAAAATGAAAAGACAAATCATATCTATATCAAATCATCATTCTCTAGATAAAGTCTATCATATATATATCGAATCGCCATTCATCATCCAAATCCAAATCCCACATATTCAAGCATTATTGACACCCTAATTTTACCCCCTCATTTAATATTTACAGCATTTAATGCTTTTAGTCAAATGGTGCTCTATTGATTAAGTTTTCTAAATCATAGGATTTGTCAAGTGCTAGAATTCAACAAAAAGTGAACAATCAGTGAAATACCAGTTTTACCCTTAGAGCTAAGAGGAAGCCAAGCTGAATACCCAAATCAAGGCAGAAGGCCATTAGACTACACAGGTGTGTCCAAGACACCAAACAAACAACTCCAACATCAACAGAAGAATCAGAACCCAGATTCAAGGGTCAATTCGGTCTAGAAGTCAGGAATGGCCTCTAGTGACGTACCTAATATCGACCGAAATGGCCAGATCAAGCTATAAACACACAAGGAGGTACACAATATCCTAAGACAATCCAAAGAATATCGAACACAACTCAGAACAGCCAAAATGCCACTCCAAAGGTCATCCAAGCTCCGCCTACTCAAAATGGTTCCTATCGATAAAAAAGAAGCTACTGGCATCCCAAACACAATTTGAGCACCCAAACGAAGTCAGAATGCCTTCAAATTACATAAGAATATCAAGGTTTCATCCCTTAAGGTAATGGCATAGTTAGGTCAAGCCAAGTCAAACCCTAGAAGGTCCTTCCACAACTTCGATTGTAAAATTTGTTAATTTTTTATAAATTCATAAAAGTGTCTCGGAATCCCACTGATGGCATTTTTAGACTCCTCATACTCAAAAATGGTAGGAGGAGTCAGCTTGTTTCAGAGAAATAATTTTTAAACAGATATAACTTGGTCTTAGATAATCCAAATTGAACCAAATTTTGACCTAATTTGTTTAATTCTCTCCAAAGAGTGCCCTAGAGGTCCCAGAAGCTCTTGAAAACTACACAGAAGTTCTTAGAATTGCCCAAACTCATCAGGGCAAACCCTAAACTTTTTCGAACATGGTCCGAGCCAGGGATTCAAGCCAAATGGCCCCAAATTTTGGCCTTGTTTCCAAAATTGTTGCAAAATAGGCTTCTATTTAACTTCATGTGATTCTAATCGCCTATAGCACTGTGCAGATATATTCAACTGTTCTATTAGGTAGAGTTGACTGCCAGATAGCCTTAGCAAAAAGTCTTGCCCATTTTATTGGGTAAATTTGTTCGCCCAAATGAAATAGGCAATTCTTTTCGCCTGACAAAATAGGTAACTCTTTTTGCCCATATGAATGGGTAGAAGTTTTGTTCAGCCAAAACTTCTATAAATAAGGCCTCCCCTTTCTCATTTTTCTTATTCAACACTCAATGTTCTCAAGTCAAGTCCAGAGTTTCTCTTTCTAGAGAAAGCCTACGTCGGTATAATTTTCTCTCTAGAAAATTATTATTTTATTTTTTAATTCAATGTATTTGCATAACTAGAATAGAATAATTTTAATTGTGTAAATAAAATTATTTATCAATGAAAGATATGTGGATCATAATTTAAGTTCAAGCTAAACCCGACAGAAGATATTAATCGGATTTATCCGAGACAAATTTTGTAAAATTTCAGACGTTATACATATATCATGCCTACATCATACTAACATGCCATACCATTTCATAATATTATTTTACCATGCTATAACATATCATAATACAATGTTCACCATGTTATGCCATGTCGTTACATCACATTACCATGTTAGGTCATGTCATACATCATATCTGCCATGCCATGTCATCTCTACTATGTTATACCTTGTCATTGTTATCTTATATCATGTTAACATGCCATATTGCCATGCTATGCTATGGTATACCATGCCACGATCATGTTATGCCATGTTATTATGCTCATTCATCATCTCATATCATAGAATAACAAGCTAGGACATCATTTACCTTGCTTCTACATACCCTGACATGCCTACACATGCCTCGACATGCTAAGATATCATTTATCATGCTAAGTACTTACTATAATATGCCATATACTATGTTTGGACATGCCTGTACATAACTTGACATGCTAAAGCACATTCAAATATGCAAATACACACCCACTAGGATCTACAAAAACTTAGAAATCAAATGCTTCCCAATCTAAAGTATTCACCTAAGTGAGCGAAGCTTCAGAGACTAAGAATGACTTAGGATTGGCTAAGCTGATGAATTCTAAGTTTTGACTTTCCTTAGACATATCCAGCATACATTCTTGACCTATCATCCATATTAAGATAATAAACTATCATCACATTCAATATAACTACACTTGATCATGTTAATTGTATCACTCACATTACATTAGACTCTTAGGCCCTTCACATAGACTAGATCATCATCACCAGAACTGAGCTCTCGATCTGAGCTAAGTTCCTTTCCCAAATGATACTCACTTACTTGTGTTAAGCACATCCTTTGGAGTATAGCTTCTCATCAAAACAAAACTCCTTTCTCCAGTTATGCGCTAGGTACTAACTATTTTTTTCTTACTTGGAGCGATCCTTCTTTCGATAGTTATGCCTAGACGCAAACTGTCTTTTTAATTAGAGCTATGTAGACCTGATCGCTTAACAGGGTACGGAGACAGCTCAAGTAAAAGGCTTGAGTCCAGTCACCATAACGTGAAGTGCTGACTTAGAGCTAAGCTCATTTCCCTGGTTAGACACAAGGTGTTAACTTTCTCTTCTTTGGAGTAAGGCTCCATTCCCTAGTTATGCATTCGGCACTAACAATCTTTCTCACTTAGAAGTAAGGCTATTTTTTTAGTTAACCATTTCCCAATTATGTGCTAGGCGCTAACTATTCTATTTATCTTTGGAGTTAAACTCCCTAACAGAATGAAACTCCTTCCTCCCGTTATACACTAGGCACAACTGTCATTTCTCGTCTAGAGTAAGGTTCAATTTCCTAGTTATGCGTTAGCGCTAACTGTCCTTTTCCCAGTGGAGTAAAAATTTTTCCACCAGTTGTGCGCTAGGTGCTAACTGTTCTTTATCATCTAGAGCAAGGCTTCATTCCCCAGTTATACACTAAATGCTAATTGTCTCTTACCCTTTGAATCCGAGTTCCTTTCCCAGTTAAGCACAAGGTGCTAACTATCTTTTATCATCCAAAGCGAAGCTCTCTTCCCAAATTATGTGCAAGGAGGTGACTTTCATTTCAGTCTTAAAGCTAGACTCTCACAAAGTAAAAACAATTACTGCCAACACATACCTAGAGGTAGGACTCTTTCTCTTCCTTATCCCATCTCAAGAGCAAGGCTTTTCACACTAATCTTGTATACAGCATTGACCCTATCGGTCGTCTTCTCATACACATTTGTAAATCATACCCCCACTCGTCACTGTCCTAGAGTGATGTAAACCTAATTCATTTTTAGGGTATTCAGGTAGCTCAAGCAGATAGCTTAAGTCCAGTTGCCCTGACCTTCATAGACCATTGGTGTGCATTTATCACGTAATTTAGATTATAGACCTAGAACTACGTAAACCTGGTCCCTTAATAGGGAATGTAGGCAACTCAAGCAAATATCTTGAGTCTGGTCACCCTGGTCTTCATAAATTATTAACGCGATGTGCTACCTTAAAGCTAAGATCTTGCATCCACCTAGGTATCGAACGCATAGTTTGACTATAGGTCTAAATTATGTCGTCTTGATCCCTATCACAAGGTATATGGACAGCTTGAGAAGATAGCTTGAGTACGGTCTCCACGGTCTTCATAGACCATTTGTGGTAGGCACTAACTTAGACTTAGAGCTAGGCTATTGCATTTGTATGAAGTTCACATTTCATCAACATGTAGGTTGGACTGCTTTAGGTTTGAGCTACATCAACCTAATCCCTTTTATGGGGTACATAGGCAACTAGAGCACATAGCTTGAGTTCGGTCACTTCTATCTTTACATACCATCTTCAATGCTCACTACTTTTCAAAACACATGCACACACACACTTTGCATATAAAGACTACATAAGTCCACATACCTAAACCCTCTAGGATATGTCACTGCCACATAGGCAAACATTTCACTACACATGCACGCACGAGCTAAGCTCAACCACCTTGCATTTCATGCATCATTTGCATTTATGGGTTGTATGCAATGATTATTATAAACAGCAGTATTATTGTGAATTAATGACTGCAAATAGTGGAAAGGGTCTTGGATATCCTTAGGTATCCAAGGTAACAATTTTCGTGCGCAACGAACACCCAAACCCACTATCTCTAATTGCACAGACTAGTTGAAAGTCAAATAAAAGGCCATATATCACAATTTCGAAAACATAAATCAAAACACCTTTAACTTAAAATAAAAAACTCAGGTTTCTTGATACACCTATTTTGCAAGTGTCGGGTGGCGAATCCTAATCTCTGTTCAAGGTTCTATTTCAAAACAAAAATATAATTTTTCATATTTGGTTATCTCGGATGCATCATGTCATAATAAAGACTTATGGCCTGCGCTCATAGACACGACACGTGGATCTAGTCGCAATAGCAGACGACTCTACTTGGGAAATGACTCCTATTTCAAGGGTTCAACCACAGTTTCTTCTCTTCGCAGTCGCTATCTAACATGATAATCTCTGGTTTATCTGATTAAAGCATGCAACACATTTTGCACTAGAATGCATATATTTCTACTATTTCTTCTATACTCTACATACTAACCCATTCACGTGGATCTAGTCGCAATAGCAGACGACTCTACTTGGGAAATGACTCCTATTTCAAGGGTTCAACCACAGTTTCTTCTCTTCGCAGTCGCTATCTAACATGATAATCTCTGGTTTATCTGATTAAAGCATGCAACACATTTTGCACTAGAATGCATATATTTCTACTATTTCTTCTATACTCTACATACTAACCCATTCAATTGTAAATAAAACTGTGTGTATATATATACTATGCTTTATTTTATAGGATATGTAAACTAAGTACCAATCGATAAAATTAAACAAATGATAGGTCAAAATCATGTTGTTCGAGGAGAACAAGCTGACATCGAACGATTAATTTCTATTTCTTGTTATCGTGGAATTCGTTATCAAGATGGATCACCCTTACGCAGTCAATGAACATATGAATTGAAACGAATACGATGGGTGTCAATTACCAAAAATGACTTAACTACTAACTTAGTCTCGTGGAACAAAATTGTCCTAAAGGGATGCAAAGAATATTTAAAAAAAAAATTCAGGCTAATGACATCAGCTATCGGCTATTGGCCTTTGTGAAAGCTTTTCCTCAATATGTTTAATCTGTATTATTACGTTCTAAGCCCAATAGAAGGATAACTAGGGGGTATTATATAGTAGTTATAGTTGTCTACCTTATACCAGTGCTTGACCCGCTGAAAAATTCACTCAACTTTGCACAAAAGCACATGATAGGGAAAGCCGCACAACATGCCATTGGTAATGAATCTACAACAGTGCCACAAATTTGTAAGCTGATCCTGAGTAATCGTTGTTGTTCATTGGATTTTAGAGGATCCATTGGGATGATATCATTCTTTGTTGGAGCTAGAACTTTCCTGATTATTACTGGGACTACATTTTTATACTTTTACAGTCTAATATAAGTGTTTGGGCTAAGCAACTTAAATATTTTTTTATCAAGAGTAAGGTTTGGAACTTGTTAATTCTGCACTTGCTACATCATTTACTATGGGTGATGGTGAAGTATTGCTAAGAGTTAATTACTTTCTAAGAAGGGCTTTGCTTGCCCCCTTTAGTATAGATTTGGTTTGGTTCATTCTTTAACTACTCTGTTCCCCTTCCCCCAAAAAAAGGACTATTCCAGAAGATGAAAATCGTTGGTTAGGTTAGTCCATCACGGATCTTGGTTCGCGCCACTATAAAAAGAATCCAATCTTGCAAAGGATTGTTCATGGAACTACTATCGAGATTCTTCGGACCATATTTCCTAGTATCATCCTGATGTTGATTGCTATACCATCATTTGCTCTGTTATACTCAATGGATGAGGTAGTCGTAGATCCAGGCATTATCATCAAAGCTATTGGACATCAATGGTATCAAACTTATGAGTATTTAGTATGCAAAGTGCTCAATTCAATGGCTTCTTTGATAAAAACTTAAATGACTGTCCTAAGACATTTAAGGTCCATGGATGGTTGCGGGTGATTTTAACACAATTTAAGACATATAGTTTTCTTCGTTCCACATTTTTCAATAAGCTCCGCTCCCTAAGGGGACCTTCTCTGATAAGGAAAGAAACAAAATAATCTCACTATGAAAAAAAAAATGAAACTCGAACGGATAGAGCAGATGGTCCAACTACATACTTTTTCTTTTCCATTACCTACATGGTCGTGCCTCGTGGCCGCCCTCTTTTCTGCACCAATCCTTATTTACGACTATATCGTTTTTTGGTGTATAGCTTAGTTGATTAAACAGGCTGAATGTTTTATTATTTTCCCTATTTGTCATAAATCTGTGCTCTCCTAAAATCACACACTACGCACTTCACTGAGTATGTTTTGCATAACCCTTATCACCCTCTAGTTAGTTAAGGTAAGTCCCTCTAGGGTACGGTTATGTATATAATCCCCTTGATAGGTGTATCGAATTTCCTTCTGGTTAAATCACTAACATAAGAAGGTCTTCTTTGAAAAATTGGAGGTTTGAAGATCTAGTATTCATTAACCTTTTTAAGATGCGTTAAGTCAAATTGTGAGTGTTATGTCACATGTAGTCAAGTTTTAAGTTGAAGCTTTATAGAACATAATTTTATAGGAACACTAGACGGCACAGTGATAACCCATTTGTTCCCTATGATTGCATTTAACATACATTCATCAACTGCATAGTAGAGGAGACAGCTCATTATTTTCTCTGCATAGCAATAAAACTGACTTTTTTTTGTCTAAGGGACCAAATTCCAAATAGACCCTTCAATTATGCAGAGTGAACCCCTGAGGTTTACCCTTTCAGATAAAACAAAGAGATTGTCATTCAAATCTAAGTTTGCCCTACATTTACCCACTGAGTCTAGGTTAATCTAGCTTAAAACGCAAATTTCATCAAATCTCACCTCCAAAATCTATCATAGTTTTAACCTGAAACTCTATCAAATTTGGTTGAAACTCTATCGGATTTGAGTTTGAGATTTGGGAGAATCTCTAAACTTAAGCAGAAATCTCAAAAAACACTCTCTAAAGTTTTTTATCTACAAATCCAGTCATATTTGCAACCTAAAACTACGTCGGATTTAGGACAAAAATCCCAGACTAGAGTTTTTCCAAATTTTTTTCTAAGTTTGCAATTTTATCAAAGTCCTGACCCAGAAATCTGTTATAGTTTCAACTTGAAACTCTGCTGGATTTTAGGTAAGATTATCAACAAACTCCATCACCAAAAAATAATCAAAGTTTTAATCTAAAACTCAACTAAAATTCTAATAGATTTTTGAACTAAAATATGCAAAAACGAAAACTTAGTTGGCTCAATAAGGGGCACCCATTCAAATAAAGAGGAAGTTCTTCTCAACCAAACATTCGAAGATCTAAAGTGAAGATCCAAAGACTCAAAGAGTAGGTAGGATTTTTATTTCATTTTGATGTGAAAGTGTTCACTACATTTTATAAAGTGAATACTCATTTTAATTCATTCATTATTTGTAATAATTCTTCTAATGACCAATTTGAATGGGACAAGGTAATAAAACGAGGATTCCAGTGACAATATTTTTATATATAATTCAAATAACATTATCATTCTTTCCCTCGCCAATGAGAGTGAACCCATAAATAAAATCAACTTAAATTTCATTCAAAATCATTTTTAATAAATTTTCATTTTCATAACAGGTACTATCGCTGCCATTCGCTCTGCTCAGTAGTCCTCTGTCAACACCAAATCCGAAATCAGAGACATGGCATCTTCATCCGAGACACTTAGCATTGTCAAAACCCAAGCATCTATAATAGCTACATCAGAGGGAACAAGTCAAGTGTAATCATTCCCAACTCTCAATGCCAACCCTATTCTATACCGACCAATCTTTCTTTCTGATTACCCAGAAATGATAAGGATTCATACAAAGCCAGAATCCTTATATTCACTTTTCATGGATCCCCCTCCAAGCCCAAAGTACCCTAGTACCTAGGATGATGTCCTCGTCCATTTTGGTAGAGCCCATCAGGCCACGATGAGGTCTTCTTCTCCCATTACCAATTAAACTACAGAATTGATACGAACCTACTACTTCAACAAAGATTTGGGAGAAGTATGCCATCTCAGCCCTTGAGTCCCCGTAGGAAAGTACTAGCACCCTGACTTTTGGAAATTTCCCTCTGATCAATCCAGCTCATGCTTCATAGTCAACATCAGAGATCAACAATTTCATCCACAAGCCGATGTCTGATAGTGACATTGAAGAATTGAACATAGAAAGCTGTCCATCCCAATACAAGAAAAGATGGGTAGAATTCCCCCTGCTTGAAAAAGTCTACAAAAGATTGAGGTTGGACCTAAATAGAAGACTAGGTAAGATCCAATAAGGCATGAATGAGCCGCTGGAATTTAAAAGTGGGATCTCGGGTTTAGGAATTGGAGCAAACCTCAACCAATGGGAGAAAAAAAAAATGGATCGACAGAGTAGAAAAAAAGGCTCTGAACCTGAATTCACATATGTACTGGGGGATGTTCACAACTTTCTCCACATACTTTTGTAAAGAAAGAGAAAAAAACGTAGTGCATCTTTTGATGCCCGTACCAACAACAAGATGGGATGTTACTCCTGAGCCTAGAAGGCAGAAATTTCATGAAGCCCCGATCCTAAAATAAGCACATCATAGAGGCTGCCAAGGCTAACACCATTCTATAGATGAAAGAGAATAGATCGCCTCTGGAAGAGATCAGAGCCATGAAGTCCAAGATTGCCAGGCAACATTGGATAGAGAACATAACTTACTTCCCTTGCCTATCAAAACTATTTCCTTCTCCTTGATTTTACACAAAAGAAGAAGTCATTGACAACTTCATTAGAATAACACCGGAGGAGCAAAGATAATTAGGGATCATATCAAAAGGGCTCAATGGATAGCGATGCAGACTATCTTCGCCTACTAGACGTAATGATCAGAGAAAAGGACTTCAAGAACCATTTTCCTACAGAGCAATCAAGATCTCAAGCTTCAGTAAAAATGGCCTACAAAAGCTTACTTTTTTGCTTTCTTTTTCAATCTCCTATACACATTAAATTTGATTAATTTATATATATGAATGTGATTCACTCATGTTATTCTTTACTCATTTTTTAGGTATTCAAGATGCGCCTACCATAAGATCCTCTACAATCATAAATTAATAACTCACATTTTTAACATAACACAAAATCAACCCTAGCTTTTAAATTACTAACAAAACTAGGCACCCCCATTCTCTAGACATCTCAATACTAGACTTTCACATAAAATAAATGGTATGTCACTGGTTATGCAAACTTTACACATAAAACCAACACAATCACACTATGTGTACTTCATTTACACTCTAAACAAATGCCTTTAGCCAGAGAAATTCTTCTTCAAATTCACCTAGCACTTGAGGGTATCCCGAAGTCCCTCTTGCCATGTACATAATGTCATCTCACAATCGCGTCATTCAGCTAGTCAGAGTAGCATCACATCACTTAGTCAACACATCACCATACTAAACTGACACCAATCTCCTTTAGCCATGTGAAGCCAGTAATTTGTCTTTCAAAAATAAACACCACACCCTTGTCCAATTTTGTATCTGCAATGACACAATTTTGTATAGAATTTTCAAATCTTTCAAAACATTCAATCATTTTTCATTAAATATTCTTTGTGATAAATTGGTTTGCTCGAATCACTGCTAAGCACCAACACATCTTAACATAATTGAATGACCCATACTCAAAGTATTCAATCTAGAAATCTTGATGTTCAACAGAACTATGGGCAACCTGATTCTTAAGCCACCGGGATACGTAAGCAACCAAAATAGTTCAGTCGCTACCTTCAAGAGATCAAACCACTTAGGATGTTTTCTATTCCTTAAAGGTGGTCATCAATGTAATCTAGAGCTTGGCCAATTAATAGACCAAAATCAATATGACAAGGGGCATTTGATCCCGATCATGGTTAAACCCTCAACTAGTGTCAAAATTTTAAGTCTTCAACCTACTCTTCTTATTGAAAAAACAAAAGAGAGAAAAAAAAAACCATTGTTTCAATACAAACCAACATTCTTAGGATAACCATGCCCTTAGCAATATTGAGAGCTCAATAGACTAAGTTTCTAAAGTCAAAATGACTAGAGGCCATTATTTCAGCTATCTTGAGTAGATTAGGACCATCCATTGTCAAACCCTTTAAGCTTAAAAAAATTAACAAACATTCTTTCCATCAAATCCTACCTTGGATCATCCCCCACATTGGTGTAAGTAAGCAAGACAATTTAGACAACAAGAGTAATCTTCATCATCAAGTCGTCATCTCATCCAGCTAAGTCAAAGTCAACTCAGAAGAGGAGTCAATGCAACCGTGAGGTGATGTATTTGAACAAAGTGGTTAAACTCAAAATGAGGAGAGGCCATCATTTCTACTATCCGTAGATTAAGATAATTATATCCCTTGTAAGCTCTTTGAGCCAGTTCATATTCTTCTGCTATAAAACCCCAAAGGTTATCCCCTCACACTGGGGTAATGGAAGAGAACACAATAGAGCTAGATGCAAGAAAATAAGCTAAGATCCATACAAAAGAAAAAAGAAGCCCAAAGTCCAAATGACGAAATCGGGTAAAAAGCTAGAGTCAAATTCAAAGAAAAAACAAGCTTAGAGTCCAAATGAGGGAATCGAGTAGAAATTAAAGTCAAAGCAAAGGCAAAATAGAAGTGCAAACATCGTCAAAGACTCAAGAACCTCAGAAGAAGAAACGTAAGCAATGACTAAGCTCTAACTCTCAAGCATTACAGCAAAAGAGTAAGCTAGCCCATCAAATGAAAAATCAGACGACCTTGGGATCATTCAAACCCCAAAGAATATTTTGACCTTAAATACCCTTCATTTCTACAACCCTTACCCAAGCCTACATTACAATCCAAATAAAAACCTCTTGGACTGAAGCTAATAGCTTTGTTCAAATATAACCATCAAAGGCACTCGAAGTGCTCCCTAAGACAAAAGGACGAATTCTCAAGACAAAAGACGCACGCTCAAGTAGAAGACTTTGCAGATGATCTTTGATATATTTTACCTAAGTAGAAATAGAGTTTTGAGCTTGTACATTCCTCCACTTTTCTTTAAATCTTAAAACTAGGCCTACATTACAACCAAAATCAAAGTCCTCTTCGATTAGTAATGGTTACTTAGTCGAAGAGCTCTCATAAGCTAAGGGCAACCATCTCTTTTTAAAATCATCTAGATTAACCCTGGAAAAATTAAAGCCTTGTCCATTAATATTAGTCTATTAATCCAAACTTCTAGAGCATTTTTTGACCAATACATACTAGATTCTTTTATTCAAATTCATTTATCATGCATAACCTAATTTTTAAAAATAATACATTGCATGTGACTTTGTTCACAAAGCAAGACCGCACACGATCATATCACTGATTTTTAAACTCCTAAACAAATTTTCAAAACTCAAGCATTTTCAAAATCAAACATCTTAGGATCACACAAATACATATTTCATAGGCATCTAAAAAGGACCTAGGCAATCATCACAATGAAACTACAAAAAATGAACCGTGAACACACCAACTCAAGAGGATGGCTTCCTCTTCATTAATGTCTAGTGCGAGGCGTAGGATCATCAATAACCAAGAAGTAAGGCTTCTTTCAAAAAGTTAACTGTAAAGTCTAGAATCAAGCATTAACTAAGGAGTAAAGATCACACAACACCTTAAGAGTGAAACTCTTATTCATAAGGCAAATCTAGATTCGTAAGATAGATTGAGGCTTAGGAGCAAGGTTCCTTACCAGACCAGACCAGATAGAGCTAAGCTCGGGAATGAGGTCCCTACCAAATCTAATTAGAGCAAGACTCATTCTAGGACTAAGTGCGAAGCACTGAATCTTCTCTTGCACGAAAGTGCATCTTAAGAGTAAAACTCCTTAGTTGGAGCAAGACATTTCCCTAAGATCGTGTGTTAAGCATTGACTCGACCTTATGAGCAAAGCTCCTAATCAAAACCAAGTAGAGCGAAGCCCCTTACTTTTCTAGACCAAACTAAATAGAGCGAAGCTCAGAAACGAGGTTCCTTACCAGGCTAGTTATGGCAAGGCTCATTTAAGATAAAATATGAGGCACAAAATCCTCCTTCTCATAAAAGTACACCAAAGAGTTAGATTCCTTATTGAAGCAAAACTCTCCTTTTCAAATCACGTGTGAGGCACTAATTCAACATCAGGAGTGAGGCTCCTCGTGAGATTAAACTAGACAGAGCGAAGCTCAGGAGGAAACTCTTTACCATTTGAAACCAGACAGAGTGAAACTCCTTACCATTCCAAACCACAAAGTGAAGCTCGAGAGCCAAGCTCTTTACCTTTCCAGACCACAAAGTGAAGCTCCTTATCATTACAAACCATAGAGTGAAGCTCCTTAACTTTCTAGACCACAAAATGAAGCCTGGAAACGAAGCTCCTTACCTTTCTAGACCATAGAGCGAAGCTCAGGAGTGAGATATCAATCTCAGAGTTTATATTCTCCTCCTGAAGTTTTGTCTCCATCATAGGATTCAGAGTCAATCTTGCAGTTAATACTCTTCTTATGAATTCTTGTGTCTATCACAGGATTCAGAATCAACCTCGAAGTTAGTATTTCCCTTGTGTCTATCACAGGATTCAGAGTCAACCTCGGAGTTAATACTCCTCTTCTGAAGTCTTGTGTCTACCATAGGATTTAGAGTCAACCTCAGAGTTAGTACTCCCCTTCTAAAGTCTTGTGTTTATCATAGGATTCAGAGTCAACCTCGGACTTAGTACTCCCCTTCTAAAGTCTTGTGTTTACCGTAGGATTCAGAGTCAACCTCAGAGTTAGTACTCCCCTTCTGAAGTCTTGTGTCTGCCATAAGACTTAGAGTTAACCTTGAAGTTAGTACTTCCCTTTTGAAGTCTTGTGTTTGCCATTAGTACTCCATTTCTAAAGTTTTGCGTCTACCATAGGATTTAGAGTCAAACTCGGAGTTAGTACTCTCCTACAAAAGTCTAGTACATACTTTGGAGTTTCTACTCTCTTTTTGAAGTTTTGCGTTCATCACAAGACTTAGAGTTAACCTAACCTAGGAGTTTGTACTCCCTTTCCAAAATCTTATCAAGAACGAGGCTCTCTTCTTAAATCCAATGCTAAGCATAAGATTAGGTATTAACCTAGAAGCTAGGCTTCATTCTCGTAATCTAGTGCGAAGCATAGGATTAGATATTAATTTAGGAGCTAGGCTCCATTCTCATAATCCAGTGCAAGGTATAGGATTAGATACCAACCTAGGAGTGAGGCTCTTTGCTTTAACAAGATAAGATAGAGCAAAGTTCCTTATCATTTTAGATAGAGCAAAGCTTAATGTAAGGCACAAAATCTGATACCAATTCAGGAACGAAACTCCTTACCTTAACAAACCAAATAAAGCAAGGCTCTTCTTCTAACCAAACCCAATGAAGCAAAGCTCCTTACCTTACTTGATTAGACAAAACAAAGCTTGAAGGTAGGCTCTTCACCTTACTAAATTGGATAGAGCAAGGCTCAATCCAATGTTATGCATAAGATCAATCACCCATCAGGGAGCAAGACTTCTTTCCACCAAACTAGTACGAAACATATACCCATGAGCGAGGCTCATTTCTTTGAGGCAAAATGCAAATTAGATAATCATTTATTAGTATAGTTTTTGAGATTGCATTGTAGAGTTAGATATAGAATACAAATTATCTATCAGTCCAGGAGTGAAACTCATTTTTCAAAAGTCAAGTGCAAGGCACAAATGTTTCCCTAAAGTAAAAAAGGCAACTCATGTAGCAGTTTAAGTGTAAGGCATCAACCAAGCTAGATGGTTATTTATTTCTTTGTTCTAACATACAAGGGGGCAAAGTAGGTTGTCTCCTTTTTATTTTCTACCTTAGGCAAGCTAAGGTAGAAAAAAAATAATAGCTGTTGACAATTCAGTTTTTCCCCATTATTTAATATCTAAGTATTTAATGATTTTAGTTGAATGATGCTCTACTAATTAAGTTTTCTTAACCATAGGATATGTCAAAATTCCAAAATTTGACAAAAAGTGAACAATCAGTAAAATACTAGTTATACCCTTAAAGCTAGAGAAAAGCCAAGCTAAAGACTCAGATCAAGGCAAAAGGCTACTAGACTACACAGGTATGTCCAAGACACCAAACAAAGCACTATGACATCAATAGAAGAGTCAGAATCATTAATCAAAGATCAATTTGGTCCAGAAGTTAGGAATGGCTTCTACCAACGCACCCGAAGATTGTTATCAACTAAAATGTCCAGATCAAGCTAGAAATGCACAAGAAGATACATAATATCCTAATACATTCTAGAGAATATAGAACACAGCTTAGAATAGCCAAAATACTGCTCTAGAGGTCATTCGAGCTCCGCCGACTAAAAATGGCTCCTACCAATGAGAAAGAAGCTACTGGCACCCCAAACACAATTTGAGCATCTGGACAAAGTCAAAATGCCTTCAAATTGCACAAGAATATCAAGGTTTCATCCCTAAAGGTAATGACATTGGTAGATCTAGCCTAGTCAAAACTTAGGAGGTCCTTCTGCAGCTTCGATTGCAAAATTTGTTAATTTTTTATAAATTCATAAAGGCATCTTAAAGTCCCGTCAATGGCACTTTTAGACTTCTCATACTCAAAAATGATAGAAGGAGTTAGCCTGGTGGTGCCTCCAAGGGTCAAGCATAAGGATTGGCTAACCTTGTTTCTCGTTTCAACCTATTTCAGAGCAGTAATTTTTAAACAAACACAACTTGGTCCTCAAGAATCCAAATTGAACCAAATTTTGATCTAATTGGTTTAATTCTCTCCAAAAAGTGCTTAGAAGGTCCCATAAGCTCTCGAAAACTATGTAGAAGTTCTTAGAACTGCCCAAAACTATCAAGGCGAACCCTGAACTTCATCGAACATGGCTCGAGCTAGGGACTCAAGCCAAATGGCTTCAAATTTTTTCCTTCTACCACAATGCTTGCCTAATAGGCTTTTGGCTAGCTTTTTTTCATACTTTAAGTTGCAAATATGTCTACTCAACTTGTTTTGCGATTCTAATTGCCTGTAGTACTTTGTAGACATATTCGCCCATCTTGTTAGGCAAAGTTGACTGCCAGACAACCCTGGCAAAGAGTCCTACCCATTTTGTTGGGCAAACTTGTTTACCCAATGAAATGGGTAATTCTTTTTGCCTAGCGAAATGGGCAATTCTTTTTACTTAGTTGAATGGGCAAAAGTTTTGTTTGGCTAGAACTTCTATAAATATGGGCCTCCCTTTTCTCATTTAACACTTAGCGCTCTCAAGTCAAGTCCAAAGCTTCTCTCTCTAGAAAAAGCCCACATCGATATAATTTTCTCTCTAGAAAATTATTATTCTATTTTTCAATTAAATGTATTTGCATAATTAGAATAGAATAATTTTAATTGTGTAAATAAAATTCCTTATCAATGAAAGGTATTTAGATCATAACTCAAGTTCAGACCAGACATGACACATGATATTGACCAAATTTACCCGAAATAAATTTTGTAAAATTTCAGACATCATACATATATCATGCTTACATCACACTAACATGCCATACCAAACCATAACATCATTCTATCATGTTATCCTATATCATAATACGATGTTCACTATGTCATGCCATGTCGTAACATCACATTACCATGCTAGATCATGCCAAACATCATATCTACCATGCCATGTCATCCCTACTATCTTATACCATATCATTGTCATCCTATATCATGCTAACAAACCACATTTCCATGTGATGCAATGATATACCATGCCATAATCATGCTATACCATTTTACCATGCTCATTTACCATCTCATATCATGGTATAACACACTAGGACATCATTTACCATGCTTGCACATACCTTGACATGCATACACATGCCTCGACATGCTAAGATATCATTTATCATGCTAAGAACTTACTATGATATGCCATATATGATGTTTTGACATGCCTGTACATACCTTAACATGCTAGAGCACATTCAAAAATGCAAACACACACCCACTACAGTTGACACAGACTTGGAAATCAAATAACT
Organism: Vitellaria paradoxa; assembly: GCA_019916065.1. NCBI lineage: Eukaryota > Viridiplantae > Streptophyta > Magnoliopsida > Ericales > Sapotaceae > Vitellaria > Vitellaria paradoxa. The sequence continues at coordinate 36,533,185 of CM034235.1, forward strand.
TCCTAATATAAAGTATTTACCTGAGCAATTAAGGCTCTAAAGACTGGGAATGACTTAGGATTGGCTAAGCCTATAAATTCTAAGTTATGACTTTCCTTAGACATATCTGGCATGCATCCCTGACCTGTCATCCATATTAGGATAACAAACTATCATCATATTCAACATGTCTACACTTGATCATATTAATTGCATCACTCATATCACATTAGACTCCTAGGCCCTTCATATAGACTAGATCATAATCACCAAGAATTGAGCTCTCAATCTAAGTTGAGTTGCTTTCCAAAATGATAATTACATACACTAAGCGCATCCTTGGGAGTTGAGCTCCTAATCAGAGTGAAGCTCCTTCTTTCAGTTATGCGCTAGGCGCTAACTATTCCTTTCTCATTTGGAGTGATGCTCATTTCCACAGTTATGCGCTAGGCTAACTATATTTCTAATTAGAGCTACATAGACTTGATTCCTTAACAGGATATGTAGGTAGCTCAAGTTGAAGGCTTGAGTCTAGTCACCACAGCATGAAGCGTTGACTTGAAGCCAAACACCTTTCCCTGGTTAGACATAAGGCATTAACTTTCTCTTTTCTGGAGCAAGGCTCCACTCTCCAGTTACGCACTTAGCACTAATTATCGTTCTCACTTGGAAGTAAGGCTCTTTTTTTAGTTAACCATTTCCCAATTATGCACTAGACGCTAGCTATTCTATTTACCTTTGGAGTTAAACTCTCCAACAGAGTGAAACTCCTTCCTCCAGTCATGCGTGACTGACCCTAAAATGTGTTCAAGTTTTACCTTTCAAGTGCAAGTGGGAGATCGTAGTTTTACTCCGTGAGAACCGAGGTCATCTTCACAAGAAGGGCTTTGTTAAAAGCTTTAGACTTGTTCTCTTAGTAGATGAACCTAAGTTGATCTAAACTAATTTTGGATTTATAAGATACTTGAGTATGGTTGAGCTGAGAATGGTGGAGTGTAAGGAATTGTGATACTAAATTTAAATGAAAGTATTAAAAATAAAATAACTTAGATAATTTTGGCTTCGAACCAAATCTGGTAGCGGGGTAGTGGTGGTTTAATCAAACGCGTTGATAACTCAACCTGGCAATCACACATGCATTGCTTGGCCAAAAGGTGTTCCTTTAAAACCTAATTTATAAAACTTAAGGTAAGTGGAGGTTTTTAAAAAAAAAAAAAAATAGTTTCAGAATCACCAGAACAATGAATTAAACACCTAGTGTGCACAAGCGTCAACTCGTAATTAGGCTTCGATTATAGTAGAGGTGAATTGATTTCTTAAGAAAAGCTCAAGTTATGGTTTTAGGAAAATAGGTTCTAAATCATCGGGCTAATGAATCAAACACTTGGTATGCACAAATGGCCAATCGTAACCAAATTATGATTATAACACGGGTGATTTGATTTTGGAAGAAAACCTAATTTGAGTTTTGGAAAATATGTTTCTAACTCACTGGGACATTGAACCAAACACTTGGTGTGCACAAGTAAAAACTTGTAACCAAGCTATGGTTACAACATAGGTGAGTTGATTTCAAAAGAACCCTAGCTTACTACGAGATTATAATTAGAAATCAAAAATATACTTCATTAAAAAATATTCTTTTACGTTTGAGTGCACCAAATTACCACACCACCTTCAATGGCTTGAAGCCAAGAACAAACCCTAGCTTAACATACTTAAACTTCGAAGATGAAAATATACTTGCAAACCATCCACTAATGTAAACCGAAAAGCGAATACAAAAGAAGATATTAAAGACTAAAGAAACAAAAAAAATCAAAATAAATATGAAATTTTATAGTTTGGAATTGAAATAATTAAATGCAAAGTAACTTACATGCATAAACCATAAGAGGAAGAAAAGTAAAATTACCTTACAAAACTTTTACTAATGCTACAGCTTAAAACGTAATGCAATCAATAATTGTAATGTCAGCAATTACGCCTATTTATAGGCTTTTAGCAATTAAGGGTAAAGAAGTAATATGCCCAAGTTGTACGGAAGTTGTTGTGTTTAAAAAACAAAAGGAAAGAAACTAACAGCTCTTGTTTGATAAGAATAATCGCCACAAACAAGAGTTGCTAGATTGATTCGCCACTCTTAGAAAAAGAAAAGAGAAGAGTGATAAGAATCAAATCAGTTCACCACCAACCAAATCGGAAATTTGCTTGGATAAGAACAAAGGTAGAGAAAATGCTAAAGCACTTTTCTGGAAAATTCAAGATTCATCATCCCATTTTAGCACCTCTTACATTTACTCATAGCTTGGAACAACCCTTCAAGAATAGGGAAAGCCAAAAGTTGCAAATAATAAACTCTAATGCACATAGTTTCAAAATAGTAATAAATATAGCAAAATTCTAGTGCATGAGCTAAATTAATATACCAAAATAGCAATAAATGTATATTTATTCTATGTGGGAAAGGCAAAAGACTAAAATAGGCTTTGTTTAAGTCTTCTCAGCTCCCGTGGCCTCAAAGCATGAATTTGCACCATATAAGTTCAAATCTGCCCCTTTAAGCTCGAACTCACCAAAAAGGCCCATATCATGCTCCAAGCTCCACTTGAAGACAATTAAACATCCTTGGCCCATTTCCGTTCAGATCGTAAGTGTCAAAGCCCAAAGAAGCTTCAATCGCCCTAATTCTACTTGTTAAGACCCTAGCTCTTGTCATTAGCCCATCTGAAACTTTTTGCATGCTAAATTAATTTTCATGAGTTTGATTATAACTCTCATAATGCACATCATCACTCCTGGGTTGAGAATGATTTGCCCTCAAATCAGCATCTTCTAAATCCTCCAAATAAGGAGATAAGTCCTTCACATTAAATGTAGCTATGACATTGTAGTCTCCAGGAAGATCAATTTTATAAGCATTATCATTCACCTTCTCCACAACTCGAAAAGGACCATCAACTCTTGGCATTAGCTTGGACTTTCTCTTGTTAGGAAACCTTCCCTTGCTAAGATGCAGTAAAACAAGATCTTTAGGTTCGAATTTCACCATTTTTCATCCTTTGTTGGTTTGTTTAGAGTACTTTACTATTTTCTCCTCAATGTGAACTTTAACCTACTTATGGAGTTTCTTCATCAGTTCAGCCTTTCTAATCCCGTCCATGGAAGTTCTCTCATCAATGGGATGGAGGACAAGATTAATAGGAACATTTGGATTGAAACCGTAGGCAACCTCAAATGGGGAAAACTTTGTAGCACCATGAACACTACGATTATAGGCAAACTCTACCATAGGCAAACAAATATCCTAATTCTTCAAATTCTTTTTTATAATAGCACACAATAAAGAAGATAGAGTTCGATTTACTATCTGGTGACAAGTAATACTGAAAAGTAGTTTTATCCCAAGTTTCCTCCAAAGAGTCTTCCAAAAGTAGCTTAAAAACTTGGCATCACGATCAAAGATAATGCTTTTAGGAATCCGATATAGCCACACAAATTCCTTAAAGAACAAATCAGCCACATGAGTAGCATCATCAGTCTTATGGTAAGGAATAAAATGAGACATTTTGGAGAACTAGTCCACCACAACCATCACCAAGTCCTTTCCTCACTGTGTTCTAGGAAATCCAAGCACAAAATCCATGCTAATATCCATCCATGGCTGCTTCGAACTAGGCAAAGGCATATAGTCCATATGCATTCTCCTTACCCTTAGCTTTCTTGCAAATGTCGCATCTTTCAACCACTTTATGAACCTCCCGTAACATTCTAGGCCAAAAGAATTGTTCTTTCAATAGTTTATGGGTCTTATTCTCCCCAAAATGACCACTAAGACCACTATCATGTGCCTCACGCACAAGTAGTTCACGTAAAGATCCTGACGGAATACACATTCTACCTATCTTGAACAAGTAGCCATCATGCATAAAGAACCAATCACAAGCCCCCTTAGCACATTTGGACACTACACTAGCAAAGTAAGGGTCACTAGAATATTGTTCTTTTTACTTATTCAAAACCTAACAAATAAATCAATGCATACCTTCTAGAAAAAGCATCAACAACAACATTAACCTACCCCTTCTTGTATTTAATGATATATGGAAATGACTCTAAGAACTCCACCCATTTAGCATGCCTTCTTTTCAATTTGCCTTGCCCCTTGAGATGCTTCAAAGATTCATGGTCTGTGGGAATAACAAACTTTTAAGGCAGCAAATAGTATCGCCATACCTCTGGAGCTCGGATCAAGGCATAAAACTCCTTATCATAAATGGATTCAACCTCGCACCATTTAGCTTCTCGCTAAAGAACGCAATGGGTCGTTTTTCTTGCATCAAAACAGCCCCAACACTAATCCTAGAAGCATCACACTCCACCTCAAATGTTTTAGCAAAATCAGGAAGCGCTAAAAATAGGGGTAGAGCATACTTTCTCCTTAATCAACTCAAATGCCTCCTATGCCTTCGTACCCCACTTGAACTCATTCCCCCTTTTAAACACTCTGCCATAGGTGCAACAATGGAACTGAAGTCTTTGACAAATCGCCTATAAAACGAAGCCAACCCATGGAAACTTCTCACATCTGCAACACTACCAGGACTAGGCCATTCATGAATTGCCTTAACCTTCTCCTCATCAGCCTTAATTCCACCATTACAAACAACATACCTAAGAAAGATAGCACTATCTTGACAAAAATAACACTTTTTGAGTTTTCCATACAACTTAGCATCACGTAAAGTTTCAAACACAGCCTTAAGATGTCTCATATGATCATCAAAACTTTTACTATAAATCAAGATATTATCAAAATAGACCACAACAAACATCCCAATAAACTTCCTCAAAACATGATTCATAAGTCTCATAAATGTGCTAGGTGCATTAGAAAGCCCAAATGGCATCACCATCTATTCATACAAGCCATGCTTAGTTCTAAAGGTTGTATTCCACTCATCACCTTCTTTCATTCTAATCTGGTGATATCCACTCATATCTTGTCAATAGCTAGGCTGTCCATGCACATTCTTATGCTACCATCCTTCTCTGGAATAAGTAACGGAGGCACAGAATAAGGACTTAGTGACTTACGTACATAGCCCTTCTCTAAGAGCTTAGCAACCTACCTTTGAATCTCCTTTGCCTCTTCTAGATTGCATCTATATGCTTGTCTATTAAGAAAGAAGCTCTAGGCACTAAATCAATTTGATGCTCTATCCCTGCACTAAATCAATTTGATGCTCTATCCTTCGAATAGGTAGTAACCCCTTTGGCAGTTCTTCCAGAAACACGTCTTTATACTCTTTAAGCAACTCCACAGTTTGTTTTAGCAACTCTAAATTCTCCACTTACAATAAAGGTTTCGCCCAAGCCACAAAAACAAACCCCACCAAAGCTAGTTCTTGCTCAATGTCTCCCTTTTTGGTTAACATCAACCTTTTTCCCGATTCCACCATGTTTCTTTGATTTTGAAACTAATCTTCTCTAATTTGATGAGCTTAATGGCAACAAGTTCACTTTCTTCCTCTTGATCATGAAGGAATAAGTATTTCTTTGCCCATCATAAGTCACATTATTGTCAAATTGCCAAGGGCGTCCCAATAGCACACGACTAGTTGACATTGGAACCACATCACATAAAACTTCATCATGATATGTTTTAATGGAGAAAGGCACCTGAACCTATTTTGCAACCCGAATTTCCCCATTCTCATTAAGCCAATGCAATTTGTATAGTTTAGGATGTGAAGCAGTAGATAATCCCAATTTCTCCGCTAAGTTGGTGGATGCCACGTTGCTACAACTCCCATTATCAATGATCATGCCCTACACCTTTTCCCGAATTTGACACCTTGTATAGAAGACGTTCTCACATTGATCTTCTCCAACGTCAACTCATGCATTCAAAACCCTTTAGATAACCAACAAGTCTCCCTCCACAAGTTCAAAATCTTCTTCTTGTTCAACCCCTTCTAGGTCATTTTTCTCCTCCATTTCCTCCTCATCCTCTCTTACCTCTCTATGCTTCTCATTTAGAATCATCACCCTTCTATTTGGACATTTGGAGGCAATATGGTCGTGCCCCAAACACTTGAAACACTTGATATCTTGAGACCTCATAGGGAATTAAGGATTGGAAGCCTTTTCCTTGCCCTTCAAAGAAGCTGAACTAGTAATCCCCCGACTGGTCTCCACTTTTCCATCTTGTTTAGGCGCATTCCAAATTCATGAAAGTGTAGGAGTAACCCTCGTGGTACTCGATATAGCTGCCCTCGCACGAGTACCCCCTCTCTTTTGTTGTCGTTCTACCTTGATGGCTAGCTTAATGACATCCTTAAGGAAGATAAAAGGTTGTAGTTCCACAATATTAGCTATATCATTCTTCAATCCTCCAAGGAATCTAGCTATGGTCTGCTTTTGAGACTCATTCAAATCACATCATATCATCAAGAGTTCAAACTCCTTCACATACTCTTCTACACTCAAAGAGCCTTGTTGTAGGGTTTGAAGCTTGATGTAAAGCTCTTACTTATAGTAATATAGAACAAACCTCCTCTTCATTAATCTTTTCATAACCGACCAAGTGGTAACTTCCTCCTCACCATCCCTTCTTTATTGAGCTTTTAGGTTGTCCTACCATAATTCGGGGTATTCAGTCAATCAAAGACCTTCTCAACCTTTTGAACCCACTCCAAATACTCTTCGGGTGAGCTAGTACCTCTAAATGATGCTATGCTAACTTAATATCACTATTAGGGTTTTCATGATTCCTTTAAGGTCTGCCCCTTTCCTCAGCCTCTTCATCTTCCATTCGTTCATCTTTAATTTCTTCAACTGCATGTCGAGGTACTCTACGGATCTGCCCTTGCTGGGGATGTAAGTTGTTACCTTGTATCATTTGAATAAGGGTGGTTAGTTGATCTCGAATGCTAGTCACTTCTCCTCAAATCTCTTCTTAAGCTTGCTGTAAACCCATAATTTGAGCTTGCTTCATTGAAAGATGATTACACTTGAAAAGTGTAATTACAAACTCCACATTTTGATACTCATTGATGCATTTAAGTAGTTAATTTCAAAGTTTTATCGTTATTTTATTATTTATAGTGTTTATTCTCTTAATTGCAGGTAAAAGGGGAAAATACGTGAGATTAGCAGTGTTGAAAGTGGCTTCCGAGGAGGAAAAAATAGTCCAAAGTTCAAGATAGTTGAAGTGGTGTGCAGCTGAAGTTCTAGCTCGACACCTTGTCAGTATTTAGACCATAACTTTTCACTCACAACTCGGATTGACCTGATTCTTTTTGGGTTAGAAATAAGACTCAAAGGGCTACAACTTTTGTGCTTTAGCCGAAGCCTGAATCGATCGTTTGCGAGGTCAAAATCGCAGTGGAAGTTGAGGACAGAAAGCTGTCAGAAGCAGCAAACGAGAAGCAGAACTTGAAGAACAAAGTTTCTGTGGTCCGGACCACCTGCCAAACGGTCCGGACCACAGTGTGTTATGCGCGCGCGGCTTCACTCCGTCTTTTAGGGTTTTCTTTACAACTTCTTTATAACATCTGCTACATGGCCGACCCAGGGGATCCCTAGTTTTTAGTTCTACATACTTTAGGAACCTCTTTTTCATATTTTCAGATACTTTGAGAGTTTTAGAATAGCTTTTTTAGAGAGTTTTCAATTACTTGTCTTGTTTATGGAGTTGTTCGATGTTTGGTTATTCTTCGCTGCACTGCTCTTTCATTACGTAGTTTCAGAGTTGCTTGCCGTGTAAGTTGACTTTCGTTTCGTTAATTTAATATATGATTTATTATTTTCTAGTGGTAGATCTAATGTTTATGCTTTCGTTTATTGCTTTCGTTTCGTTTAAAATCATGCTAGAGTAGAAACCCTAGTTCTTGATTCACTGAATCAATGAAGGGTGATTCGTTATAAGTTGAGGGATGAACGTAGATCCTTCGCATGGGTTTTGAAAACCTATGTGAAGTGATCTACAATTTTCAAATCCGATTTGTTTGTTTAGAAAACTTTTTAACTCGAATGTTTTTATCATAAAATATTTCCAGTTTTATTTTCCATAATGAAACGTGAGTTTAAAACTGTGTATCGAGAAATTTTGGAATCTATTCACTCCTAAATCAGATTTGAACTCGAATGTTTTTATCATAAAATATTTCCAATTTTATTTTCCATAATGAAACGTGAGTTTAAAACTGTGTATCGAGAAATTTTGGAATGTATTGAAAATCTTTCCCAATCTATAGATCCTTTGACGTGAACTATAGATTGTATTTTAAATCATCCCTTGGCAAAATAACGAATTACCTGGAATTGTGAAAGTTGAATCAAGAACTCTTTTAAATATTATTGTCTTAAGTTAAATCACTTTTGCTTGAATTGATTGCATTGCAAGTTCTAAATTAGAATAGCTTTTAATTTGAAAATATTCAATTCTCTTTACATTTAAGTTCAGTAACTTTAAATTGCTAAGTTATTTCAAAGTAGTTTGCATTCTAGTTTAAATATCCCTTTAATTAGTTTGTATCTTGTTTAATCCTTCAATTTGCAATTCTCTTAAATCCAATTTAATTCAATTGAAATCTCAATTCACATTTAAACCTAAAATTCATATTTGAACTTAGAAACTGAAACTTATAGGCTCCCTGTGGATTCGACCTCGGACTCACCGAGATTAAAACTACACCGCACACCCTTGCACTTGGGGGTTAATTAGCACTGCACTATTTACGAGCGGTCAAGTTTTTGGCGCCGTTGCCGGGGAGCCAAATTTTAGTTTTTAGGTTGTTTTCATTTTTAAGTTAATTTCTTTTTCTAAAAAAAAAATAAATAAATAAAATAAAATTTTTTAACATGGATTATTTTCCTTATAATTCTGGTTCACCAGACACCATTCACCCACTCATTAGTTATTTAGGCAGCATTTATGGAATTGAATTTTGCCTAGAAACTTTTTCCATGTTACCTAAATTTTATGGACTTCAACATGAGGACCCTAGAGTTCATTTGGAACGTTTTGAGTCAGTTTGTTTCTATTGCACGAGTGGTTACATAGATAACACACTTAAGTATAATTTTTTTCCGTTGTCATTATGTGGAGTAGCTGATGATTGGTGTCGTGCTGCTACTTGGTCCATTAATATTTGGGAAGAGTTACAAAATGATTTTATTGCAAATTTTCTCCCCAATTTTCAAAACTTCACTTTCCGCTTTCAAATTAGAAGTTTTTGTTTTAAGAAGGGTGAAGTATTTTATAAATGCTGGGAGAGATTTAAAAACCTTTTAGAAACTTTCCCAAATCATGGACTGGATTTAGGGTACATTCTAGGCATATTCTACAATGCTCTACCTTGTGAGTTACACCGAGCATTTGATAAAAGTTTGGGTAAGGAATTTCTTGACCTTACCCCAGAAGAGGCATGGTCATTTTTTGAATTTTTCTATGAACACACCAAGCCACAAGAAAAACTTGAACCTAGTTTTGAACCTCATTCACTTGAAAGCCACACGGATTCTTTCCCACATCCTCCTACTTCACTTGATTCTCATGATCAATCCTTAGAAAATGGAGTAGGTGTGGGGCTTGATTACTTGGATATTGCTTGTCCCAACTCCACTCTACTCACCAAGGACCAGTCTAAGGAACCCCTAGATCATTGGCTTACTGAATCTAGCAATACACAAGTTGAGTCACTCTGCAAGCAAACTCAACATAGGGAAGAAGTTAACTTAAAAGTAGATTCTAGTGCACATGAGACTTCCACACATATTGACTCTACATTAGATGATACATTGTTCGAGTCCACAGCATGTCCTTATATTCGTCCACGCACTGAAGCTGAAATAGCTGAATCTAGGTCCTTTTTGTTACTTGCACGAGAAAATTCTAATTCAAAAACCCTAGACTTTGAGTGGAGCGACTATTCTGATAATGGTTGCGATAATGAAGGGAATGAACCCTTTGACTTGTTCCCGCCAAACTCTAACGTGCACGAGACTTCATCTGTTGAGAGTCTAGAGGACATGCCAACCAACACCACCACAGAGCTTGAAGCTCATCCCACCCTAACAACTCAGATGACCTTGGAAAGTCCTAAGACTTATTCTAAGAGCTTTAATGCCAGAGGTTCAGAGGAACACACTGTTAAGCCAGTCACTTTAGTTTCATCATGTGCCACTATACCACTCACTGAGACCACTTCTGATATATCTTTTCCTGTTGGGGCTAGTACACTTGATGACTTACCTGTTGAGACCCCTATATTTGAGTGGAAGTATGATTCTAATTATGGTTGGGTTCCTACTTCAATTACGCAGGACTCTTATGAGAGTGAATTTTCTTTATCATCCTTTGAGAGTTCGATAGACAAGCCTAAGAGTGAGAGTGGTGCACAACTCTCATCTTTTGCTGTCGCCCCAACTAGGAATCTTACTGAGGGAACTGAACATGTTTTGACTAAGACTGACCACACATTTAGGGAAGTGGTGGAGACCAAAAAAATAGTTTGCATTGACTTTTTAGGTGTCGAGGGGATACTAGAAAACCCACAACTACATTCCATGTTCACATATGCAAATAAATTTGGGTCATATTTGGGATTCAAGGATTCCCACAAGGCCATGCATTTTCTAGTGTTTTCTGCACTAAGAGCACACTCATTTTCAGTACCTCTTGGGCCCAAGGAGAATATTTCATTCCTAAAGCCATTTGGTAAGGCTTGGGAGAGATTAGGAGTTGGATAGTATGTTTTGGCATTAACCCTTGTATATTAGTAGATTACATTTTATTTACTTATTTATTTATTTTAGTTTTCTTTCTGCCTAGATTAAATTTTAATTTTCTTTTAGTTTACTTTTATTTGTTTATTCTAACATTTTATCTCGTAGAAGTTTTATTTTTTTTTTCTTTTAGTACAATTTAATTCAAAGGAATAAACTGCTCAAGTTCTTTTCTTTTCTTCAAATAAGGAAGCTCTTGAGGTAATATCCTTCCTCTCCCTTTTATTTAGTTTTGCACTTCTAATTGGTACTTCACATACATAATTGTTCTTGTTGGGAGTGCTGTAGAATCTAAGTTGAGGGGATATATTGGGTGATGCCTTAAGTGGCTTGAATAACGGGTGCATGCTTGGTTTAATTTGTGCTTTGTTCTTATTTGTGCCTTTGTTGTTATTGTTTCATGCTCATCATCATGCTCATTATTGCACACTACAGACCCACATATGCATCATGGTTCTCACATTGAGGACAATGTGAATTTTAAGTTGGGGGGTAGGGTTCGCATGATGACCTTTTGTGCCAAAATTGTAAAAATTTAAAATTTTTTGAGCATCTTTAAGCATAAATACATGAATTTAGCATATTTGTACCTACATGTCATCCTTTCTTTCTGGTTTGGTCGATTGTGGAATTAAGTGAGAAAGTGATAAGTGAGTCTTGTTCAAGCATTAATAGGAAACCTAATTCAAGTGGAGTGTGTGATAACTTTGTGCATTCTTTGACTATCATATAGAAGAGTTTATGTGCTTAGGAGTTGATTTTCTTTAACATTGGTTAATTGAGCATTCTTGGACTAGGTAGAGACTTATACGCCTTAATGGTGAGCCTTTGAGCCTATTATTCTTTTCTTGAGGGGTTGCACATAATCACAGCTCTTTTATTCTTCACTTTGGTTTCCAATGCACCAATTGCATCACACACACTTGCATTAGTTTCACTTGGCATATTATGAGTTGTTGCAAGCTTTGAACATGATGCTAGGCCTTCTTTGCTATTTTGGGCCTTCTTATCCTTTCTTTGATATGAAATTACCCTAAGAACCAACTTGAAACCTTTTTAATAAAGTGTGTGATAAATATATATATATATATATTTTCTTTTTGGTTCCCATCTCATATAATTGTCCCTTAACCTTGTTCACACACTTTTAAGCCTTACTCTCACATGTCTTGGGTTGTAAAAGTGCCTCAATGTCAATGATGTGAATGGGGGAGCATATTGGGAGAAAATTTTGAGTGGAGAATTCAGCTTATGTTTATTTCATTATTTAAAAAAAAAAAGAAAAAAAAAGTGAAAAGAAAAAAAGAAAGAAAAAAAAAGAAAAAAAAAGAAGAGAAAAGAAAAAAAAAAGGATTGCCATTTCTTTTTGTTCATGTAATTCTAGGACGTGTGCATTGGATTGTGATTATTGAGAATGTCCCATGAGTCGTTTATTAGTTTGTGAATAAGCTTCTTGTTGTAGTTCTTGTTGGGTTTGGAAAGGAATTGGGTAGTTTGGGACTTGTGCGCACTTGAGCATCTTTATCCCAAGACATGTGCTTTGATTTCCATATCCTCCATTGTTAACCATTACCCCTGACCAAGTTACAACCAAAACAAAGACCTAGTGGATTCTAAGCAAGCAACTCTTATATTTTGCATGTAGTGGTCTTATGTAGGTTGTGTGGTGTGATCTCTTACATATGCATTGGAACATAGTTATGAGCTGTCCACTTTGAATTTCATTTCAGTTCACTCACTTACTTGTGGGGTTATGTGCAACTAGGTCAGCATCATATGCTAATAGGTGTGTGTGAACCCTTGATGAGTGAATTCCTTTTTTTATGAGTGGTACCTTGTGAGCATTTGAAGTCAAAACCTAGCTCATTTATGCTCTTGCAACCTTGTTGAATGAATGACACAAATTTGCACACACACTGCTTCTACTTTGATAGTCCATGCATTTATGTCTAGCACTTGGGAATTACACATGATATTTGGGTTTTGTGACTTGTTGGGCTTGAGCTTGATTCATTTTTGATCTTGATTACTTTTTGAAACATTGAGACCATACCATAGAATTTTGTAGGTAGATTGACTATAAACCCTCACGAGACCTTACTCGTCCACTAGGGGGAACCTAGGGGTTTAAAGGGCTTGCTGCATGTAGCTAAGTGTAGCCGTGTTTCCAACGAAAAGAGAAATAGGATCGTAGTTGCATTTCATTTTAATAAAGGGCATTGCTAGGGACTAGCAACGTTCAAGTTGGGGGGTGTGATTACACTTGAAAAGTGTAATTACAAACTCCACATTTTGATACTCATTGATGCATTTAAGTAGTTAATTTCAAAGTTTTATCGTTATTTTATTATTTATAGTGTTTATTCTCTTAATTGCAGGTAAAAGGGGAAAATACGTGAGATTAGCAGTGTTGAAAGTGGCTTCCGAGGAGGAAAAAATAGTCCAAAGTTCAAGATAGTTGAAGTGGTGTGCAGCTGAAGTTCTAGCTCGACACCTTGTCAGTATTTAGACCATAACTTTTCACTCACAACTCGGATTGACCTGATTCTTTTTGGGTTAGAAATAAGACTCAAAGGGCTACAACTTTTGTGCTTTAGCCGAAGCCTGAATCGATCGTTTGCGAGGTCAAAATCGCAGTGGAAGTTGAGGACAGAAAGCTGTCAGAAGCAGCAAACGAGAAGCAGAACTTGAAGAACAAAGTTTCTGTGGTCCGGACCACCTGCCAAACGGTCCGGACCACAGTGTGTTATGCGCGCGCGGCTTCACTCCGTCTTTTAGGGTTTTCTTTACAACTTCTTTATAACATCTGCTACATGGCCGACCCAGGGGATCCCTAGTTTTTAGTTCTACATACTTTAGGAACCTCTTTTTCATATTTTCAGATACTTTGAGAGTTTTAGAATAGCTTTTTTAGAGAGTTTTCAATTACTTGTCTTGTTTATGGAGTTGTTCGATGTTTGGTTATTCTTCGCTGCACTGCTCTTTCATTACGTAGTTTCAGAGTTGCTTGCCGTGTAAGTTGACTTTCGTTTCGTTAATTTAATATATGATTTATTATTTTCTAGTGGTAGATCTAATGTTTATGCTTTCGTTTATTGCTTTCGTTTCGTTTAAAATCATGCTAGAGTAGAAACCCTAGTTCTTGATTCACTGAATCAATGAAGGGTGATTCGTTATAAGTTGAGGGATGAACGTAGATCCTTCGCATGGGTTTTGAAAACCTATGTGAAGTGATCTACAATTTTCAAATCCGATTTGTTTGTTTAGAAAACTTTTTAACTCGAATGTTTTTATCATAAAATATTTCCAGTTTTATTTTCCATAATGAAACGTGAGTTTAAAACTGTGTATCGAGAAATTTTGGAATCTATTCACTCCTAAATCAGATTTGAACTCGAATGTTTTTATCATAAAATATTTCCAATTTTATTTTCCATAATGAAACGTGAGTTTAAAACTGTGTATCGAGAAATTTTGGAATGTATTGAAAATCTTTCCCAATCTATAGATCCTTTGACGTGAACTATAGATTGTATTTTAAATCATCCCTTGGCAAAATAACGAATTACCTGGAATTGTGAAAGTTGAATCAAGAACTCTTTTAAATATTATTGTCTTAAGTTAAATCACTTTTGCTTGAATTGATTGCATTGCAAGTTCTAAATTAGAATAGCTTTTAATTTGAAAATATTCAATTCTCTTTACATTTAAGTTCAGTAACTTTAAATTGCTAAGTTATTTCAAAGTAGTTTGCATTCTAGTTTAAATATCCCTTTAATTAGTTTGTATCTTGTTTAATCCTTCAATTTGCAATTCTCTTAAATCCAATTTAATTCAATTGAAATCTCAATTCACATTTAAACCTAAAATTCATATTTGAACTTAGAAACTGAAACTTATAGGCTCCCTGTGGATTCGACCTCGGACTCACCGAGATTAAAACTACACCGCACACCCTTGCACTTGGGGGTTAATTAGCACTGCACTATTTACGAGCGGTCAAAAGACCTCATGGTATTCCTTCTTTCGCCATGGTTGAATCTGTGCTCTGATACCAAGATGATGTGCCCAGGTTGTATAGAACTTGTTGTGTTAAAAAAAAAAACGGAAAGAAACTAACAGCTCTTGTTTGATAAGAATAATCGCCACAAACAAGAGTTGCTAGATTGATTTGCCACACTCTTCGAAAAAGAAAAGAAAAGAGTGATAAGAATCAAATCAATTCACCACCAACCAAATCAAAAATTTGCTTGGATAAAAGCAAGGGTAGAGAAAATGCTAAAGCACTTTTTTGGAAAAATCAAGATTTATCATCACATTTCAGCAGCTCTTACAACTATTC
Source organism: Vitellaria paradoxa (assembly GCA_019916065.1). Taxonomy (NCBI): domain Eukaryota; kingdom Viridiplantae; phylum Streptophyta; class Magnoliopsida; order Ericales; family Sapotaceae; genus Vitellaria; species Vitellaria paradoxa. The sequence goes on from CM034235.1 coordinate 36,548,300, forward strand.
ATAGCTTAGAACAACTCTCCACGAAGAGGGAAAGCCAAAAGTTGTAAATAATAAACTCTAATGCACATAGTTTAAAAACAGTAATAAATACAGCAAAATTCTAGTGCATGAGCTAAATTAATGTACCAAAATAGTAATAAATGCATATCTATTCCATGTAGAAAAAGTAAAATACTAAAATAGGCTTTGTTTAAGTCTTCTCAGCTCCCCTGGCCTCAAAGCTTAAATTTGCATCACATAAGTTCAAATCTACCCTTTCAAGCCCAAACTCACCAAAAACCAAATCATGCTCCAAGCTCTACTGGAAGACAATTAAACATCCTTGGCCCATTTCCATTTAGATTGCAAGTGTCAAAGTCCAAAGAAGCTTTAATTGCCCCAATTCTACTTATTAAGGCCCTAGCTCTTGTCATTGGCCTATCTAAAACCTTTTGCGTGCTAAATTCATTTTCATGAGTTCGATCATAACTCTAATGATGCACATCAAAAGGTTAATTTACAATTCAAAATAATATCAAAAATCTGTTGAAGGGAAGTCACGCGTGCCTAAAACCATATTGGTGTGCGCCCACGACTATTGCACACCCAAGTACTCGTTAAAAGTCTTGAGAGAAGAGCAGAGAAATAGCTCTCAACGGGTGCCCAAGGTGCGAATCAGTCAGGCGGCTAAGGAGCTTCTTGCTCGTGCATCCACGAGCGCATGCACCCATGATGGTTTTTTCTCATGCGCACACGAGCACCTGTGCAGCGTATGATGTTCCTTCTCGTGCGCCCACAAGCGTGTGCGCCCATGATACTTCATAGTTGGGTGCCCACTACAAGTACCCATTGCTTGTTTGCACATTTAAGCTCCCAACTTGATTTTTTTGAATTGTTTTCCTTCATTACCCTATAAACAATATTAAAGATAAGAATCACAAAATACTAATAAAATCATTGAAATAGCTCGATAATATGCTCAAATAGGTGATAGAATGATGTATAAACATGTCAATGATTGCGTGCAATCAATGCGCTAGGCACTAACTGTCCTTTCTCATCTGAAGCAAGGCTCTATTTCCCAGTTATGCACTAGGCGCTAACTGCTCTTTCCCCGGTGGAGTAAAACTCGTTCCACTTGTGCTAATCGCTAATTATCTCTTATTATTTGAATCAGGGTTCTTTTCCCAATTAATTTAGCACGAGGTGCTGACTTTTATCATCCAGAGTGAAGTTCTCTTCCCAAGTTATACACGAGATGCTAACTTTCATTTCAGTCATTGAGCTAGGCTCTCACAATACAAAGACAATTACTCCTACCACATACCTAGAGCTAGGAATCTTTCTCTTCCCTATACTATCTCAGGAACGAGGCTCCTTAACACTGATCCTGTATACAACATTGACCCTATCTGTCATCTTCTCATACACATTTACAAATCACATCTGCACTAGTCACTGCCCTAGAGCTATATAGACCTAATCCATTTTTAGGGTACGTAGGTAGTTCAAGTAGATAGCTTGAGGTCGGTCACCCTAGTGTTCATAGACCATTGGTGCGAGACACTAACCATTGGTGTGAGATGCTAACTTATAGCAAGGCTCTTGCATTCATCACATAGTTTAGAGTATAGACCCAAAGCTACGTAGACTTGATCCCTTAATAAGGTACGTAGGCAGCTCAAGTATATAACTTGAGCCCGGTCACCCCGATCTTCATAAATCGTCAGCGTGAGGCACTACCTTTAGAATTAAGCTCTTGCATCCATCTAGCTTTAAAACACATAGTTCAAGCATAAGTCTGAACCACATTGACCTAATACATGTCACAGGGTACGTAAGCAGCTCGAGTAGATAGCTTAAGTGCAGTCTCCATAGTTTTCATAAACCATCTATGCCAGACACTAGCTTAGATTTAGAGCTAGGCTCTTGTATCTGCATACAAGTTCACATTTCATCAACATGTAGTTTGGACCATTTTAGGTTTGAACTATGTCGACCTTATCTCTTTACAGGGTACGTAGGCAGCTAGAGCACATAGCTTGAGTCTGGTCACTTTGGTCTTTACAGACTATCTTCAATACTCACTATTTTTCAGTACACACATACACACTCATGCATAAAAACTACATGAGTCCACACATGTAAACCCCCTAGGTAAATATTTCACTACACGTGTATACACGAGTTAAGCTTGACCACCTCCCATTTCATACATCATTTGCATTTATGGGTTGTATGCAATGATCATTATAAATTAGAGTATTACATTGTGAGATAATAACTACAAAAAATGAAAAAGGACTCTGGATATCCCTAGGTATCCAGGTGTAATGGTTTTTATGCAAAGCTAAACCCTTGAACCCATTATCTCTGATTACACAGACTAATTGACAGTCATATAAAAGGGCTATATATCACAAATTCAAAAACATAAATCAAAAGACGTTTTAACTTAAAACCAAAAACTCGGGTTTCTCAATACAACTATTTTCAAAGTGGCGGTTGGTACTCTTAATCTTTATAATCAAGACCCTATTTCCAAACAAAAATATGCGTTTTCATATTTAGGCGATCTTGGACGCATAATGTCTTAATAAAGACTTACGATTTGTGCCCGTCAACCCGGCGTGTAGATCCGCACAGATCAGGTCGCCATAGTCATTTTATCAATCCAATTCTTATCTTCATCAAGTAGTTATCCACATAAATTAAAATCATCATCAAAATCTAATCTTTATCTTCATTTTATTCTATAAATCCAATTCTTATCTTCCAATTCTTACCTTCATAAAGTAGTTATCACCCACGTTTATAATATATCAACTCATCCACATTTGTAATATATCAACTTGTTCTGCAGATCATTTTATTTATAATTTTTTATTTGCATGATTACTTGATTTTAGTATTTTATAATTTTTTAATAAATAATTTTACAGTTCAAAAAGTTACACAAGTTAAGTCCCCCTAAAAGTTTTGCCTAAGACCCCAAATTTCTAGACACGTACAATGTTCAACCTACTATAAGCACGTACCATTAACAAATTGACCTCCCCAGTTGATTCACCAAATGTGGATCGATGACTAGCTCGGAGCGAAGTGTAAGTGTTACACTGAGGTGGCTTAGAATCTTCAGATGAGATGTATTAGCATGGAGAACACAGATGAATACAGCGGGATGAAGAACACGAATTAATGGAAAGAAACTTACCGAAAAAAAAAGTTAATGCAAAGAAAAGAGAGATCTTTAAGGAAAAGCTTTCAAGCATAGGTTCTACCCTTTCAATTCTCCTAACTCCCTTTGATCACAGTTCACTTTTGTTTCTTTTCAATTCTATGCTAGCTTGGAAGTCTATCCCTAAACTGAGAAGTGGAATTTTTTTTTTGGTAAGTAAGTATATTTGGATTAATAGGAAAGTATGTACAATTTCTTAGGGGCATACCCCCGTATAACTAATTACAATGGGATCCCCAATTAATACATACGCTAATATTTTCTTCTTTATCTATAATGACAAGAAACGTAGAGAGCTTGATTCTAATTTCATAGGCAATACATTGAGTTATGATGGCAACTGAAGAGGCAGTTCCTTTGAATATCCTTGCATTTCATTCTTGCAATGTGTGGTAGACTAGGGCTGCCCAAGCAAGCTTGCATATTTTACTGATAAAATTCTTTCCACTGAATTTTCCAGTAGCCCATGAGACTTCATTTCTCCAGGATTAGCTAGCTTTAGTGAGAAGGCATTTCCTTAGCACCATTGCTCTTAACTCAGTTGAGAAAGGGCATTGGAAGAACAAATAATCCATAGATTCGGGAACTTGCCCCTATAACACACAATTAGCATAAATGTCCAAACCCCATGCTAGTATCCTATCTTTTGTGTTAAGTCTTTCTTTTATTGCAAGCCATAAGATAAATCCATGTCTAGGGATATGGTTAGGGAATCATTGAGAGTGATGCCATATTACCTTGGGGGCTTTATCCCAAATTGAATTCCAAGTTGTTGCAGCTTGATAGACCTCATTCTTTGAAGCAATCCATATGAACTTTTTTGGGACATGAGAATTTGGTAGATAGTTAGGGGGTGCTTTTCTACAATCTCCTTAAGTTCTCAAGTACACGAGTAAGGCCATTTCCATTGCCCATTGAGTATCACTTGTGAGACTTTTGCATTCTTGGGTATTCTAGCATCATAAGCAACTCTTGGACCAAATTTGGGGATTAGAGGGCTTATGGGGTGCCAATTGGAAAACCAAAGAGAGATGGAGTCACCTCTTCCTACCTTGTATTTGGAGATACAGCTTGCTTCTTCCCTTAGCTTGAGGAGCTTACGCCATGTCCAAGAGCAATCTGATGGAGCTTTTACTTCCCAGAAGCATTTACCTTTAAGTAGATAGTTTTTACACCATTCCACCCAAAGAGAAGAGCCATTAGAGCAAAGAGCCCATATATGCCTCATCATTGATGCTTTATTCCATTCACCAACTTTGCGGATGCTAAGTCTACCTTCATTTTTTGGTTTGCAAACATCATTCCATGCTACTTTGCTCTCCCTTCTTTTCAAATCGGTTCTCGACCACAAAAACCTTCTCAAAGTTTGCTCTATTGCTTCCAATACTTTTTTTGGGAGGATAAAGTGAATACTCCAATAAACTTGAATGTTAAACAAGATGGATTTCGATACTTATAGGCACAAGTTACAATGGTTTGCACGTGACCCTCGCAGATCTTGACAGTTACTTAATGTCACTCATAAATCTCAAGGTATTCGTTTAAATAAATGTGCAAGATCCTCTTATGATCACATATGTCATCTGGAACCATCTTCAACTTGTATATATATTGTCTTATGTTCTTTGCTAAGCCGAGCTAAAGATGACTATCGAGATCAGTATACCTTATGGGCAAGCTTATGATCTAAACTACCACACCAATACCTTTCACATTCACATAAACTATTTCTCATCATGCTAGAACTTTATAAAAGCCATTAAAATGGTATCATCACCTTGTTGCTAGTTGATTTGTGCTTTTAAAGTGGCTACAATTGCATTCTACTTTATTCTTATATCTTCAACTTTTGTTTGCCACGAATCTCTTTAAACCATTAAGTCTCTTTTTTTGAGAACTTTTTAGACCATCCTTTTTGATCCAAATGAGTCTAGCAAGAACCCAGATATTGAGCTTGAAACCAAATCATAGTTTCGACTCAAACAATCTCCTTGAATGGGCCCTCATATGATCCCATATCTAGAGGTTTAATTTTGTAGGCTCATATTTAATATCGAGCTAATAATTCTGATCAGGTTTATTTTCAATCCAATTAGTAGTATCTTGAATCTATCGAACTTCCTCAATCATGTCAATTTTAAACTTTTTTTGCGTTAGAATCTATTTGCTTGCTCAATCTTTGCTAAATTGATGATTCTAATCAAGCTTATCTTTGATTGAGTTGATGGTGTCTCGATTCTTTTGTAATCCTTCAAATCTATCAAGTAGCTACTTTTCTAAGCAAGGTTTACTTACTCAATTAACTTGCATCAGGTTAACAAGTACTATTAGGCTTATCACTTGATAACCCCGGCAAAATTCAAATGATTGATTTTCATACCCATTTAAGATGATATTAAGTCAATTAATCTAAAATCAAATAAATTACTTTTTCAATAAGAAAACAATTATTCACTTTTTATTCTAAAACTTTTAGTACTCACTCTTATTTCTATTTCTTTGTGTTACTTTCTCTTCTATTCTTCCAATTTCCCTTCGCCAAAACTAATTGTAATAGTTTATTTGGATGGAGTGAAATAAAAAGAAAAGAAGAGAAAAGAAAAGAAAAAATTTCGAATTAATAACTTATTTATAAATTCTATTAGGAGAGAAGAGAAAATAAATAGAAAGAAATGGGTAAAAAAAGTAAGTAATAACATTTTAAAATTTTTATCTTCTCAAAAGTGAGAAGAAATTGAGAGAAAAGAAAAGTGAATGAATAAAACTTTCAAAATAACATATTTGCCAATAAAATAAATTATAAGAAACAATAAATTATAAATATATACAAAACTAAATAAATTAATTATACTCTAATTTTTCAAAAGATTTAATGATAAAATAATTATCTATCCTTTTTTTTCCTACCTATTTCTTTTTAACTTATGAAAAAGGAAAAAGAAAATTTATATTTTTTTCTTTTCTAAATTTACAAATAAATAAAAAGAAAATATAATCATTTTAATTTTCTTTCCTCTTTCCTCTAAACTAATATTTTTTTTCATTTTTTTTTCAAATGAAATGTAAAGAGGTTGTTTTTTTTTTTTTTTTTGTAATTATAAAGAGGTTGTTTGGTTGGTAAAGATGGATGAAAAAGTACAAACAAAAAATTTAATATAAAAATAATACATGATAAAATATAATTAAAAAAAATACAAAAATTTAATAAAAATAAATAAATTTTAGTTAATTTTGTTCTACGTGATCCCACACCCCCTTCTTGCTTTTCCTCCATTTTCTCCAAGCCCTACTTGTTGCATCTTTCTCTGTAATGGAGAATGGGGACGACTGGTTGGCCCCAGATAAGTTCCAGCATGTCCTCTTCTGCTTCTTCATTACCATTATTTTCTCAATCCTCGCTTCCCGAGCTCGGTATTCGTCCATTCGTCGCCGGAGCATCTGGGTGGGATCCGTAGTCTCACTCGCTGCCGGCGCCGCCAAAGAGGTCGCCGACGAGTTTGGATTCTTCAAGTCTGCCGGAGCCTCCGCCAAAGATGCGGTTGCCGACGTCCTCGGCATTCTTCTGGCCGTGCTCGTTTTTTCTTTCTCCAAATCACTTTCTCCCTGGATCAAACCAGATCAATCGGGTCAGATTCGAGGGTTCGAGATGGTCTGACTGATGGTTCGTTTCATAGTTGTCCGTGCAATCAAGCATTGTGGAGTGATCAGGTTTGTCTTGAGACATTAGATATTTCTGTTTGATTTCTTAGAATTACGTGAAAGTGTGGAAATTTAAACCTTAGAATGGGTATTCGATGGATTCAAATTTTCATTTTGGATATAATTCAACGATATATATATATATATATATGTATATATGTATTTTTAACTTAGGTTTTCCCCTGTTCAATGTTTTCATTTTTATTTTTTTAAACCAAAATGAGAAAATACCTTTCAAAAGTAAAATATGTATATAATTTCTCTTTTCCTTAGTTTCCGTGGCCAATAGACGGAGTTTACTAATTTGATTGTTCTGTAATTATGCTCGCAAGTGAACAGAATTAGTACTTCTTACTTTGATTGTTCTCTAAATTATGCCCATTGTGATGTTGCAAATGACCAAGCCGATCACGTTAATATGCACATTCTCTTCAACTTAATCTACTCTTTATTTAGAATGAATAGTGTTGTGTTGTGGTGAAGAAAATCAACAACCAAACGCTCAAGTATTTGACCTATAATCAACAAGAAAATACGTACAGTCTCTAAACCAGGAATAAACTAAAGAGATAGAAGGCTTTTATGTGGTTTGGCAAATTGTTGAAATCCACAAGTTTGGCATCCACTATTTGCACTTTCTCTATAAGAAATGTTTACAAAAAGTTTTTAAGTTCTGGAGACTTCTAACACTCTCTTACATTGAATCCTTAGCAAATATCTGAAGAACTTCATCGGAAACTGTACAAAAGAATTGCCAAAAAACAAAAATCAACTTGTGTGGATGGTACTGAATCACTGCTCGGACCATGGAACAAAACTGACCCTGAAAATGCAGATTTCTTTGTGGTGTTCGAATGGGATGTTCTAACGTTCAAACACTAATAGGAAGGGGCCAATTTCATTCCTTTTGGGTCAATCGTGTTCCAAGAAACAATCAAAGCATTCAAATGTCAATTAGCATATTCTCAAATTTCACTAGAATTTTGGCTACTGTTTGGACCATGCAAGCAACTGTCCGGACAACTGTTCCATTGCAAACTATTGTCTGGCCGATAAAGCCATCTTCCATACCATCACATTGCTAGACCACTACTTGGTGAGTCTATTCTTTCCTCTTGCACTCAACAATCCACTTACTCATAAATATGAACCATCAATTAATGAAAAAAAGGGCAACAATGTCCACTTTAGCGATAGGTCTGACTCAATATAGGTTGTTTTAGATAACCACAAAACTCTAGCAAAGTGCACACCATGGAATACATCAAACACACAACCACATTGGCCCAAGGAACTCTTGACATATCTTCTTTATCTTCATCACCCTTGGGACATTGACTATCAGACAACCTGAAATGATTTTCCAAATGAATACTTATTGACTTAGCATCATTCATGCTAAACCTTTCTAGCACCTTCTTGCTATGGGCTGCTTGAGATAACCACAACTCTCTAGTAACTATGTTCCTTCTTCGTCCCAAGTATTTTCTTGTTGCCCCATAGTCTTTCATGTCAAATATTTTCTTCATCAACAATTTCAATTCTTCAACCTCAACCATATTTTTCAATGCAACCAACATATCATCTACGTAGAGAAGTTGGTAGTCATGAGAGCCATCAGCAAGGCTATTTACGTATGTACAACAATCACACTTGCATTTATAATAGCAACCTGAATCATGTAAGCATCAAACCTTTTATACCACAACCTTGGTGCCTAATTGAGCCCATAACATTATTTCTTTAGTTTTCAGACAAGATGCTCACTCCCATGTTGCTTAAAGTCAATTGCTTGCTTCATTTAAATCTCTTTTGCTAAATTAACATGTAGAAAAGATGTCTTCAAACTCTTCACATCCATTTTCTCCAGCTCTAACTCCATCTCAGAATTGGTGACCAATCTAAGGGCTATCCTAGTAGAAGTGTCCGATAATTGTTGAAACACTTTATCATAGTCCAATCATTTTGTTTGGAGTATGTACCTCTTTGCTGCTAGCCTTGCCTTGAATCTCATTTGCTCATTTTTAGAAATTGTTTCTTTTATCCTGAAAACCCATTTGCAACCTATGACTTTCTTTTCTTTAGGAAGTTCAACCAACTTTCAATTTTTGTTCTTATGTGAAAATTTCATCTCTTCCATTATGGCCTCCATCCATCTACCCCTTTAAGCATTGTGTAGAACTTCTTGATAGGACGATGGATCTACACAATGGGAGAGGGATCCTCACGACAGATAATCTCATAAAAAGGGGATGACTTTGATTAAAAGATGATGTTTGTACAAAGAGGAGGTTGAGTCCATTAATCACTTGTTTATTCAATGAGCTTGGATGAGAGAGATTTGGGATCTGATTCTAATTATTTTGGGATGCAGTGAGTCTTTCCTTCAGATGCGAGACTTTAAGATGCAGTGGGGAGCGAAGATAAGCAAGAGGAGAAGTAACCGTACAGAGTAATCCCCTTTTATATTTCATGGGTGGTGTTGGGGAGAGAAATAGGAGTCAAGATACAGGAAATTCTTTGCGTAGGGTGAAAATAATTTTTTTGGTGTAGTTGGCTCTCCAGGGATAGAGACTGGAATTACATTGCTTTTTGCACTTTATTGAACATATGGATATACTGTAACTTTGATAGTCAGACCATCTTTTTGTACTTGGAAGGCATCCCCTTGTTGCCGTTTAATACAATTTTTTCTTTATGGAAAAAAAAATGGATCTCTTTAACCAACAAGCAAATCGTAATATATCTTGTAGGTGGAACATTGTGATGTTCCTGCCTGGGCTCCACCAATGGTTAAGTATCAAACTTGTCTTGGCTATCCAACTCTACCTGCAGTACTCTCTCCTTGCTATTTTTTGTGGCTGAATCAACTATTGCTATATTTGTCTTGGCTTTCAACATCGTTGACTCATCAATATCACATCTTTGCTAATCATCAATTTCTTTGCTTCTAGATCCCACAACTTATACCCTTTTAACCCCCTTTTCAAATCCAAGAAAAATACTTGTCTTGGATTTAGGATTAAGTCTACTCCTTTACACATAAGTAGGAAAACCAAAAGTCCTCATCATTGTGGATCTTGTGCATATAAGTTGGACAACCAAAAGTCCTCATTAGTGAGGATCCTGCACATATATCCTCAGTTGTTTTCTCATCCAGTACTACCCTAGGTGATTTGTTTATGATGAAACATGCCATATTCACCGATTCAACTCATAAACACTTTGGAAGCTCAATCATTCAATCTCACACATCTAGCTCTCCCTGCAATGGTTTTGTTCATCTTTTCGATCACCTCATTTTGTTGTGATGTGTTACTAAGTGTATCAATTGCATGTTTTGCACGAAAACTTGATGAGTAATCATCCATATACTTTGCCCTATTGTTTGTTCTGAGGCACTTAATCCATTTTTCTATTTGGTTTTCTACTTTGGTTTTTCATAATTTGAACTTATTGAAGACCTCAATCTTGTTCATAATGAAATAAGCCCATGCCTTTGTGGAATAATCATTAATGAATGTCACAAAGTAATCTGAACCATTCTCAAAAGCAACTCTTATTGGCCCTAAACATTTGAATGAATGTAATTTGGTATCCCTTCTAATCTGTGCTTTCTTGTCTTGAATTGAACTCTACATTGCTTGTTAAGAACACAATATTCGTAGAAATCAAGCTTGCATTCTTTGATCCCTTTCAACAACTTGCTTTTATGTAAATCCAACAAACCTTTCTCACTAATATGGCGAAGATGCATATGCTGTAAAAGTGCATCATCAATTGTAGAGTTTGAAGGTGTTGCGGCAACTCCACTTACAATGATGTTTTCTAACATCTTGTAAATATTGTCTACAATTTTTTGACCCTTCATGGCCATCATAGCTTCTTTTGTTAGTTCATAATACCACCAATATATTTAAAACAACGACCGTTTTCATCCAAAGTTCCTAGAGAGATTAAATCCTCTCTCAAATCACAAACATGTCTAACCTCATCAATGGATCTTACAACACCATCAAACATTCTAATCTTAACTGTGCCTATTCCAATCACCTTACAAGAAGCATCATTTCACTTGAGAACAAAATCAATAACCCATAGGTGTCAATCCAATTTCAATTAGGACATGTTATAAAGAACATCCGGAATCAAGAATCTATCCTTTCATAGAGCTATCAAAACCTCCAGAGACTAATAGCATGTCACCATCTCCATAATCCAATCTTCCTTTGCCACATTTGCTCCGTTGGATGACTCTGCCTCGTTCTTATCGCATCTTCCCTTTTTCCACTGCAAACAATCTTTCATCATATGCTTAGTTTTCTGGCACTTGAAGCATTTGAAATTCTTCTTAGCTTTGGATTTTGACCAGCTATTTCTATTTGTAGAATTTCCCCCTTCACAAATCCTTCCACGCATCTGATTACTCTTCACTACTAACCCTTCAACTCTTTTTTTTTTAACTCCTTAGAGTTGAGGCTTCTTTTACATCTTCCATAGTTAGAGTTTTTTCTCTACCATATATAACATGGTATCCACAAAATTGTCATAAGAATGGGGGAAGGAACAACATCAAGATTATGTCTTGATCCTTGTCATCTACCTTCATATTAATCCTCCTCAAATCTAGAATAGTTCTTGTTAATGTATGTTGTATAATTAATGTAGTGTTAATGTGGATACACTAGCGTTAATGTAGAAAGTGTATCTAGTCACTTGGTAATCTGAATGGACACTAAGGTAATGTGTACAATCACTCTTTTTGTGTATATAAATTCACACATCAGAATTCAGTTTGGGTGTGCAGTTCTTCCCATTTCACTAAGTTTTACTTGGTGTCAGAGCCTCAGCCTTCCTGGTCTTGTTCTTAGCTTTTGTTAGCTTCTCTCTCAAGTCTGTCAGTCAACGTCCAGTGCAACGGAAGCGAAAGTCGGAGCTCCAACAAGCATAAGTCTATCACCAAGCCATGGTTTCATAAATCTAACCATACTAGTGTAGTAGACGGAGAGAGGCAATTATTGTCGGAAGAATGCTTTTGTCGGAAAGTCTGTCACGCGCCCCCATGCGCCATTTGTTCATCTACACATGGGCCTCACGCACCTCCACTAAAGCTGTGCGTGCAAGCACGTGGAGCTTCGGTGGAAGTTCGACCTTCTTGGCAGCCTTCTTTCTTCCACCAGGCGACTCTACCAGTGTCCTTCTCTCATCATTTAAACAAACCCTTCTCTCTCTCTCTCTTTCTCTCTCTCTCTCCCCCCCCCCCCATTTTAGCTCTTTGTTGGTGTCCCTGTGCTATTCAAAGTCTACTGCTGTCTATTGTTGTGTACTGTAGTCAATTTTTAAATAGCTTTCGAGATATTTGTTGAACTAAAATCGATTGGTGGCTCAATTCTCATGCCTCAATAGTTAACCACAAGGAAATTGAATGGAATGAATTACATCCAATGGTCCAAGTCTATTAAAATTGCGCTAACGGGGTATGAAAAGCAAAAGCATTTGATTGAATCCGAACCTCCTGAAGATGATTCTAAGTACGATACTTGGCTCTAAGAAGATGCTCACCTTGTTAGTTTATTGTGGAATTCCATGGAGTCCAATATCGCTGACATGTGTACTCATCTTGACACATGTAAAGATATATGGGAGTATATTCGTCTTATGTTTTCTAGTGATCTTACCCGGATGTATGATCTATTACTGGAATTCTTTCAACTCTAACAGTTCGGTAGACCAGAGATTGAATATTTTGTCTCTCTGAAGCGTGGCCACGAGGAATTGAACTCTTTGCAACCATTATCTATAGGTATCAACGTGATGCAGAAACAGAGAGAACAAATGGTGGTACTTCGTTTCTTTGCTGGCTTAGATTATGAGTCCGAGCTGGTAAAAGCTCAGATTCTTAGTGGAGCTACTCTTCCCTCATTTGTAGAAACTTATTCTAGGGTTATGAGAGCTGCTTCTAAGGATTCATCCACCACTCTAGATTCTGCGTGTTCTGCCTAAATCAGTCAGACTTCTTTAGACAATCAAAGTCCCGTTTATAAGTCTTCGCCTTAGTCTAGTAAACATGGTCGTGGAGGTCGTGGTACTAGACCTAACTGCTATAATTGTGGACGTGTTGGACACGTTAGGGAGAATTACTAGGACCTTCATGGGAAGCTAGCTCATATGGTTCATGCAACTTCATCTGATGTCCCTACTTCTTTAGATAAATTTAGTACCCGTGAATCATTAACTGTGACTCTTTCAAGAGAAGAATATGCCAGATTTCTCCAGTATCAAACGGCCCAATAAGCATCTCTTCCAATAGCTTATTTAGCCTATCAAGGTAATTTTACTACTTGTGTGTTCACTTCTTTACATACATCTTGGGTTATTGATTCTAATGCTTCAGACCATATGTTTGGAACTTCTTCATTGGTTTTTGATATTCAGTGCTCTCTTATCCCCAGTGTTACCACAGCTAATGGTTCATCTAATCTAGTAAAGGGTGTCACTAAAATTTGCCCATTTCCTAATTTGTACTTATTTTCAGCTTTATATGTTTCATCCTTGTTTTTCTACCTTCTATCTTTGAGTAAACTCACCAAATAATTGAATTGCTCAATGACATTTTTTCTTGATTCTATAATTATTCAGGATTTGAAGACAAGGAAGAAGATTGGAGAAGGGCATGAAGCGCTGGGACACTGTTATCTGGTTGGTTCTTCATCTATCGCTTGTTCTACAGTTGCCTCACCGTTTGAAATTTATTGTTGATTGGGTCATTCGTCTTTTGACAGGTTGAAATTTATGGTTCCAAGTTTGGGTCAACTTCAGTCTTTAGATTGTGAATCTTGTCAGTTAAGAAAGCATCATCGTGCTTCCTTCAGTCCGAGAGTCAATAACAGGTATTTAAGTCATTTTCATTTAGTTCATTTAGATGTATAGGAACCTAGTCGAGTCGTGTCAAAGTTGGGGTTCAAGTATTTTGTTACATTTATTGATGATTTTTCATGGCTTACATGGGTTTATTCAATGAAAGACTGTTCTGAGTTATTGTCTATCTTTCAATCCTATTGTATTGAAGTAAAAACTCAATTTGATGTGTCTATTAAAATTCTTCGTAATGACAATATCAAAGAATACTTTTCTAAGCTTTTCACAGCATTTGTGACATCATTTGGCATACTTCATCAGTCATCTTGTCCTTGCACTCCATAGCAAAATGGAGTTGTTGAGAGGAAAAATTTACATTTGGTTGGAATAGCTCGCTGTTTAATGTTTCATACGAAGGTTCCAAAGATTTTTTTTGGGGGGTGCCATTCTCACAGCACGTTACTTAATTAACAAAATGCCATCTTCTGTTTTGAAGGGTTGTTCCCCCTATTCTGTATTCCACGAATCTTTGAGTGTGTTGCATTTATCCATTTACTTGACAGTGGGATTGATAAGCTTGATCCCCGTGCCCTTAAATGTGTTTTTTGGGGTTATTCTTGGGTACAAAAAGAATATCGATGTTATAGTCTCTCTCTATCGATATTTTGTATGTGCTGATGTCTTATTCTTTAAGAGCACTCCTTTTTTTTCTGATGATTCCTCTGTCTCCGATGTAAATGAGAGTCTCCCTTTACTTGTGATTTCTCCTTTTCGTCTTTCTCGTCTTGATCCGCAAGTTTATTCCATATGGTGGGCAGTTTCAGAGTCTTTCCCTGATACTTTAGGCTCTTACCTTCTCTTATCTAGTTTTCAGATTCTGTTCCTGAGTCTGTTCCTTGTGATCTTGATCTTCCTATTGCTCTTTGGAAAAGTATATGCACTTATACTTCTCATTCTATCTCTAACTTTGTTTCCTATACAGTTTTATGTCCATCATATCATGCTTTTGTTACCTTCTTGTCTACTATTTCTATTTCTAACGCTGTGTTTGGAACACTATCTTATTGTGGGTGGTGTAATGCCATAGAAGAAGAAACGTCAGCTCTTTAAGTCAATGATACATTAGAGTTGGTCACTCTATCTCCTGGCAAGTCAACAGTTTGTTGTCGATGGATGTATAATGTTAGAGTTCATTGTGATGGTTCAGTTGATCGGTTGAAGCAAGGCTTGTTGCCAAGGGATACACTCAAGTTTACAGCCTTGATTTTTTAGAGACTTTTTCTCCTGTGGCCAAGATCACATCAGTACGTCTTCTCATTTCTTTTGCAGCCATTTTTTGCTAGTCTCTTCATCAACTCGACGTTAAAAATGCCTTCCTATATGGTGATCTTACAGAAGATGTGTGCATGGAGTAATCTCCTCGCTTTATTGCTCAAGGGGAGTCTAGACTAGTTTGTAAATTGAAAAAGTCACTGTATGGCCTAAAACAATGTCCTCGCGTATGGTTTGGCATGTTTAGTAATATGGTGATAGAATTTGGATTGATACATTACGATGTTGATCTTTTTGTTTTCTACCATCATTCTTCTAAAGGCAAGATATGGTTGCTGGTTTATGTGGACGATATTGTAATCATAGGTGATTACACACAAGAAATTCATGATCTAAAGATATTCCTTTAAACTAAGTTTAATATCAAGGATTTGGGTGCACTAAAGTATTTCTTGGGCATTGAGATTGTAAGATCACACGAGGGTATTGCCCTTTCTCAGAGGAAATATGTTCTTGATCTGCTGTTTGAGACCGGCATGTTAGGAGCCAAACCAATTAATACTCTAATGGATCCAAATACGAAACTTCTGCCAGATAAAGGAGGACTATTGGATGATCTAGGTCGATACTGCAAATTAGTTTAGAAGCTTAACTATCTCACTATTACACGACTAGATATCTCATTTGCTACGAGCGTTGTGAGTTAGTTTCTTGAAGCTCCTTGGTTGAGTCATTGAGATGTGATTATTCGTATTCTGAGATATCTAAAAAGTGCACCAGGGTGTGGTTTTTTGTATCAAAACATTGGTCATGCACTTGTTCAAGATTATACAGATGCAGATTAGGTTGGTTTGCCATTAGATAGACGATTAACTACTGGGTACTGTATTTTTGTGGGAGGAAACTTAGTATTATGGAAAAGTAAAAAGCACACAGTGGTGGTAAGGTCAAGTGCGGAATCAGAATATAGGGGTATGGCAAATACTTCTTGTGAATTGGTCTGGATATGTTACATGTTGACAGAGTTAGGGGTTTTTGGATCCCAGCCTATGGACCTGTTTTGTGATAATCAAGTTGCTATTCACATTACTTCTAACCCAGTGTTTCATTAGCGAACCAAACATATCGAAGTCAATTGTTACTTTGTCAGAGAAAAGATTTTACAGAATATCATCAAAACCATTCATGTGAAGTCTGAAGATCAATTAGCTGATTTTTTACTAAGGCCTTAGGAGGAGCTAGAGTGAGATACATTTGTAACAAGTTTGGAACATATGATATATATGCTCCAGCTTGAGGGAGAGTGTTAATACATGTAGTATAATTAATGTAGTGTCAATGTAGATACACTAATGTTAATGTAGAAAGTGTATCTAGTCACTTAGTAATCCGAATGGACACCAAGGTAATGTGTATAGTCACTTTTTTTGTGTATATGAATTCACACACCAGAATTTAGTTTAAGTGTGCAAATTCTTCCCAGTTCACTAAGTTTTATAGTTCTATTAAACTCATTTAGATGATCTTTGAGTGACATATCTTCTTGCATTCGAATGGTAAAAAGTTGTTTCTTCAAATACAATCGATTTTTGAGAGATTTCATTATATACAGGGTTTCGAATCTTTCCTATATTGCTGCCGCCGTATCTAAATATGCAACTTCACACAACAACCCGTCAATCAAACAAAAAAGAAAAGCCTTGTGTATCTTCTCTGGAGACTCTTGTTTCTCATCCTTGGTCAAAGTTGAGGGTTAGAAATCCCTTCCTCCCAGTTCTTTAAGAAGACCCTGTTGAACCAACAAAGCTCGCATTTTGACTTTTCACATGCTTAAATCATTCCTTCCATCAAATTTCTCCACTTCTTACCTCATAACCATGATAAAGTAGACTGAAAATGAACCAAAAACCTTGCTCTGATGCTAATTTGTTATGTTATGGTGAAGGAAATCAAGAACCAAATGCATATGTATTTAACCAAGAATCAGCAAGACCATACACACACATCCTAAACGAAGTATAAACAAAAGAGAGAAGGATTTTGTGTGATTCGGCGAATTGCCTACATCCATGAGTAAGATGGCATTCCACTATTTGTACTGCTTTACAACAATGTTTACAAGAAGTTCTAAAACCCTCTCACACTCTCTTACAGAGAACCCTTAGCAAATATCTGAAAATCTTCAAAGAAAACTGCCAAAAATCATCGACCATCTGGATGGTACTGATCACTATTCGGACTATAAAACAAAACTATCTCAGAAAATGAAGATTTCATCATCCCACTCGAACAACAAGATTCAGCGCTTGAACACTAGCAGACAGAGACAAAGTTCATTCCTTTTGGGTCAATTGTGTTTGAACAGATACTCAATGCGTTCGAATGGTAGCAGGTTGATTCTCAAATTGGACCAAAATTAGACTACCATTCGGACCATATAGACAAGCCTCTGGACTATAGATAGTGCCATTGCAAGCTACCTTGGACCATCACACTGATGTACCACTACTTGGAGAGTCTATTCTCTTTTATACTTCCCAATCCACTGGCTCGTAATTATGAGCCATCAATCAGCAGAAAAACCACAACAAATAGATTCATTGGTTTTGAAATCGAATTATTCATAAAAGAAGAATTTTAAAATAAAAATCACAAAGAAAATAAGCAAATATAAGTTTGGTTAGCTGAATAATTTGGTTGTGTCAAATTAACGTCCATGAGGTCTCAATAAATCTGAAAATAAAGAATTAGGTTAAAAACACCTGTTAAAAGTGTAATATCTATATGATTACTGAAAAATAAACATCACAGGGAAATTACATGATTCTAGAGCAATTTCAATGGATCTACATTATATTGAAAACTTTTTTAGGCTAATACCATGAGAGGGAGAGTGGGCTTAACAAAATTTTAATTAAGAGTCAAAAATAGAGTGCATTTCTGGTTGAAGCCTAGCTAATGTGATTGGAAAATAATAAGTTGAGGTATTTAATGCATGTGGCTTGGCATACGAGCTTATTGGCAACCCCACCACATATTCTTGCTCCTCAGTCCTTAATAGCTATATTGTGCTGCTTGCATCTGTGACTTCCTGATAGCTTGTGGCTTCACGCAAGCTTATTTTTAGTTCATTCAGTCCATATGTGACCACTAGTGTTGTGCATAGAATCTTCTATTTTCTCCAAAATACCTGTGTCCACCATCCCCCGTATATAACAAGGTAAGAGAATGAAATATGTCTTAACACCTGTACCTATATTAAACACTGGGATCCTCTAAATTTTAGCAATTCTTCAAGATTGATGGTAAATAAAATTTTCTAACCTTTCACCTGAATGGAACATAAAAATCATCTTTTTTTTCTTCTCTAGTTCCACTTAGTTTCAGGCATATTTTTAAATAATGAATGTTTCTTATACCAGTATATTACTCAATATACAATATGATGCAGGACAGATTAGATTAAAGCAAGTTAATAAATGAGATTAGGTTAAAAAGTAGAAGAAGATGCTAAAAAGAGAAGAAGAAGGAGAAGAAGAAGAAGAAGCCACACAGGCTTCAATTCAAATTACTCATTTTTTTTTTTTAATTCATCAAAAGTCTCCACAACACTAATAATCCAGGCCTTTATATAGGCGTTCAAATCAACTATCTAAGGAAATCAAATCAAAGATGAAATCAAGTAAAAATCAAATCCTAAAAATACGACAAAATCTAATCCTAATAATATGGAAATAGAATCCTATTAAATTAAAATCTTAAATCTCTAATTTGCATCATAGTATATTTTAATGTTTCCAATGTGTTGGCCTGCACTTGATGCTCAATCCCCCAGTCGATGTTACATAGGTGACATTTGAGTCCTTGATTTGTAACTCATAATGTACGCTAAGCATTCCCATGGAACTTTGCTTTTTCTTTTTGCTTTTGTTGCTTTTATTTTAGAAAGCTTTACTGTCTTTTGATTTTGGAGATGGATTTCTTGGGCTACTTTATCAGTGTGTTTTAGGAACTTGTTGATGTACCCTGGTGCACTATATTTTAAATCTGGCTGGCAGATTTCCATATAAATGTAAGCATGTGTTCGTGTGTGCATGAGCGCATGACATTTATAATTTATTTTCTTGCTGCAGTTTGCTGTTTATGTGTGTATGTGGAAAAGATTTTTGTCATTCTTTCCAGTGTGGTCTTTATGCATATTTTAGTGATTTAAAGTTTGAGGTAGTTACTATGAACACCTTGACATATGGCGCACACACTACCTAAATGTGTTGACTTGTTGAAAATGCTATTAATGCCCTATATGGATACAGTTGTTTGGAAGCATAAATGTAACTATTAAGTCGTCAGTTGTCTTAGTTATGTCAACTGCAAATGACATTTGTCTGTTAATTATTTAAGGTTGAGCCTTCTCTCTATATATCTCTCTCCCTTGGTCTTTCTCCTGTGAAAAAATAGTGGTACCGTATGCCTTATCCTCTGCAAAATTTTGTGTTATTGACCTGTGTGAGACCTTTCCTCAGGAGTTTTACATTTGAGTTTTGAGGGTTTTGCAGATTATTAACTGGGAAACCAAGTTCTCTCTTCACCTCCTCCTTGAGAGAGAGAGAGAGAGAGAGAGAGAGAGAGGAATTCTCACCACAATGGGAAAAAAAATTAAAAAAAACAAGTTGTGGAGCATAACACGTGCATTAGATGCTCATGATCAACTCAGTTCATTGCTTGTGATCTGGTGACTCACTAATTCACAGCATAACAAGTTATGTTACGTGAATGTCATTAAAGAATGGAAAACCTAAATAAAAATATTGTAAAAAAAACCACTAATTAATATGTGCAATTAAAAGAAACTACAATGAGAGTTGTTATTCCATTTTGAATTTTCAAATCTCATCTCCAACAGGTTCACTACCACTCTTGATGTTGTATCAGTGAACATCATGATTAGATTTATATGTTCAATTAATGAACAAAGCTGGCATGTTTAAAATTTTTACATAGGCCTTGATTTTGCAGTTGGCTTTAGTCTTGTTGACTTGCTAGTCACATAACATTCCAGTGTCTTCTAACATAACATTTTAATATATTAAGGCAGAGATGATGATGTGTCAACTGGTCGCTTTCTGAAGCTGCGCGCCGTTGAAGGATTGTCATTAGTACTTTTCTCCTCAGGCAGCTTGACAGCAGAGTAAACACCTGCACCAGCCAGCATCCCAAGGATGGGAGCAGTGAGGTAGATCCATATGGCTTTAAAGTTGCCCGAAGCTATGGCCGGTCCCAAAGTTCTCACTGGGTTCATTGAAGCTCCTGTGGTTTCCCTACATCATTTCACAACAAGGTAAAGGCTCAAAGACTTGAGTAGTTACTCCTGGGTTAGGCTTGAAAGTTTCAGGGTGAATTCAAGATGGCCTTTTTTCTCCCTTACTTTGCTGCTAAATTAGAATGAGTAGCTAATTTCTGTGTCATGATTTCTTCTCATGTCATTTTTTATTGGGAGATTTTAGAACCTTGGAAACCGTGAGTGGGTGACAATATAAAATGTGTTGGACACTTTCTAATTCAAAACCTTAAACCATGTCTATGGCTCATACATTCTAAGTTAACAACATTCATCTTTTAAATTTCCAATGTCATACCCAATAATCACCTTCTCACATGTGAATCTTTGGGCTCCCCGAGTCACCATATTGTGGAAGCTATTTAAGCACTTTTTGTGTGTGTTTGTTTGTGGGCTTCATGTGCACATCTTCTATCTGCATCTTCCACTATGGGGTCAAGTGTGCTTTATGGACCACCCGGTGAGTGCTTTGTAGGCCTTTTTTCTGCACCATTCACCAATTCGCAACACCTCAATCTCATGGTCCGTCTCCAAGATGTTGGGATATTATTTCCTAATGTGGGCTTTTATGTTTAATTAACAATTGTTATACGAGTTATCTGATTAAGTAGAGCCAATTTAAGTGATCTAGTTATTGGGCTCTAGAAGCATCTATTGGATATGGGCTTTGCAATGTGCATTCACCTAATACTAGACTAATTAGGGTTAATGGCGCTCTAATTAAAACTTAGTATATAAGGAACCTTAAGGGTTATGGTCCCCAAGGCTAATCATTCATACTTGTACATCTCTTCATTTCCATCTATAAGAGAGATACCATTTGAGTATCATGATTAGTCTGTGGCAGACCTCAAATCCCATTGATTCATCATCATGGATTCAGGTATGTTTACTCTGCTGTAGAATTCTTGATAATTTGACATGAGATTCTTTGGCGTGTATGATAAATTCATCTTTTATTGCTTTGATACCCAAGAAAGAAGGGATAGTGGAGGTCAAGGATTATAGGCCTATAAGCTTGGTGGATTTAGTCTATAAAATACTCTCTAAAGTGCTTTCCAGTAGGCTGAAAAAGGTCATGAACTCACTTATCTCAGACTCACAGCACGCTTTTGTCAGTGAAAGACAGATCCTGGACGCCTCCTTAATTGCAAATGAGGTTCTAAATTCCAGGATTAAGAGCAGAGTTTCTGGAATCATTTGCAAACTGGATGTGAAAAAAGCTTTCGATCATGTGAACTGGAATTTTCTGGTCTATATTATGAATAGGATGGGGTTTGGAGAAAGATGGTGTCACTGGATCAGATGGTGTGTATCTTCTGCTAGCTTCTCTGTCTTAGTTAATGGTTCGCCTGCTGGTTTTTTTACATCTACTAGAGGTTTAAGACAAGGTGACCCACTTTCACTTTTTCTTTTTATTCTTGTGATGGAAGTCTTCAGTAGAATGTTGCAAAGAGCTGAAAATGCAGGAATTATAGAAGGATTCAAAGCAGCTACCAGAAACCGAGGGATTGGTATCTCACACCTACTATTTGCGGATGATTCAATTATCTTCTGCGGTGCAGATTTACTTCAAATGGGTCACCTTCGGTGCATTCTGTTGGGTTTTGAAGTTGTTTCTGGCCTAAAAATTAATCTCAACAAATCTGAGATCATGTCGGTGGGAAGTATTTCAAATTTGGAAGAGTTAGCATCTGTTATGGGCTGTAAAATTGGATCCCTACCTACTCAATATTTGGTTCTGCCTTTGGGCTCTAAAATCAAGTCAAATCAATGTTGGGAACCAGTGATGAAAAGGTGCAAAAACAGATTGGCTGACTGAAAAATACAGTACTTATCTGCTGGAGCAAGGATTACTTTAATTAAGAGTGTACTTTCCAGCTTGCCTACTTACTTTCCATCTCTATTTTTTGCCCCAAGTTCAGTTATTAAGGAGCTAGAAAGATTGCAAAGAAATTTCCTTTGGGGTCGGAAGGAAGGGGTCTTCAAATATTGCTTAGTCGATTGGAAGGTGGTGTGCAAGCCATTTCATTCGGGGGGGTGCTGGAATAAGACATCTTAGACTTCATAATGAAGCCTTGCTTGGGAAGTGGTTATGGAGATATGCAAATGAAGACAATAGCCTGTGGAAAAAAGTGATTGAAACTAAATATGGTGAGGAGAAAGGTGGTTGGCTCTCTTCTGAAGGAACAAAATCTTTAGGCATCAGCGTATGGAAGAGTATTACAAGGCGTTGGGCTAATTTCCACAGCTGTATTACCTAGAAGGTGAGAAAAGGAGAAAGGATTCTATTTTGGAAACGTAAGTGGTTGGCAGTGGGTTGCCTTTCAGATATTTTCCCTGAGATTTATGCTATCGCTGCAAATAACGAGGCATTAGTTTCAGATTATTGCTCTATTTCTGGTTCAATCTGTTATTGGAATGTGCAGCTGTGCAGGAACTTGAACGAATGGGAATTTGACAGTTTCAGCTTGCTGTTGGACTTGCTTTACTCGGCTCAGATGAATGGTACAACTAATAAATGGTTGTGGATGAATGATAAGAAAAATGGATTCAATGTCAAGTCATATTATGATTTTCTTCTTGGTGGAGAGAGACGATTTTCCTTGGCTGAAATTATGGAAAGCTGCTGCCCCTACTAGGACCATTTTCTTTACCTGATGTGCTGTTAAAGGAAGAATTCTATTGTCAATAGATACTCCTTATGTTTACGACAAGAGGAAACAATTGATCATTTGTTCATCCATTGTAGCTGGGCAGTTGATCTGTGGAGGCTCATCCTCTCATGCTTCGAAGTCCAAATGTGTTTTCCACAAATTTTGAAGAGTTTTTTTTATTCATGGTGGGGCTATCCAGTTGGAAAGAGGAAGAAGTTATGGAATTTGATACCACTATGTTTATTTTGGATGATTTGGAAGGAAAGGAATAGGAGATTGTTTGAGGATATAGAAATGTCTGGTTTGAGGTTTAAAAGTTTATTTCTCTTTTGTTTATTTAGCTGGGCGGAAGGGGGGAAGGAGATTGAACTGAGTCACTATCTTTCTTTTATTGCTAGTATGAAGTGAGTCGGTTATGACGTACATTTTCTAATGTATACCATTAGCATCTCTTTGATGCTTTAAATAAAATCTTACTTATCTTTTTCAAAAAAAGATTTTATCAATCTGTTCACAATTAAGATCTTACGCAAGATGGACTCCTTGTGAGCCAATTTGAGGCTGGACATAAGTAGGCTCAGGTTGGGCTTAATATTATCTTGTTGGGTATTGGGTTGGGTAGGGCAGCCTTAAATATTTTTTTGGCCTATGTCTAATTGTAGGCTTGCTCTTAAGCTCATTTTTATTTTCAAAAATATGCCTTGAACTATATTTTTTGATAAAAAATAGTTTAAAAACTAATTGTTTAGTAGTAAAGTATATATTTGTTTTTGTAAAATTTTATGTAAAAAATTAATTTTTAGAAAAAAATGCAAATAAACTTATATATAAGTACATTGATATTAAAAAATATATTTTTGTAACTATTTTGGCCTGAGCATTGGTCAATTTGCTCGATCCTAAGCCCAATCCGTTTAACTAATTGAGCTCAAAAATTTCAAGTTTAGAAATAATAAGGTAGGTCTGATGGGTCATCAAATAATATATATGCTCCTATCTCGTTTCGTGCTCTTTCATATGCTAATCACTTTTACACATCTTTTACTAAACTTCGACCTTATAGGGCCAATTAACCTCCCATGCACACTATCTAGGGGTATGAATAGGTCAGTTTGATTTGGCTTCATATATAACTTAGAATCGAACCGATTTTTTTTGTAATTCCTAAAATTTGAACTCGAAACTGAACTTATTTTAAATTAGAACCGAACCAAACCAAATCGAAAATATCGAGTTAGTTCAGTTTAGTTTTCGGTTTAGGTCATTTCAGATTGATTCAGGTCTATTTTCAGTTTAGGGCAATTTGGTTCAAATTTTAGCATTATATAAATATTTATATTATAATAGTTATATATTATATATCATATTTTTTCAGATTCGTTTGGGTTGATTCGGATGGGGTTAATTTCGGTTTGAGTTCGGGTTGAATAGGGTTGAGTACTTATTAGCCCGAGAATTGAACCGAAAAATATAGATTTACTAATTTTTTAACCTAGAACTGAACCAATCTGAGCTAAAGTGATCGGATTGGTTCGATTTTTAGATTCGATTTTTTTGTGCACCTCTAACATCATCCATCGTACTTGTCGTGTGACGAGTGTTTCATGGGTTTTCACAATGCACAATCCATTTATATGCAACACTTCAATCTCATAGTCCATCACCAATATAGACTTCTCGTGAACTCAGTGATCTTAGAATATGAACCATCATTCTCGCACCAAACTAAATTTGTGAATGCCTACATGTCTCGTCCATAAGAGCAAAGGGATGTAAGACTCCTCGTGCACCACTGTTCTTGCACCAAAATGAATTTGTGCATATCCACCGCTTCTAGTCCCTAAGAACAAAGGGATTCAGAACTTGCCATGCACCATTACTCTTGTACCGAACTGTACCCATTTATGTCCACCCGTCTGGGCAAAAGCACCTGAGACTTGCTTTGCATCTTCTTTCTTGAATCGAATTGAACCTGTTCGTGTCCGGTCATTTCGTCCCTAAGGTGATGTTTGTTTGTTGGACTGCAGCGCCGGATTGGAGAAGCAATCCGTGAGGCCCACTCAAAGTGGCATTTGTTTTGCTTTTTGTTTCATCCGTGGGACCCACAGATTGGATGAGTTGTCCGGGGAAGAAGCTGGATTTGATATCCGTGGGGCATGTGGTATTATTAATATCCCATCTCTGGATTTGTTTTCCTCCAAGATCTAAAGGTCCAAAATTATTTTCTATCACATCACATATTAAATCACATCTTTTATCTCACTTTATATCCCACCAACCAAACATCACATAAATAATCCCACATAAAAAATTAATCCTATCTTTTATCTAATTCCATCTGTGGACCCTACGGTATTACTTATCTCCTATTATTCAATCCCTCAAACAAACACACCCTCTTAGGAACCCGCCACATACCATCACACACGTACGCACCGTACGACTTGAGCTCTGTAAGTGGTAAATTACAATATTGCATGTGTAGGACACCTTTCAACGTAACAACTCGGGTTTGTCTTTAAAAGTCATGTTATTTATATTAACCACACACACACACACACACACACACACACACACACACACCACTTTCCAATGTAAGATATCCATCACATGTTTATTCCTAATATTTTTCAAGCTCCATTTTGAGCATAAATTGGCGGTCAATTGTCACATTTTAGTTCTGACGCTCCCTCCTCACTTCTCGATGAATACATAATTTTTTTTTTTAATAATTTCACATGCATTGAATTAGTCTCCAACTTAAGATCCGCCACGGCTTTTGTTAGTACAAATATTACTTGTCTGAATATAAAAAAGATTTAAGTTAACTATAACTTGATGAGGTGAGGGCTGAATAAGAGTAGTGAAATTACCCAGCTATGAGTACATTAAGCATGACAGTTGCTCCAACCGCTATTCCGGCCAACTCCCCAACCTGGAAAATATAAAACGGAGAGTCTATAATCCTGAATATTTCAAAGATTCTAATTACGTTGCAAATAGACATCCACTTATATACACTGCTCTACTAGGGTCACTAGTGGAAACAGGGGTATTAGCGACCGTCACAAGCGGTCGCTAAAGGTAAAATAGCGGTCGCTAAAAGTATTAGCGACGGCTTAGCGACCGCATCAAGCGAGTCGCATTTGAGTCGTCGCTAAAAAGTATTAGCGACCGTCAAGGCGGTCGCTAAATTTTTTGCGACCGCGCCTGCGACCGCTTGAGTTAAAAACGTCAGACAATTAGCGACCGCTTCTAGCGGTCGCTAATACATAAAAAAATTAAAAAAAAATAGAAAAATAAAAAAACAGCAACATACAAAAATTTAAAAAAATACATAAAAAAATTACATTACACAGTAAAAAAAAAATTCAACAACAACATTTCAACAATTAATATTACATTTCACAACCAACAATTCAAAAAAAACATTCCAATCAAACAACCAACATCCAACATTAACAGCATATATATGAAACTAACAAATTAATGAGTAAGTAAAATAAAAAAAAAAAAACACACAATAATATATACATGCATGCATAGATGAATCAGCAAACCCCAACCACAAAAACAAAAACAAAAAAATTATTTACATTCATCCAATAATAAACAAAAAAATCAGAAAATAAAAAAAAATAATTCAAACTAAAAAAAAAAATCAAACTTGGTGGTGTGGTAGTGAGGCCTCCAAATAACTCTAATACACAAAAAAAAAAATTATTAGTGAGAGAGAGTAAGAGAGAGAGAGAGAAACAAAGAACAAGAGAAAGCAAAAGAGAGAGAGAGAGAGAGAGCTAGAGAGGGAGAACTTACCGGTGGCGGCGGCGACTGGCGGCCGGCTACGGCAGCGGCGGCAAAGGGAGGAGGGCAGGGAGGAGAAAGGGGCAGGGGGAGAGAGGAGAGAGCGCGGGGGAGGGAAAGGAAAAAAAGGGAGGGAAAGAGAGGAAAAAAAGAGAGAGGCGGTCTGCCCGATTTAATTAGAGTATTAGCGACCGCCTAAAGCGGTCGCTAATGCTGTTGCCTAAAAGATATTAGCGACCGCCATGAGCGGTCGCCCGAATTTTTCCGTCGCCTTTTCTTTTGCGCATTTGATTAGCGACGCCCAATATAGCGACCGCTTAAAGCGGTCGCTAATAACGTATAGCGACCGCCAAAAGCGGTTGCCCGAATTTTTCACTCGCCGATTAGCCAATCTCTAGTAGTGGGTAGAGCATGGAGCGTTTTTCTCACACTAAGGCTGGACATGGGTCAGGGGCAGGGATGGGTATGATAGAGTAGGGGCAATCGCCCACTGATTTTTTTGGGAAAAAATTTTTTTTTTATTTATATTTTCTAATATTGCTCTCACTAAAATTCTCTTTTTTATCCCTACCTCAATTTATTTTTACTTGTCTCGACTCATATCCAACTGTGTCTCACTTTTAGGATTTCAAACTCTTGATCTTCTCCGTTTATCGCTTTTTTTTTTTTTTAATCATTTATTCAACTTCATTTTTTTTTTAATTTTAGATAGGGCTTATCAATTTTTTAAGAGAGACTTTTTTTTGTTTTATCATTTATTATCTTATTTAACTTCATTTTTTTAATCATTTATTCAACTTCAAATTTTTTCTAGATAGGCCTTATTATTTTTTCTAAATAGACTTTTTTTTATTATTTATTCAATTTTGGTTTTTTTTTTTTTTATAAAGATAGGCCTTGTCAGTTTTTAGATACAACTTATCAAATATTTTATATTAAATCTTAAAATTTTTAATTCCGGTCATGCTTCTACATGCTACCTTTTCTATCTCTGCCACTGACATGGGTGAAGTTGGGTAGAATTGGGTTAGGTCTAATTCTAGGTTTGCTAGTCCACTTAAACTCATTTAGTAGAAGGCTGTAGATATTTGCAGTGTAGATATTTTAACTTTTTCATTAGTTTTTTTCACTTCATAATAATTTTAATTTGTTAAATAAAAAAAGAGTAATATGAAGTAGAAGAAATTAATGGAAGAGTGTAAATATCTTCAGCTTTGATAAAAATATTTAAATTATATTTTAAATAAAATTATAACATTTCTTTTATTAATTATTAATGTTTTTCATGTGGGATGAGAGAACCTTAGTAACTCCTGGCACATTTTAAGACCAGATGCCTTAAGAGTTGCGACTTCCACTAGGGTTTGTTTAGTTATTTGTATTTGGAATTAGGCTTAGTTTATGAAGAAAAAAAAAAAAAAAAAAAAGCTAATCTTTAGTAGTTAAAAAAAGTTAATTTTTTAGTAGCTACTAGTTAGTTACTAAAAAGCTTATGTTTGGGAATGGAAAAAAAATTAGTTTTTTTGTAGTTAACTTTTTAACTTTTTGTTAATCTAATTTTTTTTGCTCTTTATGATTTAAAAGAAGTTTAAAATGTAAGAGAGTAAATTTGATCATTTCAGAAAAATTCAAAAAGTTGAGTAGGCAGAAGTTAAGGCTTCTCAAACGGCTCGGTTTAGCTCAGCTCGTTTCCAAGGTCCAATGTATTTTGCTAAGTGTTACCAGTCTTAAGATAAGGTTGAGAGTAGATAGAGATTAGTGATTATATAGCTATAACACTTGCATCTTATTTATCTTATTTTTTGTTGAGATTGTTGTGTTTTCTATATAACAAGGAAGATCATTGATTTGACTTTTATATATTTTCAGCTTTTGGATTTATTCAATGGTTAGGATTACTTTTTTCTCTCTCCACTTGGATTGTTTTTTTTTGTCACTTTACATGAAAACATAATTTCTCACTCTTTTTATTTGTTTTTTTAAGTACTTTTTATATATAAAAATTTTTAAATTAATATTTAAAAAAATGTGATAATATTTGTAATAAATAATAAAATTATAACACTCCTTGTGTCTAGAAGTTTAAAATTTTGAATTTGGAATATTTTTAACCGTTGGTTTTGCTTAATGGTCAAGATTATTTTTTTTTTCTCTTCACTTTAGTTGTCTTTTCAATCATTTTATATGAGAACATACTCTTTTAATCTTTTCATATTTTTTTGAATACTTTTTATATAAAAGTTTTTGAATTAATACTTTAAAAATTGTGATAATAGTTGTAATAAATAATAAAATTTTATACATTTATTAAACACTGTATGGATAATTTAGTCTCTTTTGATTATTGATTTTTATTGTTATAGATTATTTTTACAATTTTTCATGTAAGTTTATTTTATAAATTTAAATTTAAGTTATTTACACGATAAATTATATTTTTGTACCTTTAGACATTTGTAATTACTAGTATATTTATATAAAATAATGTTGAGAATATTCAATTGTGTACAGTCCTATCTACAAATAACCCTTCGAGAGTTGGGAACAGTTAGTCGAAGTTGACCTAGACCACTAGATTGACCAAGAGATTGTGTTTTCTCGCTTTATAGTTGTATATGTTCTATTATTACTGTCTATACCAAATAATGAGATTAGGGGTGTGACAAATTTTGATTAAAGATCAATTTTTTAGAAAAAAAATACAAATAACATGACATATAAATATAAAAAAGTACTTTAAATAAATAGCTATTTTATGACAGATTAAATTGGCTAGATCCCAAATCTGACCTATTTAAGTAATCCAACTCAAAAAATTTCAAATCTTAAAAAAAATAATAATAAAAATAAATAAATAAATAAAACAAGTTTGGGAGAACTGGGTTGAGGAGGTCCATCCTACAATTTCACCCCCTATTCTCTCTCTTCATTTATCTTTTCTCCTTCACTTTCCCATTCCATTTCTTTCTTTCCCCCACCCCCACCCCTTTTACCAGCCTCTATCATCTTCCCTTTTTTTATTTTTTTATTATTTTTATTTTTTTATGAATTAGTATTTAAAAAAAGATAGTTGTTTAAAAGGTATTTAAATAAGTTTAAATTATTATAACATGACTTTGTCCCCGTTTGGAGTAAAAAAAAAAAAAAAAGATAAATTGAGATACAATGTGATTTGGAGTTGATTTTGGCACTTTTTTTTTTTTCTGAAAAGTAGCAAACCGTGAGAACGGTTTTACAAATCCGTTCCCACGGATTCAAAAAAGTTTACAAAAAATAGCGACAATGGTACTCTTTTGAAAGTTTTCGACACGAAGAATATGATTTTATAAAAAATTTACACATTCGGTTAATCTACTTTCAGATTTTTTATTTTTTTTAACGAAATATTGAAATTTTTTAAAATTTGTAATGGTGAGAAAATTAGATATAGAAAGGTTATTGGAGATTTATAAAGATTTATAGAGTTTGTTTGTGATGCCAAACGGGACCTTTATGTTAAGGGATATACTAAACATGTTTCTCTATTTGTATATTAGATAGATGTCAGTGTATGCGTGATTTGTTTGATTATTACCCTTTCCAAGTCATTCTTATCTTTAAACACTAGGTGACAGCATTTAAAGTAAATATGAAAGGTTTAAAAGTAACTTTTATTAAATAATTAATGGAATTTCAAAAACTAGTTATACATATGTTTCAAGTTATGGATGATTATTTGGTAATTAAATAGTACTAGTGAAAGAAACTAAAAAATTTCACTAAATAGTTGGCTTCACTAATTTTTGGACTTCATCAAACTACTCCTAATATTATTATAATATGTAACATATATGCCCCATATACATAATTTCAATTTCTCTGCTCAAATTATTAAAAAAAAAAAAAAAGCATCCCTTTCTTTCCAAAATTATGGGGGAAAAGTTTTCCACCAAAATGAACTCTTCAAAATTTTTTAAAATGTGATATGCATGCTTTACCAAATTTCCTAATTAAATTGATGTAGAATCAAAATTAAAGCAGGCTTGATATGATTTAGTCAGATCAAATATTGCTAAATATCGTTTGGAACGGAAATCTTAAATGGACATTGGAATCCACTAGAAAAAGAGGACTTAAACTAATCAATATTATTATGGGTAAATTACACTTAACTCTATTTAAAATTTGGATAATTATACTTAGCATTTATAATAGAGATAATTATGAAAATATTCCTTAAACTATCCCTCTCTTTTCTATGTCGTTCTCAAACTATCAGATGTACCTATTTCATTTTTAAACTATCTAATTTTGTTCTATTTGGTTCGAATACTAACTTCATCCGTTAATTTTAACGGATTCGAACTAAATAGAACGAAATTAGATAGTTTAAGGATGTAATAGGTAAGTTTGATAGTTTGGGGATGAAATAGAAAAAAGAGGGATATTTTGGTAAGAAACTCTTGTTAAATTTAAGGTTTATTTTTTTAACATTTATGACTTTTTTCGTTTATCTTCAATCAAAATTTTGTTTATTATTTTTTTCTCCAAAATAAAAATAAAAATATGTTTGGCGGAATAATTTTGTTTACGATAACTAATTTTATTTTAATAAAATATTTAATTTCGTATAAATTTAACTAAATTTAATAAAATATATTTAAACTAGTTAATTTAACATTATATATTATTTTTTAATAATAATTAACTTTAATAAAGTAGATTAATAAATAACATAATTTAATAATAAATTATTATTTTAGTTGTTAAAATTAATTCAATGTAATAAAAATATTTTAATAAGAAAATAATTTTTAGACGTAATTATTACTTATTAAAAAATTTTAATTTAATAAAATGAATTATTTCAATAATACAATGTTATTGTAATAGTAATATTAATTTATTAAATAAATTATTTTAATATGTAATTATCATTAATTTTAATTTTATTAAAATAAGTTATTTTAATATGTAATTATTTTTTTACTAAAACATAATTATAATCTAATAAAATAAATTATTTTAATAATAAATTATTATTAAAGTTATAATGCAAAAAAATGAATAAAGTATTAAAATTAAAAAAAATATATTTATAAAAGAAAGAGTTTTTCTATGAAAAAATCGCTCAAACTATCTCTCTTTTTTTCTATTTCGTCCTCAAATCATCAAACGCACATATTACATCCTCGAACTATCCAATTCTATTTTATTTGGTCCGAATCCGCTAAAGTTAACGGATGGAGTTAGTGTTTGAACTAAATAGAATAGAATTAGATAGTTCGAAAATATAATAAGTGTATTTAGTAGTTTGAGGCCGAAATAGAAAAAAGAGGGATAGTTTGAGAGATATTTTCATAAAAAAACTCTTTATAATATTTAAAAGTTACACTTACTTTCTTTATTTTGAAAATGTTGTTAATATTAACCATTTCCGATAAAATCAGTCATTAAAACTTAACAAAATTATCAAACTAACTAAAATTTTAGATATTTTTCTTATTTTACCTCCTCTCTCTTACATCTCAATTTTTTTTTTTTATAAAAATACTCAAAAAGCATTTTTATTTTACTTATTTTTTGCTTATTTTTAGAGATTTTTGTAAAGAAAACTAATACAAATGTGAAAGAGTGATGAAGAAAATAGGAAAAAAAATCTAAAATTTTGGTTATTTTAACATTTTTTTGTTAAATTTTAATGGTTGATTCTATCAAAAGAGGTTAATATTAACAACATTTTCAAATAAGGGAAATAAGTGTAACTTTTAAATGTTGTGGGTTTTAAGTATAGTTATTCAAATGTTAAAGGAAGATAAATGTAATTTAACCTATTACTATTTATTCCCAACTTTCCAAAAGGCTTTAATGACTATTTGACAAGAACAAATCAAACTCTAATAATAAAATAAAAAGCTATAAAAAGTCTAAAATTACCAAAATGAGAAAAAGCAAGAAATTTTCCAAATTCTGGAAATTACTGACTTCTTGATGATCATATAATTGCTGAAAATCAATTTTGGATTTATCATAAAAACAAATTATCAAAATACAAATACCTAAAACTGAT
This sequence comes from Vitellaria paradoxa, assembly GCA_019916065.1. Lineage (NCBI taxonomy): Eukaryota > Viridiplantae > Streptophyta > Magnoliopsida > Ericales > Sapotaceae > Vitellaria > Vitellaria paradoxa. The sequence continues at coordinate 36,581,194 of CM034235.1, forward strand.
GAGAATATTTTTACAAAATAATTTCTATCCCAAACACTTCTTTCTATCATGTGTCGTACATTAGACCCCTCGGCAAAAGAATTTGTCTTCAAATTTGATACGTACATCAAACAAGATGATGACACGCTGAATTCGGACAAGCATTTTAGTGGGTGTGTTTGGAGTTGTATAAAATTGTATAAAATAATATAAAATTATAAAAATAAATATTTCGTATTTCGTGCAGTGAGTAAAAAATTTAAATTTTATTATCTCGTAATTCGTGTTTATAGAAATTTGTAGGATTTTATTTCATTTTGAAGAACTCCAAACGGAGCTAGTATAAAATTTTGTATGGTAATCATTAAGGATGCATTTGGCGGAAAGGAAAATACTGAACAACTCTAAAAATATCTAAAAACCTTTAAGAGTTATTCACTTTTTATTTTACTGCACAAATTACGAACTTACAAATTATCTTCAATAATTTCATTTTTGGTCACTCTAGACACACCTTTAAATCATGGAAAATCATTAATGGTGTCTTATCATTAACAATATATTCTATTAGACTATCTTTATTGTTGAAGAGTTCAACTTTTCATAAACACCATCTTCATTGTCGAACTAACAATCAAGGCCTGGTCCCCAAGGATTCAATAGGCCTTATCCACTGGCACGTTCATCACATCCACACCCCTAACCATACAACTTCATCAACACCCTGATTTTGGTTATTCAACACTAAATTAGCAAACATTGCTCTCTCAAACTTATATTGGATAATTTTTTTGATCTTTTCTCTTATTGTTCAATTAATAATTCTGGGATACTCCCGAACATGATTAGTATTCGATCACCATATCAAACTTGATATAGTTAGGAAAAATCAAATTGGTAAATATAACTCAAACGTCTTTATAGAGTACTTTAACTTCGTCATAGACAAATTGTTTGATCTCTTCTCATAGGATTCGATCAAGAAACTTGCAATCTTCATTGTCATTAATTAGTCTTATCAAATTGCTAAAAAGATCTTATACTATTTGACACAAAATAAAAAATTAAAGTAGACTTGATATAGTTCAATCTAGATTAAATAAAGGCTACTAGCTAGATATCAATGTAGCAGAACACAAACTCTTAAAAGAGGTATTGGAATCCATTAAAAAAAAAAAAGTAAGAGAGAATTCTAAGGTAATATTATTATTCGATTTCCAAGTAATCAACTAGGGGATTACAGTTAGTATTTAATGAGAACTACCACAACTAATAATAAAATACAGATAAAACGACATGAATCCTGAAATTATCAACATACCAAAATTAAGATGTTGGCAGAATTTTGGAAATTATTGACTTTTTAAGGTTCACCTAATCCAGGAAAATTAATTTTGAATTGTATTCTAACAGCAAATTATTAAAATAAAAATATATACCTAAAGTCTATTACAATATTTTTATAATATATATATATATATATGTATTTCTTTTTTTTTTTTTAATTTGTTCTGTCACCTGTCACCTGTGGTACTAGACCATCACGGATTCGCAAATGCAATCTAAATTATAAATAGAGTATCTTTCCTCACTTGGGGTCTCTAGTTTACCAAAACTTATCTACGTTCAAAAATTTTTACTATTTTTTTTTTACTTTTTTCTAATTAAATTTTATCATATATCACTTTTATATTAATATTTTATTTTTTTATTGTACTTTTTTTTTTCCAAACACCTCCTCAATCATTCAATCGTTGATGTATTTCCTTGTATATGTATAACGATGTTTTATTAGGAAGAAGGATGTGACACATGCTTACAGCTCTGGTGTCGGTGGCCACTGAAGTGGCAACAAACATGAGGATGAAACTGATGACGAACTCCAGAGCGAAGGCTTGAACACAGCCGGTGGAAGGAACTGTGACTCCCCCACCCTCAATAGGGTCGAAAATTGCCTTCAGTACAAACGATGCACACACTGAAGCCACCACCTGAGCTCCAATATACAGAGGCACCTGCCCACAAATAAACTTAGAGAACTTAGTGACTCATTATTCCAAGTCACCCTGCAAATTAATTAAAGAAATTAGGAAAAGCAAGATTTGAATAAAAAAAGAAATGAAAACGAGATTGTTGGTAGTGAAGGGAAGGATCATTTCTTCACTACGTTGCGTACGTACGTGTTTCCACGGGAAATAGTTCAGGGCTGCAAAGGCTATGGTGATGGCCGGGTTGAGATGGCCTCCTGAGATGTGTCCGGTGGATAGAATTGCGATCATGACGGCGATGCCACCAGAAGCGGCGAGGCCGATCAGGGTTTCTGCGCCCTTTGTCTTCTGGTTCACAATGGCTGCGGCTGCCCCTGCAAATACGAGTACGAACGTTCCTATGAACTCTGCTCCCACCTGCTTAATTTTGACCGCCAACGCATCATATATAGCAAGTATTTAAAAGTGAAAATGAGTCAGCCTTTGATCTTGATTATATACGTGTATGAATATATATAGTCATATATATATATATATAGATTCAAATCAGATGTATATGAAACATTAAGTAATGGTTTTGAATCTCTCTTTTGCTCTCTCTTACCTTTCTTGCAAGTAAAGCGGGAGGAAGAGATGGTCTCCTCACATTGCCACTTGTCTCTGCTGGCTTCAACCCACCAAAGAGAGGAGCCCCGGGAGTGCCTTGTGTCATGGGCCTTGAAGTTGAAGGTACTACCGATGCTACGTCTTCTGAGTCCATCACGGCATCACCAGCTCAACTATAACAAGAACCTAGGGAAAAAATCAAGTCAGTGTGTGTTTGTGTGTGTGTGTGTGAGAGAGAGAGAGAGAGAGAGAGAGGCTTGAGCTCTCTCACTCCTCAGTTCTCGCTGTGTTTTATATATTTATATATATACACAAACACTTGCATACTAGCCAAGGAAGTTGACTAGCCAGAATAATCTCAAGCCATTGAAATGAAAGGGAAGAGAAGTTTGTGGATGAAATTGAAATGTTCTGAAATAAAGTGCCTTCTATATATTTATATATATACACAAACACTTGCATACTAGCCCAGGAAGTTGACTAGCCAGAATAATCTCAAGCCATTGAAATGAAAGGGAAGAGAAGTTTGTGGATGAAATTGAAATGTTCTGAAATAAAGTGCCTTTGGAAGCGGACGGTGGGGAACATTAAAGTCAGTTTGGCTCATACATTTGAAAATCTTTGAACTAAGATATGGTTTTTCTGTTTGTGCATGCATGCATGCATGCATACATACATAACGGCATTATGAGTTCGTTTGGCGCGTAAAAAATAACGAAAAATAGTGAAATATGTAGTTTAAGAAAATTTTTGGTGTTTGGTGTGCAACAACCAAACCTTTTTTTTTTTCAAAAATGAATAATGAAATTTTATAATTTTTGTGTCAGCTTTTTGAAGTGAGAAATCGTTCGAATGGTTTGTTCCATCGGAACGATTTTACGTAATAATTTATTGAAAGTGGTTACAAAATTTTTTAAATTTATAAAAAAGTTATTAGGATTTGTGAAACGGTCACTACAAGAAAATGTGTTTACGGTGACAACAATAGTTGTTATTAAAAGTTTGGCCCTTGTCACAAAAACCTTTTAGTGACGATATCAGTGACGACTAATTGTTGTTGCTTATAGTCTCGTTGCTAAAACCTAATGTATATAAAATACAATCACGATTTTAATAAAATTGAGACAAAAAGTATTAAAAGTATCTTTTTATCTCAAATTTTTAATTAAATTGAGAAAAAAATTTAACTGACAAATCTTTATCACGCTTTTTTTAAACTGTGATCTCTGTGAATTTCTTACTGTAGTCTTTATTAATTATTGTAGTAGTGAACAAATTGAGAGTGGAGAAGGTAGGGGTTTACTTTAGTTTGGAAATTTTAATTTATAAAATTAATTAATTTTCAAATAATTATTTGTAATATTTTATTTTTGATGGCAATATAATTTGTCACTAAATATTTTCAATGACCAAAAATAAAATTTTCTATAATAAAAAAATTTTAATTGCGCCAAAACAAAAATAAATTTTTTTTGTGCCAATTTTTTGTTTCTTTTAGAGAAGAGATTTAGTGACAATAAAACACTTTTGTAACTGAAAATTAATGTTTTAGTGACAATAAAATATCCGTATCACTAAATATTAACATTTCAGTGACAATTTATATTACTTGTCACAAAAACAATCTTAAAATGTATCATATTAAATTTATTATTGAAATCAATTTAAATTAATAATAATTAAGAAATTATTTAATTTAATAATAATTATTTAATTTAATTTAACTTAAAATAATTGTTTAAATTAATTTAATTATATTATTTATTTTTTAATTAATTAAATTAAATTAAATAACTTTTTAATTATATTATTTATTAAAAATAATTTTAATTTAACAAAATATTTGAATAAAATAACTTATTTTAATGTGATGCCATAAAAATGAACAAAAGTGTTAAAATTGATAAAATGTTTATAACAAAAAAAATAAAAACACCTTTTTTAGTTTAAGGTTTCATTTTCTTGTAAACAAAAAAATATAGATTTAACAAATATATTATTATTGCTTAATTATTTTCAAAAATCTGTAAATATAAAAAAAGAAATAGTAAATATAAATATTATGAAACGTGACCTTAATAATTATTTGTAAAATTTTATTTATGTGACAGTAAAATTTGTCATTAAATATTTTTAGTGATGAAAAATAAATTTTGTTACAATAAAAAAATTTTAATTCCACCAAAAGAGTAAATAATTTGACGCCAATTTTTATTATAACTTTTAGCACCAAGTTTTAGTAACAATAAAATATTCTCATCATTGAATATTAACGTTTCAATAACAATTTATATTACTTATCACAAAAATAATCTTAAAATGTATCATATTAAATTTATTATTGAAATCAATTTAAATTAATAATAATTAAGAAATTATTTAATTTAATAATGATTATTTAATTTAATTTAATTTAACTTAAAATAAATATTTAAGTTAATTTAATTATATTATTTATTTTTAAATTAATTAAATTAAATTAAATAAATTTTTAATTATATTATTTATTAAAAATAATTTTAATTTAATATTTGACTAAAATTACTTGTTTTAATGTGATGCCATAAAAATGAACAAAAGTGTTAAAATTGACAAAATGTTTATAATAAAAAAAAATAAAAACACTTTTTTTTGTTTAAGTTTTCATTTTTTTAGAACAAAAAGAATATAGATTTAATGAATATATTTTTATTGCTTATTTTCAAAAATCTGTAAATATAAAAAAAAAGAAATAGTAAATATAAATATTATGAAATGTGAACTTAATAATTATTTGTAAAATTTTACAAAAACTTTTACTCATGTGAATTTGTAAAATTTTACTCATGTGACAATAAAATTTGTCACTAAATATTTTCAGTGATGAAAAATAAATTTTGTCGCAATAAAAAAAATTTAATTCCACCAAAAGAGTAAATTTTTTAGCGCCAATTTTTGTATAACTTTTAGTGCCAAGATTTAATGACAATAAAATAATTTTGTCACTGAATATTAATATTTCAGTGACAATTTATATTACTTGTCACAAAAATAATCTTAAAATGTATTTTCAGTGACAACAAAAAAATATTGTCACTAAATACCATATATTTATGACATTATTTTTTATTGTCATAAAAACTTGTCACTGTAGCTCTCCTTTTTTGTAGTGGGTATTGGGATTTGTAAAATATTTATTCGGGTTTGTGAAAATTTGTCGGGTTATTTAGATATATATATATATATAAATTTATAGAAATTTCACGAACTATGAGAAGTCTACAATATGTTAAAAAATTTTAGAGGTTTTAAAATTTTTAAGAGAATTTTAATTTTTTCACCATTTTTTGAAGTGCCAAACAGGCCCTATGTATGCATAATTGCACTCAATTAAGGAGTAACCACTTTTCTAAAGATCGATTAAAGCAATTTTTTGAGTACGGAAATTATCAAAATTGAGAGAGAGAGCAATGGTGGGTGTGACATTAATGCAAAACTAAAGGATTCTACTCTTTCCTTCTACCCTATACTATAGGGTTCTAATCTTTATGACTCCGAAATTTTTGTTAGTAATGTGTTAGCCAAGGCCCTAAAATAAAGCACCCATAATTTGAAAGACTGTATTATACATATCTATATTATTATAGGAGAAACATTAAGATTTGGTGAAGTTATTTTTTTTATAAATTTTTTTTTTCGGTGAAGTTTATTTATTTATTTATTTTTTATTAATGACCCTTAGCCATCAATAATCACTTACAATTTAAATTTTTTTTTTCATTAATGACTCCTAACCACCAATAACCATTTACAAATTGAAAGTAGTGTAGAAGTAATTTTTAAACTTTTATAAGTTATTTAAGTAATTTTATCTTTTTATTTTTTTGTTTTCCTTAAATACCCTTTAACTACTAACTAATTTTATAATGTTCATTTATTTTATCTAAATGCCACTTAATTATCTACAATCTACTTAAATATCTTTAATTAATAATTACTCATTATTTATTGTTCGAGAAATTTTATTAAATGAAATAACAAAATAATTAATGATACAAATAGTTTTTAAATAAAAATTTGATAAAAATTCACGTGCATCACGTGTACACCAATATTTTTTAAATTCTTTTAAAGAAAATAACAAATTAATTAATAATATACATATAATTCTAAAATATAAATTTAATAAAAATTGACGTGCATCACATGTACATAAGTAAAATAAAATAAAAATTCACATACATTGTTTTAATAGATTGATTAAAAATTAATAAAAAATTAAATAAATATTCATAATTTGTAAAATTAAAATATTTTTATTAATTATTAAGATAAAAAAATTTACATGCATTACGTACACACCGACGTTAAGTTATTCATAAGATGTACCAAAAAAAAAAAAAAAAGTAGCAGCTGGTATATATAGGGTTAGCTGCTAGCTAAGGGGCTGCTGCATTATAACCTCTAGCCAACTTAGATAAGGTCGCTTGAACTTTCTATTGATATTAATTGTTTCAGTGTGGGTAGTAACAAACATTTCTTTTTAATTTGATGGATCAATAAGTTTGTGGTAACGGTCAATGTGTTTGGCTTAGTAAAATACATTAAAAAAAATTATCTTTTATTAAAATTTTTAAAATTTTTTCAATTAAATTTTGTTTCGTGTTATTTTTATATCAATTTTTCTTATAAAAGTTCTGAAATAATAATTTTTTTTTATTAATTTTTCAAACAATTAATAACTTTTAATGTATTATTTTCTTAAAATAAGTAGGCAACATTGAGTAAGAATAGGTTACATTTGGAGAAGGAGAAGAAAAATTTAAGAAACAAGTGTCATTTCATGTCAATTTTAATGTTGAAACCAATAAAACAGATTGTAATTGTTGATTATTTGAGTTTATAGGAATAGTGTGTATACATTAACAATGGCATGGCATGAAATCGGAGTTAAAAACGTTCCTAACAAGTATGTGTTGAGAAGATAGTGCAAAATTGTGAAAAGGGAGTTCAAATCTATTTCGATAAGTCCTCAAAGTCAATTGAATCGCGTCAACATGACATCATGTGCAATCTCTTTAATAAGGTTGCAAATTTAGCAGAAGGATCTCAAGAAAAGTATGATATACAACGATGTGGCTACGAGAACTAAAATGAGAATGTATGGAAGCTTCGATTGTGGTTAGGGGTGGAAACGAATTGAGTTATTCACGAGCTATTCAAGTTCGGCTTGAAAAATGCTCGGCTTGAACTCACTTTGTAACTAAAATGAGTTTGAATCGAACTTAATTTGTGGCTCGTTTATATTCTAGCTCGAGCTCTAACCTATAAAAGTTTGACTCAAAAGCTAGCGTGCCGGCTTGATAAAATAATATATATATATATATATATTTAATAATATTTTTTATATTTTTTAATAACATTTTTATTATATCTTTTTAATAATATTTTTTATTATATTTTAAACAAAAAAGACGTCGTTTTGGTTTAATCAAACTATTCGCAAGTTAAGCTTGAACCCATATAAAAGCTCGAATCGAGCTCGAGTTTAGTATAAAAAGTTCGAGCCAAGTTCAAATAAGTTAAAACTCGGCTCGTTTCTATCCCTTGTTACGATTCAAAGTAATATGATTTCACTTTTTAATGACGTAGGGACTCAATGGCCGGATCCTTTTCCACTTAGAGATGGGGTTATACCTTCCAAACATAGCACACACATTTTTGACTCGGTGTGTGCTCAACAAAAAGGGAGATCGTCAATAAAAAGAAAGATCAGTCTTATGGAAAAATGAAGAAAAGACAAACGAAAAATAAGCCATTGTCGAATGAAAAATCTAAGGTATAAGTTCTTTACAATTAATAAATATTTTTTTAATTTGTAAATATTTTTACGAATTTTAATAAATTTTAATAAATATTTTTTGAATTTTTAGATATTTTAATGAATTTTAATAAATTTTAATAAATAATTTTTACATTTTTAAATTTTAATAAATATTTTGAAATTTGGGATTGGCGTGGTAGAGAGAGGATGGACCTGTAGATTTATTTGACGAATGTGTAATTTCAAGAGGTTAAGAAGATTGCAGTTGGCTACCATATCGGGACTCAAAAAAGTGTTGTAAATTTAAATATAAGAAACTTAATTTGTTAATTGTACAATTTTCTATATCATGTAATTTTTATTGAAAAATCTTTTTTTATTGTTGGACAAGGTCAACCAAGCCGCCTAGGGCACTCAATGTGCCAAACATGATGCTCCACAATATGCCACAAAATTATGCTCAAAGTGGAAGTATCTTTCTATTTTCTCCACTTTTCAGCCCAACTGAAACAAACTTGAACCAATCTATGCCTTCTTTTCCAAGTTTACAAAACGTATTCAATGGGCAAGTTTGGATGGGTCAACCAACTCTTTTGGATAACCAAGTTTGGGGAGGAGGACTATTAAGTTTTACAGACATGATGAATGAAACGAATAATGGTAAAGAATAGTTTTACTTGCTTGCTTTGGCTGTTGTGTCATGTCTATTTTTTGTATCCTTTATGTATCTAATGAGTTGTTGGTGTTTTTTAGAGATAATTAGTTGTGTCTGTATTTTGAGAGATTATTAGATGAAAGGTTGGTTTTGCTAATATATATTTCCCTTTTATTGGTATTTTATGTATCGAATGAATTGTTGGCACTTTTTATTTCATTGGCAGCTTATATGAGTTTCAAGAGATGATCAAATGAAAGGCTATTTGTTAAGTTTTTTTTTTCTTTTTTTTTTTTTTTACCTTTTTACTCCTTATACTTGTGTCATATCCATATCATGTTGTATTCATATCCCATGTTCATTTTGTGTCGTATACATATTGTATCTATAGTAAGGCATTTAAATTTAACCATAGAATGTCTGAATTTGGGTGGTGGTGATTCAAAATTTCGACAAGGTCTCCTTTGCTTTTGGTCCTACTTCGACATCTTGTGTCTCAATCAATACAATAAGAACAACAACATCAATTTAAGTTACACACAAGCCATCTAAATCGCCATTCACAAGCTATATTCATAGCCAAATAAATGATATAACAATAAGCATCTAAACTTGAATTTTTATTGAATGACTAATACAATTACATTATTTGAGTACAAGGAAGATATCTCTTGAATATTTGAAAATTACTACTCCTAGGTTACAAGGTTAACCTACAAAATAAAAAATAAAAATAAAAAAGGACATACAAGAACTATGAACTACAAATAGGTAACACGTCAATATTTAGCAATCAATCTTCAGCTTGTAATCTTTGTGCTCTCAGCTCCTCAAATTTCTTCATCTTAAGGTTCTTCCATTGCATGCCCAGTTTGCTTCTTTGGGATTTGTAAGTTGGTAGTTAGTGCTAGTCAAGGTGTCCAGTTCAAGTGGCAGAGGAATTCTATGATGGGGAACGCAAAAAATCCCAAAAATATGACTGTAGTCTACATTAATAATACAAAAAAAAAAAAAAATTGATTTTATTTACGAGAATATGATCATACTTTCAAGATCTCTCTAGTTTCATCTCGATAGAATAGTATTCTAAATTTCTAAAGAGTTTGAATCAACTACTTGATCTCAACCTTTAGCCTTCTATTATATTCTGAAAATAATATCCTTCTCTCACCAGATTGTGGGATCTCTGGCAGCCTCTAAGGTCTTTTTTTTTTTTTTTTTTTTCAAGTGTAGAATGAAATCTCACTTCAGAAAATGTAACCTTTCCCAACAGAGAGAGTATTTATAGGGTTACAACAGGGACCAACAGGCAAATATGAAAAGGCTTCCTATATAATTAAATCACATAATCGTACCTAAATTAAGATTTAATTACGTAAATTATAATTTATTCCACTAAAAAGTAATAATTGCACTCCTAATCATATTTGAAATTATATTTTTGTGCCTTAATATAAAATACTTATTATCTCCCCATGTTAAGATTATAGATATCTACCAATTAAATTTAATTATTGATAATTTAATTTGATTGGCTTCTTATTTTTCTTGAGACCTTTCCACTTAACTTATTTGACATATCAAATTCAGAATCTACTTGCAAGATTTGATATAGTGAAAACTTTAAGCATCCTCAAGAGGATATCATCAATCCAATTTGTCTGGACATGGATTCCTTCAACTATTAATGTTCACCATATATATAATGCCATTGCCCAATCCACTGAATTTATTAACTCATATATAGAATCTTACTCTTTGCATAATCAAAGGAATAATCACCATATACTTGTGTCTAAAAATAGAACTCGGGTTAAGAGAATAAGTAATCATAATAAACATGAGGCATAAATTATTTTATAAAGTCAGTATAAAATAGTTACCTCAACTGGGTCCAATTCAATATACATTAAGTGTATTAGCATAAACAATTGGAACTAAACTATTCCCTGTAATCAAAATAGACCTACTGAAAATGTGTGTTACAATTCTACTGATGGTGTGTCAGTTCCATCTAAAACTATGAATAATAAACTTGCACTACAAAAAAAACCGATGATTTAGTCTTCTATGTGTAAGTCATACTCTACACATTAGATCAAATATTATTTATGAATACTAGATATAAGCACAAATATAAAAAAATGGCATTCATTGTTCAAAAAAGAATTGTCATTAAAATGAAATAGCAATACCAAAAATATAAAACATATCTTTTAGTCTAAATCTCTATCATTCCAAACCTGCTAGTGACTTTGGTAATGGGATTTTGTACCCATTCCTAACTAACTCTAACAGGACTTTTTGCTTGGTTGGGTAAGATATGTTACTGGTCATGACTTGTTATATCAAAATACTACAAATAATCCACAAAAACACACACACACTCAGAGACACACAAAGAGCTAGCTTCCACACATCTAGGTCTCCCAACAAAAGAATAAATGAATAAATTTGCTCGTTAGGTTAGAAAAAATTGTTTTTACTGAGAAGTAGATCTAGATTGAATGATGATTGAAGACTACTAGAATAATATACAAAAAGACAATCAATGACATTAAAGATGATAATCGAGGGCTAAAATAACAGAACAAAATGAATCAAGTAAAAACAAGTTTTGGTGTAGAACTTTAATCAAGTTGCAACTTCAGAGGATTAGAGAGAACAAGAAGTGAATCTCTACCATAATAGGAAAAAAAGGGGGGGATTTTGGACATAAAATTAGTTAATTGAATTCTCTTTCATTGAGAAGTCATGAAATAAAGGATGACAACTCTCCCCAAACTTCAATGAAGCTCCCAATACTTATTGAGATTAAGTCCATTCTAAATTGCATGCTAAAAGTTTATAACTTCAATGCAAATTTGTAGTAAATAAACAATTCAAACATGACTTCATAAATTGATAAAACCATAACTAAATAAGAATTGACCCCTCCCAAACACGCACGCACGCACGCACACACACACAAAATCTTCAAAAACTACAAGGAAAAATAGTTAACCCAACTATTTCCATGACCAAAAAAAAAAAAAGAACTACTTCATTATAGTCATTTATTGAATCAAAGTGGGATAATAAATGAAATTGAGATGCAATTCCAATTGCATACTACAAGGTTTAAGGTTATGCTATATGAGCCGAGTTTAACATGAAAATAATGGATCAAAATAATTGCAAAATAGTTTGTAGGAAACAAATTCATAGAATTTCTAAAAATAGCAAAGAAATTAAAAAAAAAAAAAACAAAGAAGAAAAATCTTCTACTTTTTCATATGTATTTCGTTAATTTGATGGTGGTCAGAGGTCAAGGCAGCATTGGAGGTGGTCAACGTACTAGGTCTCCTTTGTCATCTCTCTTCTAAGAGCAAATGGGGGAAATGGGAATGCAGGAGTAGGGGAGGAGGGGCTCCCCAATTTGGTTTTGAAATTCTTATTTTTCTTTTTTTTTTTAAGGGCCAAAATGATGTCATTTTGGTGAGGATGCAATTAAGGGTGTAAAATGAAGGAAGTAAGCATAGCTTTTGGCCTTTTTTGGGGCATGTTCAACCAACATGATAATTAATTGTTAGAATTTCTTGTTTATAATTAATTAATATAAAAATTAAAAAATAACAACTAATAGTGGCATGTTCAACCAACATGATAATTAATTATTAGAATTTCTTGTTTATAATTAATTAATATAAAAATTAAAAAAAATAACAATTAATACGGGGATAGTCTCGGACCATAATTGAGACAGACTCAGTTGATTGGAGAGATGAAGCGGGGACGAGGGTTGAACCAGTAAATGCCTAGCTAGCTTCAAAAGCATTCTCTACCATGGGTTCTGGAGGTTACAGTGCAAAAATGCACTGCAGTAGTTGAAGTGCAAAGATAAACGATCATGATTTGATTATAATGATTTAATAGTTTTAATTTAATTTAATTAAAATTAATTTCAAAATAAAATTAAAAATTTTAAAAAAAATCTAATTGGAACACAATGGGTTGGACTGCAGTGCAAAAATGTCTAACCAACCTGTTGATATTTTTCTTGCCCTTCTGTCATATTTTTAAAAATTTTTGTTCTCTTGCCGTTCTCCGTCTTATTTGTGTTGGTATCAATTTATCAAAATTTGGAAGGTGACAAAATTAAACCAAATCATATAAATATTATTTTATTTAAAACATATAACTTAAACAATTTTTTAAACCAAACACTTGTTAAAATTCTATGTATTGGAAAGATCATCTAATTTTAAACCAGACCTCCTTGATTGATTGAATAATTCATGATAGGAATTAACGTTCTTAGGCATTTTGTTTGATTGGTACCTCATTGAAATTGAGATCTGGAGTTTCAATCCGTCTTGATTTGTGGATTCCAATTCAACACATTAAACAAATTCTTCATTTTTATCCTTTCTTTAATATCTTTAGATCAACGCCTAAACAAATTCTGTAAGTTGAAATTTTTTCTCTGGCATTTTTCATACATTTTACATACACACACACACACACACACACACACACACACATGCATGTGTTGTATATATATTCAATTCTGGTTTCAAAACGTCCCAATGGATGGTAATTATTCCATTCTTAAGCATTCCTACTCAGTCCTAAAGAATTCATCCGTAGAATTACAAGTTCAAGACGATCACTTTGGATCTAGAAGCGCTAGATCGTCTCCCAGGGACAAGTCTTCGAAACTATTCTCCATTGACGGTGAAAAGGATTACCCGAAACCCCGGATTGTAGATCACGAGTTCGACGCTGACGATGCCAATTCTGATTCTGATAATTTGCCCCTCACTTTTGGCGGTAGCAAAACTGGCTCTGGAATTTACGGAGCGGTCTTTAATCTCACCACATCCATCATCGGGGCGGGCATTATGGCTCTGCCAGCAACCATGAAAGTTTTGGGTTTGGGTTTAGGGGTTGTTCTGATTGTTCTGATGGCTATTTTGTCTGAGATCAGTGTCGAAATGCTCGTTCGATTCACCGTCCAATGCAAGGCTTCTTCCTATGGGGAGGTTGTTCAAGCTGCCTGCGGTAAGACCGCTCGGATTTTGTCCGAAATTTGCATAGTTCTGAACAATGCTGGCGTTTTGGTAGTCTATTTGATTATCATAGGCGATGTAATGTCGGGTTCGCTCCACCATGTGGGTGTTTTCGATCAATGGCTGGGGAACGGCGTGTGGGATCATCGGAAGCTCGTGATTTTGATCGTTCTGGTGGTTTTTCTCGCACCCCTTTGCGCTTTGGAGAAGATTGATTCCTTGAGCTTGACTTCGGCTGCATCCGTGGCTCTCGCGGTCGTCTTCGTTTTGGTTGCTTTTCTCGTTACAATTGTCAAGCTTGTTAATGGGACCATCGAGGCTCCGAGAATGACACCTGATTTCGGGTCGAAGAAGGCCGTCTTAGATTTGCTTGTAGTGATTCCCATCATGTCCAATGCTTATGTTTGTCATTTCAACGTTCAGCCTATTTACAACGAGCTCGAAGGCCGGTCGCCTCAGAAGATGAACCGAGTCGGAAGGATCACCACAATTCTGTGTGTTCTGATCTATGTTTCGACGGCCATCTCGGGTTACTTGCTTTTCGGAAAAAATACTGAAGCCGATGTGCTGACTAACTTTGATAAGGATCTTGGAATCCGTTATAGCACCGCTTTGAACTACATTGTCCGCGTTGGGTATATTCTTCATTTGGTCCTTGTTTTCCCTGTCATCCATTTCTCCTTGAGACAAACGGTAGATGCCTTGGTTTTTAAGGGAGCAGCTCCTCTCGCAGAGAGTAGGAAGAGGTCTTTGGGCTTAACCATAGTGCTGCTTGTGCTTATATATTTTGGATCTACTATGATCCCCAACATTTGGACGGCTTTTAAGTTTACAGGGGCAACCACGGCAGTCTCATTGGGTTTTACATTCCCGTCACTTATTGCTCTGAGGTTGAGTAAACAGAGGCGGGTATCTACCCGTGCGGAGAGGTGTTTGCCTTGGTTCATGTTGATATTGGCAGTTACAGTAAGCGTTGTTGGGGTGATTGGCAATATATATACTATCAAAAGTAAATCCGAATAAATCTTGTTTTTTAATTGAGGGATTTTTTTTTTTTTAGTGATAGACAATCTTGAGTTCCTCGACGAATAGCGTAGTTGATAAGTAAACCAGATATGTACGTTGTCCTTCGTGCATATCTCACTTTACTCAAGAATCGAATTCGTATAGTTTTTATGAGAAACAAGCCACTTGAATTAACGCAAAAGGCAGATATTTTTGTTGTTAGGTATCAATATGATGAAAAGCTACAGAATGCTAGTTGAAGTTTTCAAATTCTTATTGTTCTGGTGCTATCTGGATAATTCAATTAATTGAAGATAATCGGGTCATCATGTAGCTGTTAATAATGGAGGTGAATGCCAAATCATCATACCTTGTCAACTTATGGTGATTATTAATGGTTAGTTAAGTGCAGGTAAATCGTTGCCTTAAAACGAGTATGAAGAATGGCAGCAATTAGGCAAAATATTATATGATACCATCATAGGCAGACCGAGTAAAGCCCAGTAAAGGCAATTGACTTCATTGATTTGAAAATTAAGGTTCTATTAATTTTGCTCTATTTTTTTTTTTTATAAATTTTACTTTTACTCTATTCTTATTAAGTTTTTGTGTCCAATGTATTTTCACTTTTACCCTTAGTTATCTTGAAAGTGTAATTTTGTCTCCACAAAATATATATTTTTGGATCCGTACCACCAAGTTATTTTAAAGAAACTATATAGTGTTAGAATTGGTTCAATAATTCCATATAGTTTTCCTTGACCCATGTGATATTATTCTCTTGTCCCCCACCACCCACAAAGAGGGTTTACCAAAACCGTATAATACAGTAATTAAACTGTTATCTATTTAATTATTTATGCTATGGACCTCGTTAAATCTTTGAATGGCACCTTTACTTTTTGTGTTTTTTTATACATTTCTAAGGTTGTATTGCGATCATAACTTCAAACATGATTCTATTTCTAAGCTGACATAAATTTGCTTTCTTGATAGTAATTCCCACCCCCCCCCCCGGGGGGCGGGTTCATAAATGATATAGTCTATACATATATATAAATTTATATATTTTGTGCTACACAAATAAGATATGACATTTATTAACCGGTGTCTCAATGCATTTATTAACTACCAATGAAAATATACAATGTGATAAATCAGTAAATTCGTCTCCTCCAAGTGATCTAATCTGCAACTTGGAATGTAGTTAAGTACACCGGTGTGTTACCTGTCAAAAAGTCTCCAATACTTAAATTAATTTAGGATTTAAGAGAAATATTTTGGCAGAATTTTAGTAAAGCGAAAAGTGTTGTACCTAAGTACTTGCAAGACCATGGTATGTACAGACAAATAGAACCTTATGTAGAATGGAAGTGCATGAGCCATACACAATCATATTTTTTTTCTTCCAATTAAATGATGCCACTTTTATTATAGATCACAAGGTTGATTCTCAATTGGTGAGTAAAATCATTAAGAGGCAATTAGCACCTTTACAGGCGCATATATCGAAGTATGTCAAAAGATAATTATATATGTAACTTGTGATATAAGCTATTTTATTCTGTGTAAGGGTTGTTTGGGCATGATTGAGGCTCTTATCAATCGGTTGGGTCGGATCGGATCAAGGCTCCTATCGATCGGTCGGAAGATTTTGCCCAATCCCCCATCACAATGTAATAATGTTTTTCACTTTCTTTTTTTTTTTTTTTTTATGCACAGTTCCATCACAATGCGAGACATTATTACGTGGTATGTATTTATTAATTCTTAATAAATACTTTGGCACCCAATAATACGATCCATAAGACATTTTGCTATATTGGTGAAGATTCAGGTAAATATTTGTGATTTATACTAATATATATATATATATATATAAAGGATCCGTTTAGCGCGATGTAAAACGTTAAAAAAATTTAAAAATTTCTGAAAACTTCTAAAAATTATTCACTTTTTATCTCACTACACAAATTACGAACTCATAAATTATCTCACTTTATCTTACTTTTGTTATCCAAAAGCTCCCAAAATAATAATGAGTATATAAATTGGAAGTTGTCTGAGTGCACCTTGCTTTTTTGCTGTCAAGAAATTGTGAAGATTCTAAATCAGAGATGTTCACTCATGGTTTGAGATCCTGGTAAATATTTGTCCCGATAATAGATGTAAGTGGTGAGGGTCTGCTTTATTATTATTATTATTATTATTATTATTATGACTTGTACTACTATATATTTAAAGTGGTGTGATATGTATGATGATGGGAATGCTTATATGAGCAGAAAAATGATTTACAAACCTGTCTATAATTACAGGGTTCATTGCTCCTCATGATTTGCAAGCGATAGCAATCAAGTATATAAACGCGCCCCCTTACTTTTAGCACAATTATTCTCTTCAATATGCACTAGCAAGATCGTATGCAGTTTAATGCACGAGTATGATCATAATTCAAATTTTTTAAAAAATTAAATTATATTATGTTAATTAAATAAAAAAGTTGTAACAAATATAAGATATTTGGAGTTTTAAAAAAGTTCAAAAAATTAAAAGTTGATATTGAAGTAATGTAAAAATAATACGTAACAAATTTTGATTAGAGGAAATTGAAAATTTTTTAAGATTTTTGGAAACTTTTGAAAAATATTTTTACAAAACATAAGTTAATACAGTTACGACTAAAACTAATATCATGTGATATTTAGTATCTTAAGACAATTATTGTCATTATTTTTTTTATGAATAAGTGGTGTAAAAAAGGACCTGTGTGATTTTTTATTAGTAAAATATCATAATAAATCATGTTATTTTATATTGACATTATTTCTGAAAATTCTCTAAATCTTACAAGATATATCGATCACATACGAAAATAATGAACACTAGAGAATTAACAATAAAAACCCTTTCCAGAAAAAAAAAAAAAAAAAAAAAAAAAAAAAAAAAAAAAAAAAAACATCAAAAACAATTCCACTATAAACTCAGGTTACAAGACTCTACTCGAATTCTCTATGAATCCTTGCATGAACTCTTTTACTTGAATCTACAACAAATCCAGACCAAGTAAAAACTTTTTGAATCCTCATACTCAACAAAGAATAAAGAACAAGCGAAAGATCTTTTCAACTCTCAAAACAAAAACATTCTTAGACTCTATAGTATATACTATCGACCTTAGAAAAGATATGTTTACAATGAATAACCAAGCATATACTTATAGACAAATAAACCCTAATGAAATTAGGACTAATAACGTGGCAAGTCAAACCTTTAGGTCCCCTATGCCCTCCCTGCGAAGTGTACTACCAATGGGTACGGTTGATGGGTCACTTTGCCTTGTGCCCTGCCTGTGAGGCCCATTGCCTTAGTTTTTCACTTCAATTTCTCTGGGCTCAATCCTTCAGCCTCCTTGCGACTTGCCTGTGAGTCTTGCTATAACGTATTTAGACTTCTTAATTTCTGTGGGCTTTCTCTACCATTTATTTCCTTTTACATATAGAACACCTTCTTAATTTAGAATTCATTCTTCCAAGTATATTAGCTTTATCCTCAGGAAGATCTTGATTCTTTTTTGACTAGGAAACTTTGGTCTTGCTTTTTCAATGTAATTAGGAAACTTGGGTTCCATATCCAATTTGAGTATATCTTTAATTCTTATTTTAGTTAATTGTTTGAATTTTCCACAAGTTTAATTTTGCAATTTTGTTAATAAAAATGGTTGAGCTAAAAAGTGATTAATTTTCATTCAAGGATGATTCATATAATCAAAATTATAAAAATGATTAAAAGAAATGAATTTCAAAGTGTAATGAAAGACAATTACAATACTTTATTAACAGCATAATTATATGTATTAAATATGAAAGTAGAGAGTTAAATTTTTACATTTAAGATAGTAGATATATATGTACATATATATTTTTAGAGAGGGGAAAGAGAGGAAGATATGAGAAATGAAAACTAATCATAAAATAAAGAGATGTTAGTTTTTACATAGTTATAGGGATTTGAGTTTTTTTTTAGGGGGTAATTAAAGGGATTTGAGTTGTGCTTGGCTAACAAAAAAATTAATATTTTTTATGATGATTTATATGAAATTACAAGAATGACACCAAGTAAAATATGTTTAAAAACAAAATAAAAGATATCTATAAATTTTTTTTGTTAATATGATTCATTTACTAAATATGAAAGATAGAGAATTTAAATTTAAGATGAGAGAGATATTAACAGTAAAAATAAATAAATAAATACATTTTTATTTATGCTACACCAACAAATTAAAAAGGCTAATCCTTCTTAGCGAGATAAATATGAAATTGTTAAAATAAACAAAGTAAAATGTATTTATAAGAGTAGAAAAATGCATTTGTGACTTCTTGTTAATAGGATGCACTACTGTAAAGTGGATCTTTAGCAGCTGCTAGAACCGATCACTAAAAGTCTTTAGCGACCACATGGCTACCACCAACAAAGAGACGCAATGGGTTGTTGCTAAAAATTATTAATGACCACGTAGATAGTCAAAAAAGAATTGGTGACTGCATTGGCGACCATCAATGGATTTACCGCCTTAGGCATTAAGGATCGCTTAAGGGCGATTTAGCGACTGATATTTCTTCCTGCCAAACCGCGGGAAGCCAAAACTTTTAGCAACTACTTGGCATTATTAGGGACCACTAATGGAAGCTACCAAAAAGATATTATTATTATTATTATTATTATTATTATTATTTTTGTAAATTCCATTTAAAACCCACGAAATTATAAGCGATCACCTATGATTATTAGTGTCCATTTATAGTGGTCGCAATAAACTATTTTTTTATTTTTTAAAATTATTTTTATTAAATTTTTTTGAATTTATTTTAGAATATTTATTTCTCAATTATTTTTTTTTAATGTAATATTAGTTGTGCCGCTATATTACATGTACGGGAAAATTTTTTAAACACTATAAAACAGAACGAAATTCTTTATTTATATATATATAACTAGCACAAAATTTAATTACAAAATTTTATATATACAAAGTCTAACAAAAAAAGTAAAAAATTCTTCGATCGGTCATTCAACTTCAATAATCAATCTAGCCCAGTCTAGGAAGGCCAATTGCCGATGTCTGGGGCCTATAATGAAACAATAAGTGGATGATTAAAAACAAAAAATATAAATAAATTTAACTAATTTAATTAATTTTAAATACAAAAATTATAATTCTAATCTGAGTAGCGAGGCCATAGCTCTGAGATAAGCACCTTTCAATCTCAGTTGTCTCTGCCCAAATCAACGCCTTCCAGGCATCCATCTCCACCTAGATAGTCTGGAGCAAGTCTTCATCGTGACATCCAACCTAGGAAGAGCTAGCTCCAGATAACTCCATTCATGCGATGACCGAGCCTGGAATGCCCGCGCCCTTGTAAAGGTTATCTATGCTGGTCTCATCCAATGATGGAGTGGAATATCTCATCCTTCTGCACCTCAGACTCCCTGTTCTCTACTGGTAGCTTAGCCAGATAAGTGTTAAATTGAGCCTGCGTAAAACAAAACATATAAAAAAATAACTAACTAAATTATATAAAAGAAAATCTAATATGCTCATTAGCCCAAATTAATACTTAATTACCTTAATGGCTCGAACCTTCGATAGATTTTTATCGCAGGTCGCTAGCCAGACTGCCATTCGATTAGCTCGATCACCCCACTGAGTCAGCAGTTGAAGAGAAAATTATGTTAATTGTATATTATCGAAGGAAATAAAGAGAACCAAATTTTTAACGTGTAAACTAATGTTTTACCTCATGGCGGACCTGCGAAAAGTGCTGAGTCCCCTCCTTATTTTCGGGGCATTGCATCAACCGATTCTGCGCGTTCTTCATAGCCTTGTCATATTTTAATTTCTAGTCGATTAGTTTTTATAAGTTATGCTTATAACTTAAAAACTTAAGAAAAAAAATATATAATCGACTCACCTGTGCTTGCTTGCTAGACCAGTAATGAACGAGTTCAGCTGAATCTTGGGGGAAGATGCCTGCCGAGACGTGTTTAAGGATGTCAAGGTCACTTCAAATACTTACCCTAGCCTTATTCTTGTGGTCCTTTCACATCTGATGGCACTTGTTGTAACAAACTGCCCGGTAGTGTGAAAGAAGCCTACTCACATTAGCTTGAAAAGAATAAATTATAGGATATCGTTCAATATATGTTGCAATGACACATCATACGATATAAATCAAAGTAAGATATATAAAAACATATTCAATTACCTCAATCTTAGCCTAAAGGCTGTTGAATACGTCGGGTAAGAAAGCCTCCCAATCAAGCATCGTCAGCGGGAATTTGATACGATTCCGAACCATATGCCCCATCTAGGAAATGAGTCTTCGACTATTCTAGTTGAGCGGGTGAAACATGCAATCAAACTACACGTGCATCCACTATGAATCACAGTTTCACTAGGTAATGCCTTAGATAGGCCTCTTCCTGACCTGGAAACCTTGCTCAAAGTCGTAGAATCTATTGCATTTAAAATAATTGGTTCATTGAATGGAAAGAAAAAATTTTAGTGGCCAAAGAATGTCTTAAACTAAAGATTTATATTAGTCGATGTAAGCTCAGACCTTGAAGCTATTTGACTGTATGTCAAATGCCAAATCGATGCAAACAATATTGACAGGACCACATCAGATGAGCTACTCCTGCACAAGAGATTTGTCGCTCGGCTATTGTATGCGGACCAGATCTCCTCCAACTACATCCAAGCATATTTGTTTACATGTTCATAGGATAGATTTATTAAAATTTCAAAAAAATAAAGATTTAGAATGAAATTTGTTTGGATAAAAAGTGCACAAATCTTCACTGGTCATATAAGTTAATGGTATCCCCTTCGATGGCCTCCCTAACCAAATTAACATCTTGCTCACGTTAAACGATTGCATCCTAGTCAAGAGCTTATTAGGCACATGCATCAATATCTGGCTCATCGCATTCAATCTGATGCATCGTCTTTCTCAACATTTTAACCATAACCTACCAATTAGGATTTGCTGGATCTCAACTATAATAAATTTGCTTTACCATCGACGCCAGTGTGTAGGGTTCGTTGCTTATTCGCTTTTCTTGATATAACAAATTGTTAAAATTTACCAAAGTAAATTGCTACATATCGGTTTTAGTCTCACAGATTGGATCAACCCAGTCACACTTAAACAATAGAAATCTCAACCCGCAATTGTATACGACTTCAACAATGTCATTCAATCGGCGTAGTAATAACCAGTATTGATAAAAGGATAGCTAATTCCATTATTTTGCGTAGCCTACCTATCATTTACCTGCTTGATTCGAACTTGGAACCTATTGATGTCGCAAGTTGTGTAACGTGTCAGCCCATCATATAAGGATCATTAGCTAACTGGTTTATTTCATCAGTCAAAGTAAAATCACGGATTCTTATTAAATGGCACACCTATGCAGTTCACATAATAATTGAATATAACTACATAGAAGTAATAAAACAGGAAAAAAAGATAGAACTGCATGTAAACATTGAATACCTACGTAATTCTTAAAATAGTCATGAAAAGATTGATAATAGGATTGCCGAATTTAGCTATCTATTGCACAGACATGTCCCATTTGAGCTCATTCATATGTCTCCTGCAACGCAGATCAATATGTTACCAACAAGCACGATAATTTAAATTAGGAAATGTACAATTTAGGTGGCATTTTGTTTACTTTTTTATTTTCTATTTTCTATTTTTGTTTTGTATGTTAAAAATCTCAAAAATGAGGAAATAGAAAGTGCTTTGTTTTCCTTATTTTAAAATTTTATTTGTTTTTTGTTAAAAACTCTCAAAATGACTTTTTACTATTTTTCATTTCATGTATAAACTCATTTTCTGTTTTCAAAAATAAATTTTGAAAACACAAGTAACCAAATGAGTTTTGAGCTATTTTTCTTATTTTTAAAAGTATAAAATGAAAAATGAACTCAAAACAAAAAATAGAAAATACAAAAATACAAAAATAAACCAAATGACACCTTACTATCTCTCTAACGAGTGATGACTTACTTAGTCAACCCATAACCGATGGGATGTTGAATAGCACGAACTGGTGAGCTTGGATCCACCTAATGTTATTAAGATCAAATGATGTGCTCTTTCCAACAGGACCTTCATAATCCGCTCTGCCCTAGTTAGCTTTGTTTGGAAATCATCATTACGATATGAGCACAAAAATTAATGCACTCATCCATCGAATAACCCATGGCTATGGATGCATCTGTATGAGCTTTATTATGCATATACCTCTTTAATATGTTCATGTATTATTCAATCAGATACATTCACCTGAATTGGACAAGGCCACCAAACAAGACTTTACTGGTTAAGTGTGTGGTCAAGTTAACCATTACATAAAAAAATGACAGTGAGAAAATTTTCTCCAGATGACTATCAAAGCAATCGTCTCTTGTCGACCCTTCAAATTATCTGTACAAAGAACTCTGTAACATAATTGTCTGAAGAGGTTACTAACCTCAATCAATGGCTCTACTGCATACTACGCGAAGTCTAAACATTAGAGGGATTGCATGTTTGAGATGAGAAAATTTTTTTTTTTATAAAACGAGGTGAGAGCGTGAAAATAAGAAAAAGATTAGTAGTACAAGAGAAAAAATAAAAAATATTTGGATTATAACAATACTTAAAATCATCGAAAATCCAATACAAATGTTAATAAAAACAATGAAACAAATGAGATATAGGACTTTTTACTCATAAAAAAAAAGTAAATATTAAAGGAAATGTTACAATGTATTAGCATATTGTGTATATATTTATCATATATTATAGAGATGACATTTTGAAGTTAAATATGATAGACTGAGTAAAGAATTGATTTTTATTTAAAATAACGATGATTTATATTAAAATAAAAAATACTAGGAAGAAATATATATATAAGTTTAACAATAGATATGAGAGATATACTTACCAAAAAAAAAAAATAGATATGAGAGATAAATGATATAAAGTAAAAAAAATGACAAAAGATAAAAAGAAAAAGAGAGATAAAGAGCATAGTGAGGAAAAGAAAGACATTTGAAAATTTTGTAAAAGTAAAAAACAAACAAAATTGGAAAGCGCCACTTCACAAGGGCAAGCTCCCATCCCCTTTATATATATAAGACTAGTTTTGACATATATAATGCACATAATTGTATAATATTTTTTATAAATAAAATATAATTTTATATATATTACAAAATATTTCATTGAAATTACATAATTTCATAAAATAATTATTGATTTATTTTTTATATTTGTATTTTTTACTTATATCAATATTAGTAAGTCGATAGAGTTGATCAAAGTGAGTTTCCGAATAAATATTAAAAGTCTATATTTTAACAAATCTTGGTTTGACCCAACCTAAAATATATCTTAATTTCATTAAAGTAATTTTTGGACTTATTTTATAAAAATAACTCAAGCTAAAAATATTTTTTTTATTAATTGTATGTTGTACTTCACAAAAATAACTCAAATACTAAGTACTAATGGTCAACATGACTATTTTTAACTTTAAAATTGAACCTTAAAAAAAATTACTCTCTAGCCTAATTAAATTTAGGCACTTCCAAGTCTAATTAATTAGGTATTTTTCTTTGTATTTAAATTTAAAATATACAAAGAGTTGTTATTATGAAAGGAATTAAATTTTTGTCAAATTAATATTTAGTCATTTTAAAATTATTTTTCAATTCTAATTATTATTTAAATATGTTCTTTGTATTTTTAGATTTAATTTCAAATATGTTTGAAATACGTAAATTTTACAACAATATTGAACCGATAGACATCCATTTTAGAAACCCATTAACTCACTTTACATTACTTTCAATCACATAATATAACCTAGTGCTATTTAGACAAAAGAAAAAATGTAGTTGTGGTCATGTATCGATTGATTTTATAAAAATAACTTCAATTAAAAAATTATTATTAATCATACATAGTGATTTATAAAAAGAATATGTCAACCTAACAAACTTAAATCTAAAATTAAAATTTAGAAAAAATCACTCCCAAGACTAATTTTATTCATAGATTTATCAAAAAAAAAAAAAGTAAAATGTTGAATATAAAGAGTGGCGCATAGGATTTGATAGTAATTTTTGATTAAGTTTATAAAAATAATTCAAAAAAAAATTATTATTAATCATATTTGTTTCATAAAATAAAAAAATATATATAGTTAATGTGACCAACTTAAATTTAAAATTAGAATTTAGAAAAATACTACTCTTGAACTTAATTAATATTTTGGTATTTTTTTGTATTTAGAAATAATAAAGGAATTTCAAAAATAATTCAGAATTCTATAAAAAAAAAAAAGATAGAATGGTGACCAAACAAGCATGCCACCTAAGATTAGAGTGAAAGAGAGAATGAGAGATCTTTTAGTAGTATAGATAGATGCAGGGACAGAGCCAGACTTAGCCAAGGGGTGGCATCTGCCATACCTAAAATTCAAGAAAAAAATTGAACTGATCCATCTCAAATTTGGGTCTAATATGTTATATGAAGTGGTATCTAGAGAAGATTGGGCACCTTACAAAGCTAAACCCTCAGGATGCCTGGCTCCCCATCACTGAGTCCTCCAACGGCAACGCCCAATATGCCGCCTTCCATAACCTCAACGCTGGCATGAAAAATAATCATTTTAGGCATGAAAAATAAGTTGCTAAATTTAATTAAAATATTCTAACCAATAAAACACAAATATTAGAGTTAGCAGTATATTTTTCTTACTGCTAAGCTCTTAACCCAGACATTAGACTTAACATAATTTTTTTAACTATTGAGCTCTTAAAATAATATGACTTTGTTGTGGTCTAATCAATTAACTAAGTACTCATCAAGCATTAAAGATACACTTTTTCACAAAAAATTAATCAAGAAAAAATTCAAAACTAATTCCACACTAATTTAATCAACAAATTCCAAACTAATTCGAATAGATAATTTAAGCAAAAATACAATGCCAAGGCCAAAATTAATTTAACTAGCAAGCAAAAATTAAGTAAAAACAGTAGATAATCAAAGCCAAATCTGTAAGAAAAATAGTAGTCCACTTAGATAATCAAAAACAGCAGCCAAAAATTAAGCAAAAATAAAGCAAAAACTGCTAAAACACCTAGCCAAAACCTAAAACCAAAAAATTAATAAATAATTAGTAAAACCCAACAATGGTTGGCTCAAAGCCAAAATTAATCAGAACCTGAGAGAAGTAGAAAGAAATAACCACAAATGGTTGACTCAAACCTACATACAAAGAGAAATAGGAAGAGGGAAAGAGCTACGTAGGCTCGTGGGAAAATAGAAAGAAAGAGAGAGAGAAAGAAAACAGAAGAAAGAAGAGGGAGAGAGAAAGAGAGAACGGGTTAGGACCTTACCTTGCCTGGAGACACGGTGATTGGTCAAAGTAGCAAAATGGCACGCCAGAGCGAGCTAGACGACGGAACACACAAAGAAAGAGAGAGAGAGAGAGAGAGAATGCTAGTTCACAAAGGGGTTTGGGGGAAAGTAGGGGGCTTTTGCTGACCGCTTCTAGGTGGTCATCCGCATCTTTAAAACAGCCATCCATTCGGGTTTTCTCGACCCCCTTCAAGCGGTCGAGCGTTTCCTCAACCTCATAAACCAAATCTGTAGTAGTTTCTCCACCATTATCACGTTGTATTATTTTATATAGTGATAGACATGCAACTTCAAGAGTTGAATACCCATTTTAGTAAGGTGAATATAGAGTTGTTAATATGTATGGCATCTCTTGATCCAAGCAATTCATTCTTTGCACTTGATAAGACAAAGTTGCTTCGGTTTGTTAGGTTTTACCGTTCTGATTTTTCCTTTTTGGAGCCAATATTACTTGGTGATGAGCTTGAGAATTATATTCTTGATGTAAGGTGTAATGATCAATTTTCTAAAGTGATAGGGATTTGTAGGCTTGCTCAAAATTTGGTTAAAATGAAGAAAGATATCATCTATCCACTGGTATATCTGCTTGTAAAGTTGGCGCTGATCTTACCGCTTACGACTACATTAGTTGAGAGAGCTTTTCTGCTATAAAGATTGTTAAGACTTCATTACGTAATCGCATGGGAGATGTGTGAATGAATGATTGTTTGGTGATATATATTGAAAATGAAATATTCAACATCGTAGAAAATGAAACTGTTTTGCAAACGTTTCAAAATATGAGACCACAAAAAGGATTATTGTAGTTTGTTATATCAGTTTGATTGTTGTTTTGTGCAAGAACATTTGATATCGGCATATATAATTTTAACTATTATTGTACTTTTTGCATTATCTTATAGTTTATCATCTGACCCAACACATAATTATTTAAGAATATTTATGCCACACCTAGGAAAAATTCCTAGCTTTGCCATTGAATAGATGTGGCTGTGTATATATATACACTATTGATGTGTGTCTCTATATGTAGACATGCAATAGACGGGACGGAAATTTGTGGTGGCAAATTTTGTCAAATTTTACATTATTGCTATTTAATATGTTTTTTTTTTTAAATTTAACAATTTTTAGAGAAATTTGGTAAAAGATAAGAAAAGTATGAGAAAATTAATAAAAGTTGGAGAAAGATATTTTTAACGTTGAAAAAAATAATTCAATTTTGACATTTGTTAACAGGTGTCTGGCACAACCCATTAACGATCAATAAAAACGTGCCATGTAACAATATTTCGCACTTTTTTCATACACGATCTATTAAAGTTCAAAATATGAACCTTTAATTTTTAGTCAAATTTTGTATTTATTTGTTTTATTATTCTACTTATCTTATTTTATTCGTTTCCAATTTGCATACGCATGCATGAACTACCAACAAACATCTCTTCGTGTTTACAATTAAATGAAGATGACATAGGTGTAGAATAGAGTGGCGATGGTGATGTGGCATGCCCTGTAGGATGGTTTTAAGGGTTTTACAGCGGTCAACGTTCCTTTTCTAGGCATCTTTAGCAGGATTCTCACCTACCTAGCATGCATAGTTTTACCCAATTATTAGGCTTATTTTCGACAAGTTTCAGGTTGTAAAAGAGCAATCTTTGTTAACATATATATTTAATTTGATTTAGTTTATATATGTTATAGTATATTATATATATATAACTAGTATATTCTGAATATGTACATTCGGTTTGTGCCTATACAATACAATTCTTTTTCGCTATACAATTCTCCATTTCTTCTTTCTTTCAACATGGTATCAAAGCATCAAATTTTGGTTCTTAAATTTTTTTCTTCTTTTTGCTCTAGTGGTCTTTTCCTTTCTCTAGTTTTGGTTTGTTTTCTTTCTTTGAAAACAATTTTTAGTCTTGAGTTCTTTTCTATTCTTCTCAAACTTTTGAAAATTAAGATAAATTATATCCAGTGCTGTGCCTTCACCAGATAATCATTCTGTTGGAATGTTTATAGCGAAAGACTACCGCACACACTGTCACATGCTACTTGAAGTCCTTTTATCCAGCTTGCCTTTACCCGTGCCGTCCAAGCGATGACTGCACACGCATGTCTTTGCTTCAACCCTCATTTTTGGTTTCTCAACTCACTTTCAAGTTGATTTCAACCTGTGCAGCTCAGTCGGCTACTGTCTAGCTTATTTAGACCGTGTGGCTCTACATCAGCCAACTGCCTATTCGGTTAATATAAACTAGTTCAAACTGGTCCAGAGCTCTTCCACCCAATTTAGCCATCTGTAGGGTTATTTTTAACTGACTCAGATTGGTTCATACGCTTTTTAACTGTTCTAGATTTGATTCTAACCTCTGTTTCTGCAAACTCCATCTTTCCAGTTCACTACTTTCACCATAGCTTCCCAGAATGATGTTGTTTGTCCAATTGACACTCTTTTTGACAGCTCCAAGTACCGTATTGGGGCTCAGTAAATGTCTGTGTTTCTTATTGGGCGTAAACTTTGGAGGTATGTTATTGGTGAATGTCTTAAACCTCAAAAAATAAGCAAAGAGATATAAGAAGATTTTGAAAACTGCCTTGAAAATTAGGATAGTGCTCACTGTAAGATTATTTCTTGGTTCATCAAGACTTCCGTTCTTACAATTCAGAGTCTTCTTCCCAAGTTTTGAAATGCTCACACTGCCTAGGAGTTTCTAGCCACTCAATATAACTGTACCAGTGACACTGCTTTCCAATTGGAGTCTAAGCTTTATCAAATAGGGCAAGAGGTAGTCTTCTAAATAAGTGACCACGTCTAAATAGTGCATTTAAACTAATCCCCACGTGTAAGGGTGTGCAGTGTAGTTTTAACTCGGTAAGACCGAGATCGAATCCACAGGGAACCTACATTTAGTTTCTAGGTTGTGACAAAATTATTAATTCTAAGTTCAATGAAATTTTAAAGTTTGATGAATATTAAATTTCTAGTTTTAGAAAATAAAAATAGTTCACTACCAATTATTTAACTAAATGGAATTCAGAAAATATTTTGGGTTCAACAAAAATAATAAATAATGACGAATAACTCAATTAAAGTATGAATCAAACAAAAAAAAAAAACACATTCAAAAATTTAAAGCAACTAATTAATTAACTAAGGGAGTAATCCAAATAACAAATCGCACTATCAAATAAGATTCTTGATTCAACTTCAATTTTAGGTGGATTAATTACTTTACAAAGTGATGTGCATGCAACTACAATCTAAAGTTCACCTAAAGGAACAAATAGATTGGAAAGATATCTTCGTTAAAAGTTCATTGTTTCCCAAAACTTGGCTTTATACTCTCGTTTACGATTATAAAATCAGAAAAATATTCTTTGATACAACTTGGGTTCAAACCCAAATTTGTTTTGTTCAAAAATATCACCACTATGTTTTAATCGGAAATCCTTACCCGTGATTACAGACAATGTAGTCAAGGATTTCCATTTTTGAAAGTTTTTGAAACAAATAAAATCAAATCTGCAATATGTAGATCTCTACGCATGAATTTTCACAAACTATGCGAAAGGTCTACGCACATCTCATTATTCGTAATAACTCACCCTTTCTTGATTCGTTGAATCAAAAAGAATAAGTTTACGCCATCATGATTACAAGATGCATAATAATAAACAAATCACCAAACCAATCAATGAATCGAAAAGAAAATATTTTTAAATCAGTAAATAAAAATAACATACTTCGAAACCGAATCCAATGCAAAACGATGAACAATGAAAACTGTTTAAACTCCTATGAAGGCTCCGCCAAGTCTTAAAACATTCTCCACACATCAAATCACAATAAACTCTCTCTAAACATATGAAAAGACATAGGGTAAAAGTTACTTACACAGACATACATTATTTATATTTATAATGATAGCAGAAAACCCTAAAAAGAATTGGTGAAGTCGCGCACTGTAGCTCGCTGTGGTTCGGACCACCCGTCGGGGTGCTTGGACCACAGTACCCCCTCTTCTACTTTTTGCTTTGCTTCTCTAGCTTAGCCTTTGACCTGGTTCGAACCACCTGTGGGGGTGTCCAGACCATAATGTCCTCTCCATCATTTGAATCGCTTTCATCACTGCTAATTATGATTATTTCATTCTTTTTCTTGTAATTTAGAAAATAAACTCCATAAGTTATAAAAAAATAACAAAACTCTTGAATTTATTACTTTAGCGCGTGAATTAAGGTCAAAATATGGAGTTTGTAATTACACTTTTCAAGTGTAATCACACCCCCCAACTTGAGCATTGCTAGTCCCTAGCAATGGCTTTATTAAAATGAAATGAAACTACATTCTTATTTCCCTTTTCATTGGAGACATGGCTACACTTAGTTACGTGCATCAAGCCTTTTAAACCCCTAGGTTCCCCCCAGTAGACGAGTGAAGTCTTGTGAGGATTTGCAGCAAATCTACCCACAAAATTCCTAAACTAATCTAATGGATGGCAATAATCATTTCAATAACTCCTGATTTAAGTTCAATATGAAATAGGTAACAAAATTTTAAAACTTAGCATAAATTCTCCCAATGTGTATTTAACTCACCTGCTTTTCAACCATCTTATTTCAAATGTGCCAATTCATATTATTCATTCAAAATAGTCATCAAACATACTCAAAAGACTACAGTCTTGACTTCAAATCTCACCAAGTTGGTCACTCAAAGAAAATAAAGTCACTCGAGAAGAGTTACTCTCATGGTTCATGCAAAATTACAATATCAAATAAATGTAATGAACCCAATCAAGAGGTGACTAAAAGAATTAAAAATACAGAGTGTTTCATAGCTTCATGAATGGAATGTATCAATGCATAAACAAGACAACTACCATCAACCACATGAAATAAATCAATGCTCTTCTAAGTGTCTTTCACCTAATGTCCATTAGGTCTTTACTAGGTTGTAACTTGGCCATGGGGTATTGTTTAGACAAACAAGGGATAAGGAAAATCAAAGTGCATGTCTAAGGATGGTGGTAATAGTGCAATGCAATACCACCCCCAACTTTTCCTTTTTCAGCTTCTTGAAAGCCTAGCTTCACATTGAAGCTCAACTATATATATATATATTTTTTAGATGGGACTAATAATAATGAACTTGTGAAGTACTCTGCCCCATTTTTTGTATGTGAATCGACTACCATATTTTCCAATCACAAATTCCCTTCTCATTAACCTTGTCACAAAATTGCACCAATATCTTAAGACATGCCACGATTGGTTTACCTATATATCTAAGGTTAAAGGGGTCATAAATGTGGTTAAAGAAGAAAACCTTCATTTATTATTTTTTATTTCTTTAAAGGCTTCAAAGTGGCTCTAAGGACTATGTAATCAAAGAAACATTTCAA
The DNA here is from genome assembly GCA_019916065.1 of Vitellaria paradoxa. Taxonomy (NCBI): domain Eukaryota; kingdom Viridiplantae; phylum Streptophyta; class Magnoliopsida; order Ericales; family Sapotaceae; genus Vitellaria; species Vitellaria paradoxa. Next base: position 36,613,190 of record CM034235.1, read on the forward strand.
GCTTTCAAATATAAGAAAGAGGACCTAATATCAGTCTCTAGGTTAATAACACTTTATCAGAGATACTGATCTACACATGCAAATCGAAAATAGTGTCTTGTGCATTTAATACCAAAGCAAATTAATGCAATGAAGCTATCCAAGAAAAGTGTGACGAAAGAAATTATAAAGAACGTTATAAAACCCTCAAGAACAAAAAAAGTTAGTCTCAAAAGCTCACACAATGTAAGGTTTTAAGCCTCCACCTATGTCTTGGCATACTTGAATGACTAAATCTCATGAATTCTAATCCTTGATACACTTTCCATTCAATGGTTTCAAGTGACAAGTTTGTAACACATTAGAAAATTTTATACTCAATTTTAAATCAAGTTCCCCATTCAAAATTGAAACTAAACCATTTGTTATTTACATGAATAATACCACCATTGGATTAAGTACTAAAACATTCACTAGTCACTAATATATCATGGGCAACATTAACACATGACCACCCCCAACTAAAGACACACATTGTCCTCAATGTGTGTGTAAGGCAAGAACAATTGAAGATGCAAGGTAAGAATGTGGTGTGCATATAACATGGTTCCCCCTCCCAACTAAATGCTCAAGTGACTAATAATGCCAATAAAATAACAGAAATAAAATAATAAAATAAACATAAAAGAAATTAAAAGAAGAGATAAAGGGTTACCCCATGCTGGCTTCAAACTTATCTAGTGCATTATGAAAATCATGAATAAATTCCTCTGAAAGTCGAGGTCATCATGCTGGTCACAATAGATTAACTTGCTGAAAATCTCATCGTTCTCGGTAGACTCAGTATTGTCTCATCGCTCTCAGTAGACTCACTAATAGTGTCAATACTATCAGTGTCAAGCACATCCTCTAATGGTGGCATATCATCATAGTCAGAAGGTAGACTCTCCTCAGATCCTACTTTGGTCTCAATGTTAGTGCCGTAAGTAGGTGCATTAGACCACTCAATAGATATGTCTATCTCAACCCATTCCATTTGTAAAAGAAGTTCAAAGTCAACATCATCCCACCCTTGCCCCTCAAGGAATTAGTAAGGTGTGATATAGACTAGGGGAAGGAAAATAAGTGAGAGAGACAGGGAATTACTCTTTTCGAAACACTCATCAAGCCATACCTCTAAGTCAACCTCTGAGTTTTCTAAATCACTCTCATCACTGGACGTATAAATTTTAGGTTCCCACTTACGTTTTTGACCAATTAAAGTATTAGATTGTCCTTTTTGATTAGGTTTATCCTCGTTAAAACCAGCCATAACATACCTATTCTTAACACATAATATATAAAGGGCTTAATAACATAAATAAACAAGCTGTGCCAATAAAAAGCAATATCAACACCCAAATTGGATAAATAAAGAGAAAATAATTAAAGAAAGAAAAGAAGAAGAAAATAAAAATCAAAATAAATTTGGTAAATGATAAGTTACGCATGTCGAAATAGCCATACATCATTACAGCAGTACAAACCAATAAAATGAACTACAAAGTTTTAAGATTACCAAATGAAGTACTGAACTTAAATCCTAAACTCTCAAGATAACTTCAACTATTAGTAGTAAAAGAAAATGACAAAGAGAAATAAAACAGCTAATCACTATAGCAGTGGAGGCAGATGTGACTCTTGAATGTAGTTCAGGATGCTCTGGAGAAGGTGACCCTATGTTTGTTGTGTCTGATGAATATGTAATAAAAGCTGATGGTCATCCTCCTAATTTTGTTCCAAATGACTGATCCTCTTAGCCAATGCACCAATCTGGGTAGCCAACTCAGCATTAGTCACATCCTGCTTATTGTCTTCCTCTGTCTCTTCCTGAGCACGTGATGCACTGTTTTCCTCCATAATATCCCTTTCGGTCTTTCTCTTTTTCTTCTTTGCTAAATGGCCTCTGGATTTTAAGTAGGAAGTAATATTGAATGGCTGTAATCTTGAGGCTATAGGCATGTCATCAGTAATCTGTGGCCCATTTCTTCTAAAGATTTCTATGAGGGCACCTCCAAATAGTAAAGCTGCTAGAGCTCGTGGGCACTCATAAGTGTATGCCACTTGATGCCAAATGTATGAAGGTAAACCAATCGTCATCCCAGTCCCAATGGCATAAATTAACTGAGCTCGGAGTGGGCTACAATCAAAGTTTCTATGTTTAGGCAACAGATTAGTGCATGAAAATATATGCAGTGCCTAGTACCTGTCTTTAAGGGTAGAAAGCGGCTTTCTATATTCCCCTCTCCACTTCTGATCATCTAACAAAATCTCTGATGCTATGATAGGTAACAGTGGGGTGCCATCAATAGGGTAGGTAAATTCAGGATTCGGGATATGAGGTAACTGGAACACTTGTGCAAAATCATCTGGTTTGAGGGATTTGTGATTAAAAGGTTCGATGGGCCTGTTTAAAGAATCGTAGGGTCCAGACTACTTGTGGGGTGTCTGGACCACAAAAAGGTAAGCTGCTATTTTTTTTTCAAAGTTGACTCACTATGGTCCAGACCAGTGGGTCAGGGTGTTCGGACCATAGAACTAAATTTGTTTTTTTTAATAGAAACCAAGAGGACTTAGACTCACAAATTAGAACTTAAACCGAAGTAAAAATTGAAATCTAAACTAAATCTAAATATGATACGACTACTACAATGTGCTAACCACGAATTACTCATAAGATGGAGGATCTAGAAGATCCCATGATTCGACCAAACTGATGAAATTCTCTAAATAAGGTTTGAGTTTATACTCATTTACTTTAAACTGATTCCTATTTTTTGGATTTTCTATTTCAATAGCCCTGTGCTCAGAAATGTGTTTCACAATAAATGGGCTGGACCACTTGGATTGCAATTTGCCTGGAAATAGGTGAAGTCGTGATCGATAAAGAAGTACTTTCTGACCTTTGTGAAACGAACGTCTTGCAATATGTTGATCATGTACTTTCTTCATCTTTTCTTTGGAAATTTAAGCATTCTCATAAGTGTCGTTCCTCAATTCTTCCATTTTTGCAATCTGGAGTTTACGATGAAGTTCAGCCTCATTGATATTAGCATTGAATTATTTAATGGCCCAGTATGCCTTATGCTCTAATTTGACAGGTAGATGGCACGACTTCCCATAAACCAATCTGTATGGTGACATCCCTAGGGTTGTTTTATAAGCTATTCGATATGCCCATAGAGAGTCAATTAGTCATAGAATTTGTTTTGTCTATGGGTGATATGATGTACCAACTTTATGGATTACACCATATTTGAGCAATAGAGTTCCCACTGGACGATTACAGAAGTGTCTTCCTCCATTACTAATAATTGCCCGAGGTACTCCAAGATGCAAGAAAATATTCCCATGGAGGAATTTAAGTACGAATTTGTGATCATTAGTTCTAGCGGCAACTATTTCAACCCATTTAGAGACATAGTCAACCCCTACTAGAATATATTCATATCCACGTGAAATTGGGAAAGGACCCATGAAACCTATTCCCCAACAATCAAATACCTCAAGAATAGGAGATAAGGGCATCATGTTTCTACATGTAAAACTCCCAAAGTGTTGGCATCTATCACATGTGGTGCAAAATAATGAACATCTTTGAACAATGAAGGCCAATAGAATCCACATTGGAGGATTTTTGCTGTTATTTTGTTTGTGGAAAAATGGCCACCACAAGCTTGGGTATTGCAGAACTCAAGTATGCTTGGTATTTCCCACTCAAGAATACAGCGTTAAATCACTTGATCGGGGCAATACTTGAACAAATAGGGATCATCCCAAAGGAAAACTCTAACATTTTGTAAGAATTTCTTTTTATCTTTAGAGCTTCATTCGTTCAGGATTTTTCCTGTCATTAAGTAATCGGCAATATCAGCGTACCACGGAGAAGTGAAAGCTGTTATTACTTCTACATTAAATAATTGTTCATCCAAGCAGCTATCAATTATTTGAGTTTCATCATTTGGGTAAGCCTCTACTGGTAGACGTGACAAGTGATCTACTACCCCATTTTCAACATTTTTCTTATCTTTTATTCCAAGATCAAACTCTTGTAAAAGTAAAATCCACCCAATTAACCATGGTTTGGCCTCTTGTTTGGTCAACAGGTATTTGAGAGTTGAATGGTCAGTGAATACTATAACTATTGAACCAATAAGATAAGAACGAAATTTCTCAAGAGCGAAGACAACTGCTAACAATTCTTTTTCAGTTTTCGTGTAATTTTTTTGCTCATCATTCAGAGTTTCACTTGCATAGTAAATAACATGCGCCCTTTTGTCTTTCTTTTGTCCTAGCACAGCTCCAATGACATGGTCACTCACATCACACATAAGTTCAAAAGGAAGTAACAAATCAAGAGGTTGAAGTATAGGAGCTGTAGTTAGATAGCCCTTGAGTTTGTCAAAAGCATTTTGACATTGGGGAGTCCATTCAAATGGTGTATCTTGCATCAACAATTGACACAAAGGCTTGGAAATTTCACTAAATGATTGAATGAACCTTTGATAAAACCTAGCGTGCCCCAAAAATGATCAAATGTCCTTCACAGATTAAGGGATGGGAAGTTTTTGAATCAATTCTACCTTGGCCTGATCTACTTGGATGCCTTCTTTAAAGAACACATGCCCTAACACAATTCCTTGAGTGACCACAAAGTGGCACTTTCCCAGTTTAGCACTAAATTCTTTTCTTCACATCATGTCAAAACCAGATTAAGGTTTTTTAAGCACTACTCAAATGAATCACCATAAACTAAGAAATTGTCTATAAATACCTAAACAATTTCTTCTATCCCTGAAAATACTAATCTTGCAGCGCTGAAAGGTAACAGGAGCATTGCACAAGGCAAAGGGCATCATTTTATATGCAAAGGTATCAAAAGGACAAGTAAAAATAGTTTTAGCTTGATCCTCTAAGACAACCTCGATTTGGTTGTAGCCCAAATAGCCATCTAAAAAACAATAATACGCATGTCCAGCTACTCTTTCTAGAACTTGATCTAAGAATGGAAGAGGAAAGTGATCTTTCCTTGTAACTGCATTGAGTTTTCTATAATCAGTGCACACCCGCCAACCAATTTGGATTCAAGTTAGAACCAACTCATTATTCTCATTCCGAACCACTATAACTACTGATTTCTTAGGAACTACTTGTGTAGGACTAACCCATTTAGAATCAGAGAATAGATAAATTATTCCTACATCTAGTAGTTTCAAAACTTTAGCTCTCATTACTTCTTTCATGTTTGGATTGAGTTGTCTTTGCATTTGACGAACTAGTTTGGCGTCCTCTTCTAAGTATATATGATGTGTGCAAAGGAGGGGACTCATACCCGTTAACTTTGCCACTGACCATCCCAAAGCTTTCTTGTGACTTTTCAAAAGGTCAACTAGCATATGCTTCTGATGGTGGTCAATTCTGAAGAAATAATTACGGGGTATGTTTCTCCCTAACCTAGAAAAGCGTATTTCAAATTATGAGGCAGAGGTTTTCTATCAGGATTTGGAGCTCTTACTTCTGAGGACTCCGCGTTATTTAAAAGCGGTCCCAGGTTTTCAAAGGCTAGTACCCATTTTCCTACAGATATGATTGGGCACATCTCCAACCAATCAACAACTGCTCCTAATTCATGGTTTGATAACATGGAATTCAATTTTTCCTCGCTAAAATAAATTGCTTTTTCTAAAGGATTTTCAATGAATTCACGATCAATATAATCTTAGTCTATAGTTTCAACTAAGTCCACTTCGTGTACATCAGGCACCTCTTTTAGTTGTTTAGTGACGTAAAAGATATTCGTTTCAAATTTAATATTACCAAAAGACATTTTCATGGACCCATTCCTACAATTGATTAGAGCATTCGATGTTGTTAAGAATTGTCATCCAAGAATTACTGATGTCTGATTTGATGTGGATAAATTGGTAAGTGATTGAGTATCTAAAATTATGAAATCCACTAGAAAATAAAAGTTTTCCACTTGTACCAGTATATCTTCAACTATACCACGTGGGACTTTAATTGATCGATCTGCAAGCTGCAAAGTCACATGGGTAGGTTTTATTTCTCTTAAACCCAATTGTTCATATACTGAATAAGAAAGCAAATTTGCACTTGCTCCTAAATCAAGCAGTGCTCGACTAATATAGTACTTCCCTATATAACAAGATATAGTGGGACAACGAGAATCCCTATATTTCGGGGGTGTACGATATTGTACTATGGCACTTGCTTGTTCGCTGAGAAATGCTTTCTCCTTTACATTTAATCCCCTTTTTACAATGTATAATTTTTTCAAGAACTTAGCATATGAAGGGATTTGCTTAATTGCATCAAGAAAAGGTATATTGATTTTTACTTGTTTGAATACCTCTAGCAATTCAACTGCTTATTCTTCCTTCCTAGCTTTTAATTTACTTGTTTAAATACCTCTATCAATTCAACTACTTGTTTTTTCTTCCTAGCTTTTAAAAATCTTTGGGGAAAGGGTGCTTTAGGATCATATTCCCTACGCACTATCAATGGTTCTTCATCCTTTTCTTTTTCCTTCCACTCTTCTTCTTTATTTTTATCTTGTTTTACAAACTCCCCATTATCGATTACAATTGGCTATTTTCCCGCCTTCTTACTATCATCCAATATCTACTTAGGTTTCAACTCTTCCCTAGTCTCATCCTCTTTAGGATGGATGGTTTTATCTATAATTTTGCCACTCCTAAGCATCGTGTTGTTTTGTACCTGTTCCACATTTTGAGGCACATTAGAAGACCTTTCAACTTGTTTAGCTTGAGCCACTAGATTTGGACAAAGTTGAGCGGAAAATTGGCCCTTTGGTTATGCAGTCAAGGTTTGAGTTAAAAGGGTCAACTGACTCTTGATATCATCCAAAGTTCTATTATTTTGGGCCGAAAGTGAAAATTGAGTATTCATAAACTGTTGAAGTGTTTTTTCTATAGATCTCTTATTTGGGGGAATGTATGGAGTATATGATGGTCCCACATTCTAAGACAATCCTAAATTAGTGATTAAAACTTGAGGAACTGGAGGAGAAGGAGCGTGATAAGGTTGTGGTATTTGGGCTCCCTCATTTCTCCAACTGAAATTAAGATGGTTCCTCACAACTGGATTACATGTCTCAGAATAAGGATTTCTCCCTAAATTTTGTCCACGATATGATGGGGAGCATGGATTGGGATTTCACTGGATGACTGACCTTGCACGACCTCTCTACAAATTGGGATACTAGGACAATCATCTATCCTATGAGTTTAGCTATCACACACTATGCAATAGACATTTGCAACAAGTTCCTTTATGGCCTGTGTGTCCTTTTTAATGTTTAGGGTCTCAATTTCTCTTGTGAGTGTTGCTAGTTTTGCCGTGAGGTCATCAATTTCATTTAATTGGTTCATAACTAGTAGTTTGGATGTTTTAAGATCCTGTGATATCCCATGTTTGTGCATTCTCAGCTAAAAATTCAAAGTATTCATAAGCTTCCTCAGGTGTTTTATCATAAAACTCCCATTGCACATTGTTTCCACAAACTGTTTTAGTTGTGGCATCAGTGATCGATAAAAGATACTAGCAAGACGCCAAACTTCAAATCTATGGTGTGAACAAGATTATAAGAGAGTTTTAAATCTCTCCCAGCTTTGGTAAAAGGTTTCACCATGTTGTGGAGCAACATTTAGAATTTGATGCTGTATAGAATCAGTTCCATTGGGAGGGAAATTTTTCTTTCAGAATTTGGCTTGCATTTCATCCCATGTGCCAATGCAACTAGATTGTAGGAATTCAAACCACCTAGTAGCCTTATCTTTCAAAGAAAATGGGAAAAGCTTAAGAAATACTAAATCGATTAGGCATCCCTAATCCTTAATTGTGACATAAATGTTCCTAAATCGAGTTAGGTGATCGTATGGATTTTCATAGTCCATTCCATGAAAAGTAGGTAACAATTGTATTATGCCAGGTTTAAAATTAAAGGCTCTTTGATTTTCTGGCCAAACTATGCAAGATTTAGGGGTGTGTCTATCTTGCTACAAAATATTCCTTATGGAATGTCTAATAGCAATAGCTTGATTTTTAGCCATCCCTAAAGTTGGAGTAGGAAGTCTAGGACTTTGAACTTCTACCAAAGGATTCTCAGGTTCAAAGGGAGGTTTTAAGGTTCAAGACACCTTAATCTACCGTCTTCCCCACAAGTCTAAACACTCATAAGCTAGAGAAATTAACTCTGTAAAGATACTATGGTCTGGACCAGCAGACTGGGTGTCCGAACCACAGAGAGTTACTCTGGGACTTAGAGAAAGACTTTGATAATTTTTTTTTAATGAAATAATAAATTAACTTAAAAATGATAGTAACCTAAAAACTAAAATTTTGGCTCCCCCGGCAACGGCGCCAAAAACTTGACCACGTCTAAATAGTGCGTTTAAACTAACCCCCAAGTGCAAGGGTGTGTGGTGTAGTTTTAACTAGGTGAGACCGAGGTTGAATTCACAGGGAACCTACATTTAGTTTCTAGGTTGTGACAAAATTATTAATTCTAAGTTCAATGAAATTCTAAAGTTTGATGAATATTAAATTTCTAGGTTTTAAAAAATAAAAACAGTTCACCACCAATTATTTAACTAAATGGAATTCAGAAAATATTTTGGGTTCAACAAGAATAAGAAATAATGATAAATAACTCAATTAAAGTATGAATCAAAACAAAGAAATCACGTTAAAAAATTTAAAGCAACTAATTAATTAACTAAGGGACTAATTTAAATAACAATCACACTATTAAATAAGATTCGTGATTTAACTTCCAATTTCAGGTGGGTTAATTACTTCACAAAGTGATGTGCATGCAACTATAATCTAAAGTTCACGTAAATAAACAAATAGATTGGAAAGATATCTTCGTTAAAAGTTCATTGTTCCCAAAACTCAATTTTATACTCTCATTTAGGATTATAAAACTGGAAAAATATTATTTGATAGTACTTGGGTTCAAATCCAATTTTGTTTTGTTCAATAATATCACCACCAAGTTTTAATCGGAAACCCTTACAAGTGATTACAAAGAATGTAGTCAAGGATTTTCATTTTTGAAAGTTTTTGAAACAAATAAAATCAGATCTGCAATATGTAGATCTCTACGCATAAGTTTTCACAAACCATGCGAATGGTCACGCACATCCCATTGTTCGTAATAACCCACCCTTCCTTGATTTGTTGAATCAAAAAGAATAAGTTTATGCTATCATGATTTCAAGATGCATAATAATAAACAAATCACCAAACCAATCAATGAATCGAAAAGAAAATATTATTAAATCAATAAATAAAAATACTTCACTTCGAAACCGAATCCAATGCGAAATGATAAATAATGAAAACAATTCAAATTCCTACGAATGCTCTGCCAAGTCTTAAAAACATTCTGCACACATCAAATCACAATCAACTTCTCTAAACATATGAAAAGATGTAGGGTAAAAGTTACCTACATAGCCATACATTATTCATATTTATAATGATAGCAGAAAACCCTAAAAAGAACTGGTAAAGTTGCACATTGTGGCTCGCTGTGGTCCGAACCATCCGATGGGGTGTTTGGACCACAGTACCCCCTCTCCTACTTTCTGCTTTGCTCATCCAGCTTAGCCTTTGACCTGGTCCAGACCACCTGTGGGGTTGTCCGAATTATAATGTCCTCTCCATCATTTGGATTGTTTTTATCACTGCTAATTATGATTATTTCATTCTTTTTGTAATTTAGAAAATAAAGTCCATAAGTGAAAAAAAATAACAAACTCTTGAATTTATTACTTTAATGCATAAATTAAGGTCAAAATATGAAGTTTGTAATTACACTTTTCAAGTGTAATCAATAAGAAAGAGGAGCTTTTACCCAGGTGGAATGGTGAAAATTAAGTGATGATGGAGGAGAAACAATAGGAAAAGACTTAGAAGTAGGGGGTGGCAGTGAAGAATCCATATAGGCATGCCAGTTGAAGTAGGCAAGGACGTTGAATGGTTACTGAGAGAGCTGGATGATCCTGCATCACAAGGGTTAGTATCTGGAAAGATGTCAATAGAAGGATCAATAAATGTAGCTGAAAATAGGAATAGCTAGAGGGAAATTTGTTCACATCAAAGAATAAATAGTGTTTCCAGAATTAAACGGGGTGGGAAAGGCGTCCGTTTGGAAATAGAATCATAGCAACGATAGCCTTAATGGTGATCTCACTAATGAAGTTTACATGAAGCCTTATTCTCTAAAGATTTTGATCCAACCTACAAGTTCGGGTGGATTCCTTATTCTCTAATCAAATGCATTTTCTTATCTCAGTTTACAGCTCACATATAGAAAAAGTAAACTGGAAGATGTCATCGTTAAAATAACTGTTCCTGAGCACAGTTTCAGAATCATGTTTAGGAGAAGAAAATTACAAAAATATTTAATAAGATCGTCTTTGGTCCAAATCCTTTTTCGTTTGTTTTAAAATATGAAGAAAGTTTTAATCAAGTTATGTCATCAGGGATTTCAACGAAATATAATTGAAGTTACAATTTTTCAAAAGCTTTTGAAAAGAAAGAAAAAGAAGATTCAGAAAAAAGAACCCTAGCGTACAAGTTTTACCTTACATGCGAGAATTTAATCACATCTAATCATCAAATAAGAATCTGCCCATCATTGATGGGTTGAATCAAGATAAACAAACTAGCCTGGCATGGATGAAATAATAAAACAGTAAATAAAAAGAGAAAGGGAAAAGAAAATGAACTCCATTAATGAAATGCAAAACGAACTTGCAACGTGTTGAAGTATTCACGAACTTGAATCCAGAATACAAAATATAAAAACTTTAAACTAATCTATTTTAATAGAAAACTAAATCTGAAAAAATTCAAAGAAAAGCGTGTATATAATGGCTGAGAACAATGTGCATATATAGCCTAAACTAAAACCCTAAAATCTAAAATTCCCTACATGCTAACTGCGGGTGTCCAAACTGCCCGACTGGGTGTCTGGACAGCAGAGAGAGGGTCAAGCTCAAATTCGGTCTTTATTCTTTTTTTCTCTAACTATCTCTTTGCTGTTATCCGAACTGGACATCGAAGTGTCTGGATAGTAGGGGCCTTTTCCTCATTATCTTCACCATCACTAATTTTAATAATTTTAGTTTCCTTCTTGCATTTTGAAAACAAAACACCACAAATAATTAAAAAATAACTAAAAACTTTGAAATGAATTAAATAAATACATGATTTATGATCTAAATTATAGTTCGTAATTACAATTTTCAAGTATAATTAGTCAATTTATGCATATACCCCGATCTATTTACTATGCAGCTGTTATTCGGATTCTGAGGTATATCAAGAACACTTTATTTCATGAGTTTCTCTTTTCCTTAACTTCTCCATTATAGTTGCGTGTTTTTTTTGCTGTTGATTGGGCCAGTAATCTAACTAGTCATCGTTCTACTACTGGTTACTGCTTTCTTCTTGGCACTTCACTCATCTCTTGGCAGAGTAAGAAGCAGTCTGGTATTGCCTGCTCTAACACCAAGGCTGAATATCGTACATTTTTTATGGCACTACTTCTGAGCTCTTTTGGCTTCACTGGCTCCTTGTAGATATGAGTCTCTCTTTCACTAGTAACACTCCTCTATATTGTAATAATACTAGTACCATCTACATCGCCCATAATGACATGTTCCATGAGCATACGAAGCATACAGAGATTGATTGTCATTTTATTCATCACCATATCAAGTAAGGCATGCTCCAATTGCATTATATTTCCTCTACCGACTAGCTTGCAGATACCTTCACCAAGTCTCATCCTCCTGTCGTCATCGAGCTTGTGTACAAACTCAAGATGGCCTCTTCCTTACCACCCTGAGTTTAAGAAGGAGGGTATTAACATATATATCTAATTTAATTTAGATTATATATGTTATAGTATATTTTATATAGAGTAACTAGTATATTCTGGATATGTACATTCCTAATTTAGGTTCTAGTTTATACATATATAAGGCTCATCCTGTATCATTGTAAAATACACAATACAATACAATTTCTTTTCCGCTATACAATTCTCCGTTTCTTTTTTCTTTCAACTCTTAATTAAATCAAAATTGGAAAACATGCCTGTTAAGACCAAACATTGCAAATTGGCAAATCCATGGTCAAAGAAAAAGGTTTGTATATTTAGACTTAGTGTAAACTAAGACACTAGAGTCTTAAGTGAAATAGAACTCTAAAAGCCTTAGAAAAGTTATTGCCATAAGCCTGGAAGTCTTAAAGAAGCCAAACAGAGTCTAAATTCAATAACGCAGGAAGCTCGCGGGATGGCCGTTGGAAGGCGCGAGATAAAGCTGAGACCTATGATAGAAGATTTGGCCGCGCGGGATCACTGCGCTAATTCATGGGATAGCTGTGGGAAGGCCGGGGGATGACTACGAGTGCGCCCTTCCCGCGAGCAGCAAACTTCAAGCTGATTTCGACTACTTTCAAATCCTAATCGTCCCAGATTTTTCTAAACGACTCTAGGGTTACACATAAAGAGAACACACAACAGTTCGTGAGCCAGAAAGTCCTATAATTCTCTCAAACTCTTAGCCAACATGTTCGTGTTCAATCTGAAGGAGTTCGGGTTCGAGGTTTGTGAATGCTGAGAATTCAGCAAAGCTACTAAGGAGTCAATATCATACCTTCGAGGTGTCAAAGGGCTTTCGCTAAAGAAGTTGGTGAATCGAGGAGTCGAGCAAACGTAAACAAAGTATAGAGTCAAGGAGTTGATTTATCGAGGGTTTGAGTTTGAAACCAACGTTTGTTTTTAATGAAAATTTTGTTTGAGGTTTCCCTTTGTGGGTTTCCTCATTCTATTTATCTTACCTTCTGCTATTTTTTTATTGTGGTTGATTAATTGAGATCTTTAGCAGCAAATTACGTATTTTCAATGTTTGCCTTTCTGATCTCACAAGAAAACACAACCATGACTACAGAAAATTGGACTGTTTATTCAATTAGTCACTGTCATGCACCTCATGTACTGATATACATATTTTTTTTTTGGTAATTAAAAAAAAAAAAAACATATGAATGTACTGCATGTATGTACTACATGCGGATGAGAATACATATGAATTGTACTATTTTTTTGCATCAAAAGCTCCAAATGATCATATAATAACAATTGGACCTGCAATTGTTCTCGCATGGAATGCTGTGCTCTTTCCCCCCTTGATTTGTTTCAAGTCCAGGGAGTAATTGATGGGGGCATCTGGCTGTAATTAAGACTTCAGAAATAATTAGGTCACAATACATTACAAAATCATTTACCAATGCACTTTGAAAGTATGTGTTAAGCAAAACTTATATTCATTTCTTAATTTTATAAGAAATTAACCTTTAATTTCTAGGCTAAATCATTTGAGATGCAATTAAATAGGATGATATATAACTTTCGTCTATATATAAGTGCGTGCGTGAGAGTGAATGAGATTAATTTGGAGACTTGAGTGAATCTTAAAACTTATATGGTGTATTCGGAGGCAGATTTGGTGAGGGTAAAAAAAAAAAAAAAGATGAGGAAACATAAAATTTTAATTATATATCTTTTTTTAAATATATTATATTAATTTTTAATATTATTAATTTTAATTCCTTAATTTTTCAAGTAAGAGAATGGACTTCAAATTTTTATCATTTTTTATATTTTTTTTTCCTTTTCGATCAACAAATCATTTTGATCCGAACACACCACCCACAATGATCTCTTTGGTTGAGGAGTCAGTCTAAGGTTCACATGGAAGTGTGAGAAATACATTGCTAGAACATTATTCTAAATTATATGTGCACGCTTGACCCTCCTTAAGATAACAGAGCATTGAACCAAAACACTTAAAAAGTATGATATATTATCATGATAGCTCAATATGATATCATCTGCATGGTGTTGTATATATTAGTTTGATGATCTATTTATTATCATATAGAAATTAGTTAGTGACGGTAGACAGTTGCTAGTAAAAATAAAAAGCAATAAAACCTATTACCTAATGCAAATAAAAACCCAAGTCAAACCGCACTCGGAACTGGATTTTATATATATTGTTCTCTTGAGCCTTCCCCTATATTAAATGTATTTTGGGGGGAGAAAGGTGACTCAGTCATATATGGAGAAAAATGTTCCGGTATTTTCTAAACTTATATAATATATTCTATTGTGATTGAAAACTTTGACGTAAGTTAGCTTTAATTTTAAGGTTTTTTTTTTTTTTTTTAGTTTTTTTCGTCTTAAATAGTTTTTTTTCACCAAAATTTAATTTTCTTTATAGAAGTTATACCTTAGCGTGTTAGTCACATCCGTTTAAAAAAAAAAAAAGAGAGAGAGAGTAGAAAAATTCACATTGGTTTGAATAAAAATTAGAAAAAAAAATCAATTTTTTCATTATTTTTTTACCTAACAGATATAGTTTTGATTCAAATAGACATAATTTTTTTTTAATTTTTTGATGGGTACAATTAACACACATCTTTAGTATCTAAAATGAAAATCAAATTTTGGTGGAAAAAAAAGATCATATAAAACAAAAAAAATAAAAAATAAAAAACAAAAGTCTAACTTTAATTTTCATAAGCAGACAAACCCTAATAGTGTCAATATTTTTTAATCACAAGCGATTGACATTTACAAGGACAGAAAACAAAGTGTTACGTTGGGAAATCAATTTTTTTTTACCAACCAAATGATAATGACGATGAAGAGATGAATCATGGGTCTGTCCTAAAGGAGGGTATTGGTTGAGTTGATGCATATCAAAGATGAAATCAAATTAGTGATCAATCTAATAAGCAATATTAGGCAAACCATTCAAGAAAATCTTGTCACTCCGAAAGCCCAAAATGTTTGGTAACATACTGAAACAAGAGTTTGCTTGCTTTTGTAGAAACCAACCCCCAAAAGGACTCTTAGTTTGGAATTTTGATGTCATAAATTCTCTCTCTCTCTTTCTCTCTCTCTCTCTCTCTCTCTCTCTCTCTCTCAAACAGTCAGCAAAATACAAGTAGTGGGTGACCCACGGATCAACCTTTTTTTTCCAAGCCCTGATTGAGTTGGAACCATTACTTAGCTCTCACTCCTCGATATTTGATCACACACACCATTCATTTCCTTTTGTCACTCTCAAGTTTCAACTACCCATTTAATTAAGGAAAAAAAAGTCAAGTTACTCCATCATCTTTACCATCCTTTATTTTTCAAGTACCTTCCAATCTTTCATCACTTTATATTATATATATATATATATAATGTCAGGTTTTGTGATATAACTAGAAATTTCCCATGTCAAAAGGCACTAAACATAATTTGATCGAGTTGAAATGTATTTAAAATTTTAATTTGGCGTACAAAAATTTAAAAGTGTATATATTTAAAATTTTAATTTTAAATTTTATGTACATTAAAATTAAAATTTTAATCTAACTATTTATTTTTTAAGAAATTTTTTAAAAAAATTAAAATCTAAATATCACGTTTTTTAATAAAAATATTAATTGAGTTTGTCTAATAAGTATCTATATAATGTTTGATAAATGTATAAAATATTATTATTTGTTATAAATATTATCACGTTTTTTAAAATATTAATTTAAAAAATTATAAAAAATTATTAAAAAGTATTGCAAGCGTGAGAGAGTGTGTTTTCATGTAAAGTAATAAAAAAAAACCCAAGTCAAGAAAAAAATAAATAATCTTGACCATTAAATAAATCCATTAAACTTTCTTATTATATTAATTGTTATGTCAAAAATATTAAGCATGTTATCGTGTATTACACAGTTTCAATTGCTCACGTAAACAGCCACATAAATAGGGTGATTAATTGTGCGTACGTAGAGCACCCTTCCTCCCCCTCTCTCTCTCTCTCTCTCTCTCTCTCTATATATATATATATGTATATATAGACACCCATATCTCATAACTAACACACAAACGGTCTATATGTCACAAAGCTAGCCTTCAATCTCCAAACCCAGAGAGGTAGCCATATGGACTGGTTCTCCTGGCTATCCAAAACTGGCCTTGACCCCTCTCTTGTTTACGAATATGGCGTGGCTCTCACCCAAAACGAGCTAGAGGAAGACGACATAGAATACTTCAACCACGAGTTCCTCCAAAGCATGGGCATCTCCATAGCCAAACACAGGCTAGAGATTCTCAACTGGCCAGCAGGAAAGACACCGCAAACTTCCACCGTCCCGTGTCCAGGCTAATTATCACGGCCATCAAGCGAACCAAGAGGCGTGTTTCTAAGTACATCCGGACCTGGGTTCGTGGAGTTCATCATCATCCGGACAATTCAGCTAATCTCGCAATTGTGCCGCTGCAATATAGCTGTAGTTCAAGGTGGAAAGGAGAAATGTTGAAGAGGAGGAACAAGAGAGTGGTGATGCGGAAGCAAGAGAGGCTATTGCTCACGGATGGAACTAGTACTATTCCAAGGGTGATGATGACCAACAGCTTTTCAAGCCCAGGGGTTCCCGATCTTCGTTGTAAGGAAGAGAAGGAGATGGGTGGTGGTTATGGTGATGGTGGTCGTGGTCGTGGTCGTGGTGGGGATTCCTACTGGTCCACTGCAGTTGAAGAGATCAGGTGGGACGCACTGTTTCAGGATTTGAAGCCTACATGAAGAATTTAATTTTTTTTTTTTTTTACCTTCTTTTAATTTAATTTCAAGCTCAGAAATATATTGTTTATTTTATTTTATTTTGGCTCTTCAACCTGAGAGTTTTGGCTGTGTTTGTTTCAGAAGACTTCAGTAATTTATATAGATATATATATATATATATATATATATATGTATATCTGTAAATTAAGATGGGTCCCACTTTAGCACTAGAAGGACCTTGCTTCTAGGAGCCTTCCTTCTTTTCCGTGATTATATGTCTTTAAATGTCTTTCTGGTAAGAAAAGAGAATCAAAGATAGCTTCGTCTGAAGAAAACCACGGCGCTACTTTGATTTGTGTCAAAAGGACTAGTAAGGCCAATACTTCTTTTACTTTTATTTTTTTTTTTTCTTTTGGCTCCTTTTGTTATCTTTATTCACTTTTTAGGTGAATATTTAAAAATGAATAATGCTATATTACTACGGTAAATTACTACGCCAGCATCTCTTTGTTTATCATTTTAAATAAATAAAACATCTATTTAAACTCTTTAATTCTAATAGCACTATTGCCACGCTATTCTCATCACTAATTCTGATATGCAAAGCCCCCCCCCCCCTTTCTTCAATTTTCTTTTGGTAACGGAAGAAACTATATCGCCCTAGTAGATTTATTTTGTATGGTATGAGAGGGATGATGATTGTTTGGTTTAGATTCATTTTGCGCATTTAATTTCAAAGCAAAAACAATAACGAAGAATTTCTAAAAATTGGTTATTATCTTTTTAATTGTTCAAAGACAAATTGTTCTTAAAATGTTTTTTTAAAAAAAAATAAAATTTCTAAACGAGTTGGGAGAAAGCCATGTGTTGGCCTATCGCATCATAGAAGAAACTGTTTTAGAGACTTGAAACCTCGAACCTTCAACTGGATCCAACCCAAAATAAAAGGAGAAGCTAACATCTATTTCGATATCAGCTCAAAAACCTTCAACTGGATCCAACCCAAAATAATCTATATAAAGGAGCTAACATCTATTTCGATATCCGCTCAAAAATCGCATGATCGAAACACATTCACATATTTTTAAGATTATGCAATCCCCAATTGACATGGAAACCTATGCCCCCCCCCCCCCAAGAAACAAAAAAATAAATCCAGTAATCTAAATCAAATTTTGACTCCCAAAATTTCTTGCCAAAGGCAGTTGACCCACAGGTAAAGGATATACGTTAGCCAGCTATATTATGCCCTTCTAGCAGAGGCCTAAATCCATCGAGCCAAGAGATGAACCGAGACGGCACAACATTCATCCATTAAAATGAAAGACAGAAGCCCAGAAATTTATTACAACGGCACAATAGCCAACCATGACACACTGTTCGGAAATCATCAAAGTTCTGTCACACAAAATATGTACAATAATTTTCCAGTAGTATGCGCAATAGCTACTGGGAAGTGCATTTGGAAACAATCCCAAGGAAGCTTATCTACATTTTCTTTTCATATTCATATGGAAGAAAGCTTCCCGTGCAACATAGAGAACTTCCACACCCTCCAATCAGAAACATAATTATTAAGTCAAACCCATACTATGTACAGTTCAAATTGCTTATTTATTTAATGTTGCACTCATATAAACGAAGCAGCCCACCATTTAAGACTATCTATTTACAGAGAGTATCTTCCTCCAGAACTATTCGGGCCGAAAGCTTACGAGATTTGGGAGGTGAGTTGCCTGAGCTTCTTGATGTCATTTGCAGTCACCTTGCAGGACTCCAGCGTCAGTGATTTCAAATTCTTCAGAGACCTGAGATGCTGCAACCCAGCGCTGCTTATACGGGAGTTTGAAACATTCAGGGAGACCAACTGTGTCAGCCCTACATTTTACATATACCAGAACTGTAAGTATAAAGGGGACAAAATGCAGAAGGCTGCAAGATCATATTTGAGAAGAACCTGATAATAATGAATGTTGAAATCCTTTAGGAAGGAACATAAATTTAAAAAGAAAAGAAGACAAGTGCTATGCGTCCAAATGTTCTACCATTAACAGTTATAACAAATTATCCAGAAGGGAAGCAAGTAGTTGTCCAAACCCATACAGAAATGGGGAACAATAACCCCATTTGTAATTGTTGTATGATCTTGCCATACAACCATGCAGAGCAAGAAGTGACCCATCTATGGTCAACAGCATATTTGAATCCATGAACTTGTGGGTGTGGAAAAAATGTAGACTAAACAGTATTCCAAACTGAGATCACTGCTAGTCATACAAAAGGTTGCATTTGGGTCTTTCGCCAAAGAAATTTAGCTCTTCCTAAGTTCCCTTACAGGGAAGAGTGAGATTTATCTCTCTTGATAAGCTTCTGTAAACTATCGAGAAAGGATGTATATTCTTTTCAAGGAGAATGCAAAATCACAGTGTGTGAGCAGAATACCAGAGAACAAAAACATAAATAGCTCAAGAAGGATACCGGAAATCATTTCCAAAGATTTATCAGACAGGTGGTTATTCTGTGAAAGATTTAGCACTGTCAATGATGAAAGTTCTTTGATATTCTTCACACCAGCATCAGTTAGTCCTCCACCGCATATTTCCAAGGACCTTAGGTTTTTAAAATCTGAAGCAATCCACAAGTAACATGAGTAATCTGATAGCTCTGAGTGATACACCTAAACCAACTCCAAAATTACATCGTTACATATTAATGTGTCTTCTTGTAGAAGAGTATTATACTGGAAAGTGAGATATGGAAACTTAATGGCAGAATCCATCAAATAAAAAGAATTTTAGCTCAAAACCATGCAACTCCAACCACATAATCTTGCTTCAGTAGTCGGATATTTTATACCCCATTAAAAGGAAAAAAAAAAACTAGCACATCAAGCAGTCAGTTGGATGTTACCATAAGAAATAGAGAGCACTATCATATGTGTATCAGAAATTAACAAAACATACTACGTAGATGGACTGTTCCAGTATCCGTGATCCGTGCTCCAAAAAGATCCAAATGAGTTAATCCAGTCAAGCCTGCATGGTAAAAGCAAAAAATGAATTCCCCGCATGTAATCAGAAGATAAAGAAACAACCATTTAGAAAATTAGAACTGATAATGAAGAAGAGGAAAGCAAACGAAATGCAGTATACATTTGACATATAGTGAAACAACTGCAGTTAGAATGAGGTTATTGCATCCAATAAGCACAGACACTAACATCACATGACACACACAAATACACAGCCTAAGTGATTTCCCAAAAAAATATGCAGCAGATGATATGGTTGGGACTTGGCAAAAATATACATTTTTTGTGTCTTGAATATTAATACTTCATTTAAATACAATATAAATAATGCAACGTAAAACTAACTAAAATTCCAAAATCATATGTTTCATAGTTTAAAAGTCAACAAAAAAGTCGCATAATAATTACATTTCAAGAAGCACGGACATTGATGCGACATGAGTGCGCTGACTCAACGATTTTAAAAAAATACAGAACATAACAGAGACTAGGGAAAAATATATATCTTTTTATCTAGATTATTCAAATATAATAGAAATAATGCAATATAGTACTAACAAAAATTAAAAATCTTACATTTCACAACTTAATAAGAAGTCACATAATGATTAAATTCCATTCAAAATGATAACACATCCTTTTAACAAAACTTCCATGAATCCATAAACTAAAATATCATTAAATTCCATCAAAATATTAAACTATAAAATCCACAAAAAAAGTCCAAAATGAGTTTGTGACGTGCAGCTAGCAAAAAGGATAAGCGAAAGGGCTTATTGTTGGATTACTCTAGCTCGATTAAAAGGAAATGCTCAATGTCATGACTAACTAAAACTAATTAGCTGGACGGGTGCTCATGATTGACTTGGGGGTCCGTGTGTGGGGGCACACACTGACAACTCAAGAAGTTTGATATCCCCATAAAGCTCGAAGGGCTTACAGAGAAATTTCTCCCTGTTACCAAAAGGGGGGGGGGGGACAAAAACAAAATCCAACTTGGCAAGAAGTGAGTTCAACATATGTCCAAGGTAAGCCCCTCACATGTCGCTCGGCAAGAAGTGAGTCCAACACGTGTCCAATTTGAGTCTCCCACGTGTCCAAGTCCATCGTGAGCCCGACTCGCAAATGGCACCATTGATGGTGAGTCCATACTTCCTAAATTACATTCCATCCAAAATGATAATAAATATATTTTACAGCTTAGAAGTCACAAAAAAAAAAATTACATAATAATTACATTTTATCCAAAATGATAGCTAATAAATCATCTCAAAAAAACATAGTGATAGGTCATCACGACTATATATGATTGATACATTGCATTGTAGTTATTGTGTTGATTTAGGTTGATTTGTAGCCATCCTAGGAGTCAATGTTTCTTGTTTTATTCGCTGATGACTCTATAGTATTATGTGGAGCTGAAATGATGTAATTGGGTCATTTGTGCTGCACTCTTTTGGGGTTTGAGGCTGTCACAAGTTTGAAGATAAATTTTAGTAAATCAAAGGTAATATCTATTGGAGCTACTGATTTTTTAAGTGATTTGGCAGCCATTTTGGGATGCAAAACAAGTACTTTTCCATCTACCTATTTAGGTTTGCCTTTAGGAGCTCAGTTTAAATCAAAAAATGTTTGAGAACTTGTCTTTGGAAAGATGTAGAAATAGGTTAGCTGTATGGAAGCTAAAATATCTCTCTACAGGGGCCAGAGTTACACTGATTAAAAGTGTGCTTTCCAGTCTTTCTACATATTTCCTCTCCCTATTTAATACTCATGTTTCCGTTATTAAAGAACTTGAAAAAATGCAAAAGAATTTTCTTTAGGGCAAATGTGATAGGGTTTTCAAACACAGCTTGGTGAATTGGAGGAGTGTTTGTTTCCAATAGTTTCTGGTGGTGTCGGTGTCAGACAGCTACAACTGCATAATGAAGCTCTATTGGGTAAATGGTTTTGGAGATTTTCTCAGAAAAATTCTAGTCTTTGGAAGAAAGTAATCGTGATTAAGTATGGAGAAGAATTGGGTGGCCGGTGTTCAGCTCATTGATGTAATTCTTTTGGGGCTAGTTTATGGAGAGGAATAAAAAAAAATTGGATGAATTTTGCTCGCTGTACTTCCTGGAAGTTGGGCAGAGGTGATAGGATTTTATTTTGGAAACATAATTGGTTGAATGTTAGCTGTTTATCTGTCCTCTTTCCTGAGATCTTTGCTCTAACAGTAAATAAGGATGCTTTTGTCAAAGATTATTGCGTTAGAATAGGTAGACATCGCACCTAGTCTATGTTGCTTCATAGGAATATGAATGATTGGGAACCGGATGGTTATTTGTTACTTATGGAGCTGCTAAATAATGTTTATCTGGAGGATACTAAGGATTCCATGGTTTGGAATGTGTCAAAGGAAAAAATTTTCACTGTCAAGTCCTTTTATATGTTCCTTAAAGTAGATGCAAATGATGTTTTTCCCTGACTAAAACTTTGGAAAAATGTTGTTCCTATTAGAGTACTTTTCTTCTCTCAGTGTGCTAGTAGGGGGAAAATCTTAACTATAGATAATCTTAAGCTTAGAGGTTATTCCATAGCTAACCGTTGTACCTTATGTTTTAGCCAGGAGGAATCTATTGCTCATCTTTTCTTACATTATCAGTGGACTGCTGAGTTGTGGAGTTTGAATCTTTTATGTTTCGAAGTTCATTTGTGCTTCCCAAAAGATTTCTGTGATTTTCTCTTGGCTTGGTGGGGACAACCCTTTGGAAAGCATAAAAAGTCTATATGGAATTTGGTTCCATTCTGTGTGTTTTGGCTAATATGGAAGGAGAGGAATCGAAGGATTTTTGAAGATAAAAGTAGGTCTATACTGAGAATTAAGAATACTTTTCTTAATTGTCTATATGGTTGGTTGAGAGATGGAAGGGAGATTGACTTATTTTCCTTCTTGAACTTTCTCGATCAAATAAGTTGATCTCTGTCTGTTAGGTCTGATTGTATTTGTTTCTCCTCGATGGGCTGATTGTATTTGCTTCTCTTCAATGCTTATTTTGATTTCTTATTCCTTTTAATAAAATTTACTTATCTTTTTCAAAAAAATGTTTCTTGTTTTATTCAAGATGACTCCTAATCTACCTTGGATTGGTCTATAAAAGGCAAGGTTGTTTTTTTGTATTCGCATGGTTGATATTGTAATATCTATAATGAAATGGCTTGTGAGCTAAATTCACTTCTCTCCTTTCTATTCTTCTCCCTATCTAGATATTTCTTCTCTTTATTGGTTGTTCTCCTCTCTTTTGGCTTAATTCTCTTCTTATATCACACCATGTTTGGTATCAAAACATAGAAATTGGGATTTAATCCTCCCCACTTCTCAGCTTGCCTACAATAGCTTTGTGAATAAGTCTTTAGTGATGAGTCCACTTGAGATTATGCATTGTTACAAACCTGGAAAATTTTTAGACGTTATTCCCATATCCCCACATATTAATGTGTCTATGACCGCTGATGCATTTGCCCAACACTTGCATGATTAGTAACTTGAGATCAATAGAGAGCTAGAAGCTAGTAATGCAACTTAGAGGCTTCATGCTAATACACATAGGTGTGTTGAATCTAAAGTTCGGGATTTTGTAATGATTTGAATTCGAACGAAACTATGTCAATCTGGCACAACTTCCAAATTATAACATCGAAGTGCTAGTCCTTTCAAAGTTTTAAAGCAAGCTGGTCCAAATGCTTATTCCATTGACACCCCCTTCCAAAGTTTGATTTTAGCTCTGCTTTTAATGTTGAGGACTTTGTTGCTTTTAATGGCCACTACATACCCCAAAATTTGACCTTCCTATTTCTTATACTTCATTACCTTCCCAGCCAACACATACAAATAAAACTGATGCTACTATAGGTGATTAAATTGTTTTCACCAAGGAGAGAATAGTTCAACATAACTTGGTTTGCTGGGTTGGCTAACTAGACTCTGACTCCACCTGGATTTCCCACCCGTACCCTTGAATAGCTTGATTCTAACTTGTTTGAGTTTTATCAAAGTCAGCAAGATCTTCTTTCCCCTGGCTTGAGTTCTTCCCACCCTGGAAGAGATGGTGGGAACACCACTTTTAGATCACCCATCATGCATGTGCATTGCAAGAGGTTGCATAGGCACCCAAGTTGTGGTTAGGTGATCGATTGTAACAGCCCATGTTTGCCTCGACACGGTCGAGCACCCACCTCGGGAGAATTGATGGGTCATCAGGATTATACATGGATTGATAAACTGTATTACATTTATGTTTGTGTTGATTTAGGTTGATTTGTAGTTGTCCTATGAGTAAATGTCTCTTGGTTTGTTCAAGATGACTTCTAATCTACCTTTCATTAGCCTAAATAAGGCAGGATTGTTTCAATATTATGATTTTGATAATGAAATGGCTTGTGAGCTGATTTCCCTTCTCTCCCTTGTGTTCTTATCCCTCCTTGGATATTTCTTTTCTTTCTTGGCTATTCTCTTATCTCATTTGGCTTAGTTGTCTTCTTGTATACATTGCCATTAGATTCATCAAATCATCCAAATGCAAAAGGACAAGGGGATTTAATACTCTCAAATCCATACACTTGATTCCACACCTAGACAAGATTTTAAGCTTCTAATTGAACTGCAAAACAATGAACTGAATTGTTGCTGCCAACCCAAAAAGAACATAAAATATAAAACTACCCTGGAACCCAAAAAATACAATTCACCCATTAAGCCATTCAAAAACTATGTTACAAGAACTTGGTACGGGGGTCGGGTATGAATACGTATCTAAGAGTCAGACCCATTAATTATCTTATTCAAAAATACGGGGACACAAGAAAATATTTAGATATTTAATTACAACAATTTTATTCTATAGAATAATAGGGTATTAACATGGTTCTATTAAAATTTTTCATGCATAAAATTTAAGTTTCATGCATAATTATGTGCTAAAATTGATTTTTCAAATATGCTTGCTTGGATATTAAATTATATTGGGACATGTATACCATACCCTTAGATAAGTATCTTTGTTCAAGTGTCAAGTATCTGACACAGATACATTATATATTTAAAAAAGACCATATAACATACGGTTAAACGTACAAGTTGGACCAGTAAAAGCAACGCATTTAGGTGAATTTAACACCAAATATAACAATTTGCTAGTTGAACTAGGGTGTGTGAGCCTGTTTGCACAAATTAGGTATCATAGGAACACCATATTACAATAATGAATTCCCCAACTACTTTTTAGAAGAGATAATGGCTGCCCACATTATTTGTGCTCAAACTTGAATAGCACTGCAATGCAATCAGGGTATGGTCAGAGGAAAGAGGAAGAAAAGAACAAGCTAAGTTAGAAGTAATTGATTGTTTTGACTTCCAGTAGCGCATTCTCACTAACATCAACCAAACCAGCTACCCTTTGTCCTTTTCCATAACCTATGAAGCACGGATACTTCAAATTAGGCGCCGCACTCGTATCGGATATTTCGAGGATACGGATACGGCTAGATACGTATCGGATACGCCACGTGGCGTATCCTAATGTTTTATTTTAAATTTTGCATAGGTGGCGTATCCTAATTTTTTATTTTAAATTTTGCATAGGATACGGCTAGAATACGGCTGGGATACGGCCAGGATACGGGAATGATACTTCCAGGATACGGCAAGGATACTTCCAGGATATGGCGGGGGTCCAAATGTAATATTTTAAACTTGTTTGGGGGTACAATTGATATGACAAAATTTTAGTAGGGGTCAAACTATAATTAATTAAAATAGATTGATATGATGGAAGTTTGATCTAACTAAAATTTAGGAAATGAAAAAACTGTTTTTATTTTGGGATGTATGAAATTGTATTTGATACTTTTTGTTATATTTGTGTTTTGTGTATGAATGATGTTAGTAGTTTTGAGTATGAATGATGTTAATTTATGGATTGAATAGTATTTTTCAAGCTACATAATTGTTATTTATAAAATGTTTAGTAGTATATACATGCTATCTTCAAAATTATTTTAAATATAATATATATTTTATTTTATTTTTTTGCCGTATCTTTGCCGTACCCATATCCTCATTTTTTAAAAATTGCCGTATCCCGTATCCGTACCCGTACCCGTACCCACTCCCGTATCCGTATCCGTGCTTCATAGTCCATAACTTAAATGCACCAAAAATAATCACACGATAAGGTTTCATCTTTACATTTTTTTTCTGTGAAGGTCATATTACCTACTTTCCTATGTTTTTATTTTTTTAATTTTTTTTTAATATTTCTTACAGTATAAATGAAATGTCAGATTATATATTGGCCATACTCTCACCCATGTCATATTTTATATTTTTGTCATAGAAGAAAAACCACGAGTTATATCACAGAACCACCATTCCTAGAGCACAGAAAATTCAGGATGTTCCATTTTTTTATGAAATTAATAACTGCATTTACTAAGCTCAAGTTTGAGTGGCTAATAATGGACTGACAGACATGCACTGAATTATAATAAATATTCATGCATTACACATCTGTAAAGTAAATGCAATGCCTAGAAGATCTATTTGTGTGGCTCCCAAATTTTCTTGCGTCAAATTCCATGCAACACAACAATTCACCAAGTTCAAATTATAAGTTTCATGTTTAAATAAAGCATATGCTCTATGTAATCTATTACACAAAAACCATTAATTAAACATCAACACAAAAAACTTCATCCCTCACCAAAGTTCAAACAAGAAGCACAACACCAATAACCGCAGATGTGAATAAACAGGCAATCAACATCGAATCCAGTGCCATTAAAAAGTGCACTAAGTAACCAGGCGAGGCAAGGTGCCTTACATGCCTCCAGGAAAGGTCAGTTGCTGTTAGTAGGGTAACGCCCAAATGAGCACCTTGGCCAAGCGAGGTTCTTGCGATGTTGCCTCTTTCATATTGTACAATATTTTAATTTTTTGCGCCTAAATGCAAGGCAATTAATTATTCTCGATTAAGATATTTAATAATATTAATGGAGGAAAAAAATTGAAGCCCTAAGTCGAAAGGCTCATGTATGTTAAGAATAATCAAAGTCTAAAGGCTTGTTATGATTTTCTGAATGTAACTGATCCTATCTCTTTGCATGAAATTGTTAAGTATAATCGAAATCTAAAGGCTTGTTATGATATGCTGAATGTAATTGATCCCATCTCTTTGCAAGATATTATTGTTACTTATGGTCAATTGGAGATATGTTTGCTAGTTCCTGTAATGCAAAAGGTTTTTGACAAAAAAAGCTTGACATTGGCTGATGTCACACATGTTTCTGGGGTAGGAGAAATAAGAACATATATAATATACCAGTCCACAAGCAAGATTTAAAAAAAAAAAAAAAAAAAAAAAAAAAAAAAGGTGCAAGGCATTCAAGCTCAAGTTCAAAAGCAACAAATGTTGAAGACAAGACTTCCCTTGATTCAGAGTAACCTGAAAGAGGAGACTGATGGCTAGAAATCTAGTGATGATTGAAGAGGAGACTTCCCTGATTCAAAGTAATCGAAAGAGGAAACTAATGGCTACAAATCTATATTTGATGATTTTTTTTGGAACATTTGTTTGATTATTTATCTTTTTTTTTTTTTTTTGGGTGAAAGTAGAACCTCGCCTTACTTAAGTGAGTGCCTTGCACCTTGTGCACTAAGGTATAGTTGTGAATATTGTACCGTACCAGCTAACACTAGCCAATACCATGACAGTACCAAAATTTTTTAAATTTTTGCTATTTTATCTTGGATAATTTTTATTTTTATTTGTATCCTAAACCTTATAAAATCAAGAATGACAAATAAAATATTTGTTTCTTCCAGTTTCTTATCCAATTCTACATAATTTTTTTTATTTTCTTATTACTATAAACTGTAAAAAGGGTAAATTAGATATGTCAATTAATATTAACAGGGTATTTTTTAACTTATATTTTATATTTATTTAAATAATATATTAAACGTTTTGGGTAGATATATATTTTTTATATCTATATAATTTTCTAAAGGTAAATCCGAAACCATACCCTGAAACACACCGATAGTAGTACAGTCTCGTACCAATAACAAAACTCGTACGCTGTCTAGTATGGCATTCACAATTATGCGACAAGGGATCTTGCAGCCATAGGTATGCTTAGTGCTAAACACTAATTAAAACATGAAAACCCAGCCACAGAGAAAAAGAAAATAAAAAATAAGCATGGACATTAAAACAACTCCAAGCATCAAAGTCATCCAAATATGCAAACTAAGGCATCACCTCAGACAAACTTACCTCCAAGAGCGGCAAGTCCAGCATCTGTAATTTGGCGAGTATCCAAATTTAGTGACTTGAGTGATGATAATCCAGACAACTTTCTTAAACCGACGTCACTCACAACAGTGAAGGACAAATTTATACTCTCAAGGTTAGTCAAACCTAAAAGGGAGACCAGCAAAACACCAGCAAAACTATGGTTAATACAAATAAAAAATGATATAAGCTAATTGACTGGTCAACTTTAGTGTGCATATTGCAGCACTATGCTTTGAAGCAAGAATGATCAGTAGCAATACAATAATAACACATCGATACTTCAAGATAAAACCAAAGGCGCCTGCAGCCCGTGTAGCCCAACTTGCAGGTCCCGCAAAAGAGGAGACACACATAAGCCTATCTCAAATTTTCTCTCTTCTTTCCAATTTCTACGGTGCACATGGATATGCTTGCACCACTCCAAGAAATGTGTTATATTTTCATTAATCAGCTCATGCATCTTGTTCTGCAGATCAAATGGTCCTAATCTGCATCCCACACATGCGGTTGCTGGATCTCCTCATCACCCATGACAGAGGTGTTATTTGAACAAATGTCAAACAACCCCTCCCCCCCCCCCCCAAAAAAAATGAAAAAAGCAAAAATAATAATAATAAAAATATATTTATCTTGCCACCGCTGAAAAAAATGAAAAAAAAAAAGAAAAAATAATAACAATAATAAACTCTGTTTATCTTGCCACTGCCATATCAAATACTGTATACTTGGCAATCATTTTAGATCATGCAATACTTTTTATGTTCTCATTAAAAGATAAAGTGCAATCAATGAGCTCCATATTTAATCTATTCGAGGTATCCCGTAGCAGAAATCCATTATTAGTTTCCCCACCGACGCACTCATCTCTATCCATCACAGCCTGCATCCCAGACTGCAGGGATGAATATAATGCAATCATGCATGCATAAAACGCAATAATATGGATAAGAAATTACTAGTTGTAAACAACATATTTATAAAAAATAAATTAAATTTTGTACAATAAATACATAAATTATTTATTAAATATAATATCTAATAGATACTTTTATTTACCATTCTTTTTAATTTTTTATTTTACTTCTAAATTTAAAAACAAATGTTCTAATCTTGCAAATATTTAGGTCTATAGCTCGTCATGATTTATAAAGTATTTTTTATTTTTTTATTTTTACTTTTCTAAATGGTATTTTGATTTTAACAATTTCATATATAAATATAATGATGCTTGTAGAAGTTCAAGATAAGATTCTGTTTTCACTAAAATACTCCAACAAATTCATGTATTACTAATCGTATGTTTGTTTTCCAAAACATCATTTAAGTTATAAGTAGATAATAAAATCATAAAAGTTAAAAAATTAATTACTTAATTATATGTTTGTTATTTTTATTTCAAGTTTGTTTTCCTGTGTAAGAAAGAGAGATAAATCTATTAATTAATAATTGTGTGTTTATTTTTAATTTTTTAAAATGTTGTAATAGCTTGATATACATCATTAGGCCATTTCCTAACTGCTTAAGCAACATGGCATGGTACAAATGGGAGTCACATGCAAAGGTGAGTGTTGAGATATCTTGAAATACATTGCTAGGCCAATTTCTTAACATTTTAAGCTTTTTGGGACAATCAGTGATTTAAAATAAAGATAATATTTGATTTGAGCTGCAATTCCAAAAATATTATTAGGAATTATCTGGTACAGTAGGATTTAGTTATTACTAGAATAATAATATATTAGAATAAAAATAAATAAATAGAGTGCTATTATATTATATGAGAATAAAACTCTAAATGTAGAGAGTACCATGTAAGCATATGTGATTTTATTTTATTGGATATTAATATGTCATACAAAATTGTGATTGGATGACAATGCAATGCCCTTACAACTAAGGGTTTTGAAAAAAATCTCTTCAGAGAGTACCACATAGGTGCACACGTATAGTAAATCAGTAAAAGCTGGTTCATGAAATTTATAAAAATAAGTACAAGTCTTAAGAAAAGGAACCAATTGATCTATCGTCAAAAGTGTGAACTAAGAGAAATCCAATTCCCACCATGTTGGGAAATTGTTCAAATCCTGCATAGTTCTGAGTGGAAAGAAATCTAACCAGACAAATGACGGAGTCCATTGCTTCCAACTTCAGTATCAGACAATTCCAAATATCTCAAACGCTGAAGGCCTGTTCTTCAGACACCGTACCATAAGAATGTAACGAATCAGCAACATATATTGCAGAATTGGAAGAGAGCACAAGAAGCAACTAGAATTAAAAAATTTAGGTCCAGGCATGCATTAAAGAGAGAAACTTTCCTTTTTATTGGCTACCAATCAAATAGCAAGTTTGTCCTGAACTCCCTTGTGCAGGGGTTATAAACAATAGTATGTTATAAACATTTAACAGACACAACAATTAGTTTATTAAATCAAACCTGAAGAAAATGACATGCATTTCACGTGCAGCATTCATTTCACCAGCAGGAAATGATTGAGCTACATCAGTATTACTCATCCAGAGGGCAATATGTTTTGCCCTCTTGGCATCTTTTTGAATAAAGCAATCTTGTTTGGTTTAAAAAAGGGGGGGGGGGGGAAGGGGGGAGAGGATTAAAACAATTAAAGGTTGACAGTATTTTCAACAGAGGTTCCATCAGGATGAATCTATGACAAAGTTCTACTCCAGAAGCAGCAGAAAAGAGATGTCTCATATACACCAATTTATGGCTCTACAATTTGACCCTGATATATTAAAACATCTTTGGCTTGGAATATCGACACAACCCAAAATGGATCAAATGTTTTTAACAAAAGGCAAATAAGTGTTTAATTGGAAGTCATTACTAAAAACAACTAATAAAAGATGAGAATTGTAATGAATCTTCTGTCTGGATGTACCCGCTAATTTTATGACTTAATTAATGATGCACGTGAAAGTCAAAATGTAAGCTTCTACTAGCCTCTGATTGGAAACAGAACTGTCACTAAAACCCAACATGGATAAAAAAAATATATAAAGCAAACAGAAATTAATAAACAATAACCTGTCAAGTTAACCAAGCCTTCATCGTCGATCCTACACGAATCCAGGTTTAAGTTCTCCAAATTTGTTAAATCTGCTTGGAGCAAAGGCAATGAATGACCACCACATCTCAAAAGGTAATAATTGTGTACTTTTTTAATGAACTTAATGTTCCATCTACTTAGATATAACCAACAACAGCAAAAACAGGCATATAGAAACACAATGCATTGTCATGAGAATTTTGACGTCAATACAAGAAAATATATTCCACTAACAAGCAAAAAATAAAAGCCTGCATGTCAAGCAACTTCTGATAATATGATTTAACTCCGCTCCAGAAAATCATATAGAAGGCAAGCCCACAATAGATGAACAGAAAATAACGGAACTCAGCATATTGCATTTTAAACTGCTATACAAATACCCATGCCACAGGTACAGGAGAGAATTATTGCAAAAGATTCGTCTATTATTTCTCTAATCATGCCACAAATAGAGGTATGAGTGATTGCAAAGGACACATCTATTATCCCACAACTCATGCCACCAGTATAGGGATGAGATATTGCAAATATATATACAATCCCTCTAGATTATCTTGATCAAAAGTAACAAAATGTATCATTTTCTAACAGTCCCTGATCTTGTATAAATATGAGAAAGAATCAAGGAAAAACCACCTCTCAGGTGCACCAAACAAGCACTTGTGATATCATTGAAACCCAAGTTTAGCACTTTCAGATTCTGTAGCCCTGCATAAAAACATAATATCATTTGAACTTTATTCTCCAGTGATCATAGGAAGAGTAATAATCATCTTAATACCAAAGCCGATCTTTTACTTTGACAAGCAGAGGGAAATGACCAAGGTTTGCACATGCAACCTACCTGAAAACTTCTGACACCTATCATCAGAAATATTACATCTGCTTAGGTTCAAATATAACAGAGCAGGAAGAGCTGCATTAAACAAGGTAAAAATCATATTAATACCAAACACGTATAACTTAAAATATTTTTAGTACGAAAAAGAATTAGTAGTTTTTTCTTGTACATCTATAAAAATATATATTTACTCATTAACATGTCCTAATTGTATCGTGTCCAGAAAATTTTGAAAATTAATGTGTTGTCATCAGGTTCATTAACAGGAAAACTAAGAGAATTAATAGATACTTTGGCTAGGAGAAGAGTAAATGTAGCTTCCCTACAAGAGACTAACAAATAACAGAAAATTTTAGAGAAATTGAAAATACCAGTTTTAAATTTGGGGAAAGATAAAAATAGAAATGGGGCAAGAATTAGTATCAATAGGAATATCAATTATGAGGTTGTAAATGTTAAGAGAATGGGAGATGGAACAATATCTATAAAACATGTACTACAGGAAAAGAGAGTTATTGTTATTATTGCTTATGCCCCCAAAGTAGGACTAGATGTAGCAACAAAATAATGCTTTTCGGAAGATATGGATGGACTTACTCAAGAAACACTAAATTCCCCCCCCCCCCCGGGTGGGGCGGAGGGTGGATCTATGTAGGAAAAGATTTAAATGGGCATGTGAGGAGAAACCATGGAGATATCGAGAGGTCGCACAAGGATTATGGATAAATGAGGGAGGTAAATCAATTTTAGACTTTACTACAACAAATGACTTAACTGAAAGAAGGGAAAAAATCTATGTATGAAAAGATTTAAATGTGCATGTGGGGAGAAACAGTGGACATCCGAGAGGGCACACGGGTTATGGATTTAGTGGTAGAAAGAAGGAATAGGAATCAATTAAGAGTTTACTACAACAACTTAATAATAGCAAAATACTTGTTTTTTTTTTTTTTTTTTTAAAGGGGGGGATGCTCAATAAGTTTTAAATGTTAATATGATAACAGTCAAATTGACCTTTTTCCTTAGTAGAAAAGACGACTATGTTTCATAAAGAGATTGTAAGGCAATACCAGGTACACAACATAGAATAGCAGTACTAGATGTTCATATTAAGAGATGTAAAGAAATGAAAAGCAGAAATACCCTTTCGAAAACTAAGTGATGGAACCTACAAAGAAAATAATCAAAGGCTTTTAAAGATAAAATGATTAAAGAAGGAAAATGGAATTTGAATGATGACATAAATATCATGTGGAATAAAATGGCTAGATATATTAAAAGAGTGGTTATAGAGATATTAGGTGTAACTAACGGAAAAGAACTATATCTTCAAAGGATTATTGATCGTGGAAGGAGGAGATGCAACTGGAGATTAAGGCCAAGAATGAGTGCTACAGGAATTTTCCCAAGTATAAGGGCGAAAGAGCATGCTAATGGTACATATTGGCTAAAAAGAGAAGCTAAAAGAGCAATTTGAGAACCTAGATACAAGGCCTTCAATGAACTATATAACAAGTTAGGGACAAAAGATGGAAAGAAATATATCCATAAATTAGCTAGAATAAAAGAAAGGAAAATGACATATATCAGTTTTAAGTGTATAAAAAATGAGAATCAGAGTGTTTTAGTAAAAGAAGAGGACATTAAAGAAATGTGGAGAAGTTATTTGATATATTATTAAATAGTTGTCCCAAGCTGAATTTGAGAGATTTCAGTAGTCCTATCAAAGATAGAAATGTAAGTTTTATGCATAAGATTAAATTTGCAAAAGTAAAGAAAGCAATGAAAATGATGAAGATAAGAAAAACCATTCGTCCATATGGTTTTCTGATTGAAGTTTGTATGTGCTTAGAGGATGATGGGATTATTTGTTTGACTAAATTGTTTAATAGGATCTTGGACAGTAGTGAGATGCCCAACAAATGGGGGAAAAGTATCTTAGTGTCTATCTACTAGAATAAAGGGGATATCTAAGAGCATAACAACTATTAGGGCATTAAGTTTGTGAGTCACACTATGAAACTTCGAGAGAGAGTAATTGAGGCTACATAAAGATGTGTGACAAAATATCAGAGAACCAATTTAACTTTATGCCCGGTAGATTGACTATGAAAGTTATTTTCCTAATAAGAATTTTGATGGAAAAATATAGAGAGAGACAGAGGAATATCTTCAAATGATTTTTATCAATTTAGACAAGGCATATGATATGTTTCTAAGAGAGATTACAGGGAACAAGACATGTCTGACCAACAGAAACTAGTATAAGAACTGTTAGAGGTGATATAAATGATTTTTCAATTATAATTGTTCTACACCAAGGATCCACTTTAAACTTTTATTTTTTCACTTTGATTATGGATAAGCTTACTAAATATTTTTCAGACAATATCCTTTGATGCATGCTATTTGCAGATGATATTGTATTGATTGATGGGTTTAGGGTTAAATCATAAGTTGGAACTTTGGAGGCATACATTAGAATCGAAATGTTTTAAAGTATTACTAAAAACGAGTATATGAATTGAAATTCAATAAGACTAAGACTAGGAATGAGGCTATAGTGAAATTGAGGACCAAGCACAGCCAAAAGGTGACCATTTTCAATATCCTTGGATCAATCATTTATGTAAATAAAGGAATTGAAGATGATGTTATTCATATGATTTGAGCTAGGTGATTAACATGGCTAAGTGTATCGGGTGCTACCTATTACGTTAAAATGAAAACTTTATTTGATGGTTACAAGACCAACTATGCTTTGAAGAACAGAGTAGTGGGCCATTAACAAGCTACTCAATGAGTATAGAGAAAATGCGGATGCCAAGATGGATATTTGCTAATACAATAAAAGATAGGATAAGAAATAGAGAAAATGAGGATGCCAAGATAGATATTTGCTAATACAATAAAAGATATGATAAGAAATAAAAATATTCAAGGAAAAAAAAACTGCACCAATTGAAGATAAGGTGATAGAGTCATTTAAGATGGTTTTGTCATGTCAAATATAGACCTAAGAATTCATCAATAAAGAAGAGTGAGTAGATTCAAATAGGAGTATAGATGACAAAAAGATAGACCTAAGATTACATGAACTAAAATGCTAGAAAAGACCTAATTCCATATAACTTCGCAGAAAATATAACCCAAGACAAAAATAGATGCAGAAAAAAGATTCAAGTAGCCAACCCAACAAGTTTGGAACTAAGGTTTCGTTGAGTCAAGTTGAGTTGACATGTTGGCATATCCATCTTGAGTCATATCTATACTTTGTATTCGTATCAATGCTTCTTAGCATAAAACAAATTGCATCACTATCGATATTTTAAATATATAACCGAGTCCTCAATTTTTTTCTGTCAACCCTATACTATCCTCTTGAAAATGTTAATATTTATCAGAGTATCAAGGAGCACAACTACAATGATGAGGACTCAGAAATCAGAGAAACAAGAGTAACGCGGACCTGCAAGATAGCCCAAGCATTCTGCAGTAACAGGGCAACCTTCCATGTTCAACATAGAAAGCTTGTGCAAACCTGCAAAGCACAGAGATAAACAAACATTTCAGTGGGAAAGCTTTGAGTTTGCGATACTAAGAAGCACGTAGGCGACAAAACTAAAAAAGAAACATAATGCTATTAATATGCTTCAAGTATATGATCAAAAAGACAAGGACAGAATTTAATGGCTCTACCGGAGCAAAGATGCAAATGCATGGGATAAAGAGAATTTCCCTAGTTAGCAATGACAGTATCTTGCCAAATTTGTAGAGGTATGCTGATATCCACTATAACTAAAAGACTAACTTAGGCCCTTCATAAACATAAACAAGTGATTCAGGATTTATGAAAAGTTAGTTCCACAACCATTTTCCTTTAACATTTGATTGACCTTTCCAAAGTGAAGCCATTCCATTAGCTTATCCTGCTCAAGGATTCACATGAAGTAGAACAATCTTTATCTTATCATTAGCCTAATCCAACTTGACAGTCTTTAAAACATCTCTGGCATATTAAATACACTTTTGAATCTTTTAATTTGACATACAAATAAATGTAAAAATACATATGTTCACACACAGAGAGACAGGAAGAGATAGACAGATAGATTGAGAGAGAGAGAGATAGGGGGGGGAGGGAGGGGAGGGAGAGGGGGAGAGACAGTGTAGAGGAAATTTTCAATGAAATTTTTCAAATTTGTTTGGAAAATGAGTAAGTGCTGATTAAACAAGGAAATTTCAACTGTGGTAATTTTTTTTTAAAAGACAGCCCACCACACCAAGTTTTCAACTACATTTTATACACACATTAAATGTCTGTCAGAACTTCATATTTGACCTGGGCATTGCCAATGGTTCAGAAACTATGTATGTGGTATTCTCTCTCTCTCTCTCTCTCTCTCTCTCTCTCTCTTGAAGACACCCCACAACACCAAGTCTTCAACTACATTTTACACGCACATTAAATGTCGCTCAAAACTGCATATTTGACCTGGGCATTGCCAATGGTTCAGAAACTATACTATTGTTAACACAAGTATGGGGACCAAGATTCTTTTAGGCAAGTAAACAGGACTAAAACTCAAATCTCATTATCAAAGAATGCAGTCTAAGCTGCAAGGGTGTCCCTTGAGAGACCTAGTTTGGTACAAGGGAATGGAATGGAATGGTCATTCCACACTTTAATTCCATTCTACTCCCTTAAATAAAGGAGCATTTCAAATAGGAATATAGCATTTCAAATAGGAATACCAAACAAGGTAATGGAATGAAGTGTGAAAATGATCATTCTATTCCCTTGTACCAAACTAGGTCTTAAATATCTAGAACAAGATATTAGCTCAAAGCCCAAGATAAGTACCTCTGAGAAAAGTAACGCCATAATCAGATACATTACTGCAGGAAATTTGTAACTCTTTCAAGTTGGTTAGCCCTGAAAAATAATGAAACAAAAATTTCATGACAGCTGAATACCATGACCTCATGACAATGTAAATTCTGTACCACATTGCTTAAAAAAGTTAATGAATCAATAAAGATTTTTGATGAAATTGAAATCTAAATCTAACTAAACTAACACAAATTTTAGTTATTTGAACAGCAATAGAGAGCGTGTTCAATAAATTCCAAATAATGCCAATCTATGAAATGATTCAAAGAAACAAAGTGCTTCTCAAATCAGTGGACTAGGCAACAATGACAATATTACAAGGCTTGGAATTCTGTAACTAAAGGATGTACAAAAAAAAAAAAGCAAATCCACGTGAAAACAGATGAAGTACCCTAAAACAGTAATTAAACAACTAATTATAAATAAACAAAGCAGGGAAAGAGAGAAGGGGCAGGGGTAGATAATTTGACAGATAGAAAGATCGTAGACAGCTAGATAGATATAGAGAGAGGGACACCTGAAAGAGGCTTCATATCAGCAT
The DNA here is from genome assembly GCA_019916065.1 of Vitellaria paradoxa. NCBI lineage: Eukaryota > Viridiplantae > Streptophyta > Magnoliopsida > Ericales > Sapotaceae > Vitellaria > Vitellaria paradoxa. Next base: position 36,650,604 of record CM034235.1, read on the forward strand.
CAGTTATGCAATTACAACATTTAATATTAAGAGACTCGAGCTTCGTTAGCCCTGCAAAATAAGTCATCCATGCAAAAATTAGCTATTTGATCTTTTTCCAAATTAGCCGGCATAACTTGACAGTCTCAAGTGCATTTTATATCTCTTCAGTCAAATGATAGATGAAAGAATGTGCAAATGACTTCAAAATAAAAAATGCCAATTATTACAGGGAAGTAATTGAACAAAAATTCCCAGACACAAGTAAACTAAGAATAATGTGATAAATTTCATTTATCTGTCACATCAAGTCAAAGATAGGTAATAACCAACATCACAATGAATTATCACTCCCAGCACCCTCAATTGAGGAGACCAGTGCTGGCTAATGGTCATTTCCCCTTCAAATTTAAAATAATATACTTGTGTCATTCATCCCCCCAGTACCACTCCTTTGTGAGATAGAAAAGCTCAGAATGCCAATCATGGGAATGTGGGCTAACATAAAAAGATGGACAGTTGGGGCAAATAAAGCCAGAGGGGAACTGCATCAAATTTACCATTTCCAGCCCGGCAATTTGAGGAGCAGCACTTGAGTAATGGTCTTCATGATAACCAGCAACTATAATTTCAATGAGAAAACATTAAATTAAATTTCCCTTGTTTAGGTCTCTCCTAGTCATCTCGATTCCTACTTCCCCCATCTTCCTCATTTCATCAGACTACCAGTCATGATGTTCTGCCCAATCCTGTGTTGCCTAAAAGATTCCGTACCTAGCATCTCTCCATTTTCTAACTTAGATCCATATTTTCTTTTGACAAAGAGATATATGGACCTGTTAAGGGTTTTAAAGTTTGGATCTTTCGGTATCTTGTAATATACACTGACTGAATGGTTTTATGTGCTAATACAGTGCAATTATTACTTTCTTTCAATATGAAATTTATCAAGGGATAGTGTATTTTAGGGCTTCCAAGGGTTTTCAGTTTTCAAATATGTAACCAAAATTAATTCCAGCTTTCCCATTACATATGTAACCAAAATTAACATTTTGATATATAACAAATAAATAAACATGAAAATTTATTAATTGAAAACTAAAAGGAAGTCAACATCTCCGCATTGACTAGCACTTATCAGAGGGCCCCATCTGATAAGCTTTTGCATTAGCCTTTCTAAAGGGACAGAGCAAGTAAAAAAATATCAAAATATTTACATATATATAGTGGCTTGGCTTGGTTAACTCAACAATACTGTCACCACAAGCATGTTTTACCAATGCCTTAACAAGTAAAATAATATCAAAATATTTACATATACATGGTGGCTTAGCTTCGTTGAGTCAACAGCACTGACACCACAAGCATGTTTTACTGATACCTTAACAACACTGCTCTATGGCTTTCTACATCATGGAGAAGCATGTCAAATATTGGACCTTTTACTTCAGTTGACGTTGTGAAGTAATTGGGTATCCAAGAGATTCTTTTCGATCAAAGTTGTTGAGAAATGATGAGTATATTTTAAAAAGTCACTGTTTCGAAACCTATGTCCACCAAATAAAGCAGAATGCTTATCCAAAAGCATAACAAGGAAGTTTACTATAAGACAAGAGTACAATGACAGAGAACAAACCTTTCAGGTGAACTAGCCCGCCATGGATTCCAGGACATCTCTCCAGATCTAATTTTTGCAAGTTAATTAAGCCAGCAAAGGCACTCAGTCCTTGAGCAGTAATTTGATTGTTTCTCCTAAAACTCAAAGTTGTCAAGTTTGGGAGACCTGAAAATTTTAAGCATAGACATCTGCATAAACCACATAAAAAACTCTCTCCAGGAAAATGCTAAAACAGTTCTTATCAAACAAAGCCATGGATTAAAAAACTACTACGTAGGAGTAGTTTGGTAAACCAAAAGAAGTTGGCTTTATTCCGGCTTCTTTTTTGTTTATGACTTTTTTTACAAAATTTGATTCTCTTTTTGCTTTTGGCAGCTTTTAGGCATGATATTCACTTTTTTTTAAAAAACAATTACCAAAAAATACTTAAAATAGGAAAATCCACATGCAGGTAAAATAAGTCAGCTTATTTAACCCCCCCCCCCCCAAAAAAAAAAATGGCTTATTTCACTCATACATGGATTTTCCCATTTTTAAACATTTCTTTGACAATATTTTAAAATGCAAATAACATGCCTAAAAGCTACTAAGAGCAAAAAGAAAATCAAATTTTGGCCCCAAAAAAAAAAAAAAAGTCATATAAGACAAAAAATGAAAATAAGCCGGTTTCATTTGAGTTTATCAAACTAAACCCATATTGCTATTATAAAATTTTAAGAAACCATTCAGGGAATCAACACCAGCACCCAATGACAAAAAGAGGCATTACTTGCAGCAAACGATGGCTGTAGTTTTGATCCAATAACATTTCTATTTTATGTCCAATAAATTACTTGCAATTCACAAACGAGTCTACAATCTAGCTCAAAAGGAAAGTTCAATTTTAGCCAAGGACAAATGCAAATTTAATAGAGTCAAATTTAACATCATGCTTCCTCTTCTTAACATCATAGTTGCATCACCATTATATGGCATATGACCATTATCTAGGAGAAGGAAAATTCTTATAGCTTAGTTTTTAAAGCTGCTCCTTATAAAATCCAGGTGTTCTAGGCATTAATGTCTTATTACATCAGAGTTCCCTGACTAGCTAATTCTAGAGATCTGCCTGCCTAAAAATAATCTACCTCTTGCACATCTAGTAAAACAAAATAAGGATTAAAAACTATAACCAAGAGAATGGATGAATATCCATAAGCTAAAAGGATGTCAGATATCGCTGAAAGTAAGGTTGTTAAAATTGGGATCCTTCATTGGATCGTTTAAGACGTTTATAGGATCTGATTGTAGAATTGAATTGAGGATCATAAGATACCACCGATAGGGAAAAACATGTATAATAGTTTTTATATGAATATAATTTATTAAATGATACAGAAGTAAAAATCTTACCAAAAAAACAATATACTACACAGTATAAACATATATAAGAAGTTCAAAAATCATTTCTTTGAAAAAAAGAGATATGGAGAAGATGAACTTCACAATAAACCTTTTACACTCTAAAGCAATAGTAGCAATAAAGGGAGTAATGGGATAATAGAAAAAGAAAAAAATTGTTAAACGAGAGTTTTTTAGTTTAATAATTAATTGCTTAAAAAATAAGAAGAAAAAGAAAATGAAATAAAAAATAATAAGAAGAGAGAAAGAGAGAGACCTATTTAACTAATTAAATATACAAAATGAAGAAATTGCAGTGACCTACCACACAAGGATGGGGGAGAGTGTGTGCGCCTATGTTTATTTTAGAAGATCAAAATTAGAAATAAAGATATTTGAATTGCATTTATTTTCTTCTAAATCTCCAATTTTTGTGAAATGTAATATTATATAAATATCTTTATTAGGTTTAATGACTTATTTTTAATTCAATTAGACATAATATAAATATGTATATATAATACAAATGTAAAAATACTAACAAATAACTTATTAAGTAAAAGAGAGTATAAAGCTTGGATCAGATGGGATCGGGACTCTACGATCAAATAAGATCCTACAATAAAATCATAAGATCTTACACGAATTCATTTATAAGATCCAGATTGATTCGTCTAAAATGGATCCTAAAATCTTAGGATCGTAAAATCTTAGGATGGTAAGATCTGGATCAGGATTTTAACTACTATGAAACTTTATTGTGCACCTTCACTTGGTTCCTCTAGTAGGCAACTCACACAACTAAAGAGTTAGCAAAACCTTTCTGTATCCTTCATATTTTGCTGCCTTGTCAAGAGAACTTATTCCTTTCACTTGTTTCCATATTCTTCACATCCCCCCACTTCAAGCCCCAACCCCAAAAATAAAACAAACAAAAGTCAAAATACAAAACCATAGGCACACAGAAAGAAAGGGGGAAAAAATTCTTAATCACATCAAAACTATTGGTACAGTAGGGGGTTTTGAATACCACTTATGTGATCTAGCCCACGGTCTGAAATCAGGTCACAGTAATTAAAATTCAAGGCCTGGAGGTTTATGCAGTTTTTGAGACAAACCAACCCAGAGTCTGTAACTTTGGAACCAGAAAGATCCACAGAGAGTAAAGATGACCCCTGAGATGAAATGACATCCATCCAAGTGTACTTCAAGCCTGGGTATTCTCCCAAATCAAGATCCTGCCAAATTAAGGACAGATATCTAGATATCTCAAGTCCATTTCACAAGTAAGTACAAATAGATAAAGTAAAGATAGGAACAACCTCATAATAACAACTTGCAATCAATACTGAACTTTACCTGCAGAGCACAATCTCGAAAAGCTTCAAGAGAAACTTCAGTCAGACGTTGAGAGCACACTAATTCATTGAAGATCTGCTGACTAATATCCCTTGGCAGAGTGGAAAAGGAATTGTATTTATCAATATCCTGTTAAAAGGAAACTTGAAATATCAATCCACAAATAAAAGATCAAGGTTTAAAACAGCTATACTCGTATCCACAGCCCCACATCTCACATTTATGGGCAACATACATGTAATATAGGGCCACTGGTACAGACACAACCTGTAAATTAAGCATCTTTCTATAAAAATTCACTCTTCTGAATCCTTGCACAAGCATGCTATACCTCACATATCTTGTAAATACATAATTCCAATAGAGATGGACATCTTGTTTTTCCCTGCGTATTATCTACAGCTGGTCGAGAAAATGAGTTTCCCAACCACTTAAAACTCCCACTTTTACAATATCTTCCAGAAACTCCTCTATTTAAACTGTCTTCATCAAATTGCTGGTCCCGCTTCCTAGAACAAGCTCCTCCCATCGAGTAATGATCTTGTAATCAATACATGTCACGAAAAATTACATTGCACAATAGTGTGATCCATAGAACCATCAAAGGTCAGTACACTCCAGTTCATTCTGTAAAAACAAATGAGAAAGAGAGAGAGAGAGAGAGCGAGAGAGAGAGAGATGAATTAAAGCTAACAATTTTGATTAATCAACAACTTCAATGCATGAATAGCTTGGAAACATGGTTTCAATAGCAGACCTCTTAATCCAAGCAATAATGGCAGAGGGATAGGCAAAAGTATAAAAAAGAGCTAAAATTCAAAGTTCATCCAATGTACAGGGTACGACTGTAACAAACTTCACAGTAACAATGAACACTCCACGCCCTCTTTTGAATATTTTTATATGAACAAAGGAGCTTTTGCACAACTCATATGTTCTGAATATCCTGAGATGATAATATCTAATACTAGTGTGAAACATTAATGCAACATTAAGCAAGCCTGGATACAATTGGCACACAATAATTAAGTACTTGAAATTATAAAGAAAAGGAACATGTGAATCATATCCATACATAACAACGACTATACCAAGATGCTCACTATCAACACTTATAAGTTGCATATGCATCATACTAATTTGTGCGCATGTGTAGAACAATTGAAGACACAAAAATCTAATTAAACATTCCAATCCATATCATGTATAACATTTTAGTGCAGCATGTGTATCACCTTCAAACTAATTAAATCTCAAATGATATGAATTAGTGCTAATTTTTTATTTATAATTTGTGCCGGGAACATATCCATCAACACTTAAATAACAATAGCTATCATATATAGCTACCTGGATCAAACATTCATGCATTTCACGTATAACATTTCAGTGCAGCATGTGTATCACCGTCCAACTAATCAAATCTCAAATGATATGAATTAGTGTTAATTTTTTACTTATAATTTGTGCGCATGTGTAGAACAATTGAAGACACAAAAATCTAATTAAACATTCCAATCCATATCATGTATAACATTTTAGTGCAGCATGTGTATCACCTTCAAACTAATTAAATCTCAAATGATAAGAATTAGTGCTAATTTTTTATTTATAATTTGCGCCGGGAACATATCCATCAACACTTAAATAACAATAGCTATCATATATAGCTACCTGGATCAAACATTCATGCATTTCACGTATAACATCTCAGTGCAGCATGTGTATCACCGTCCAACTAATCAAATCTCAAATGATATGAATTAGTGTTAATTTTTTACTTATAATTTGTGTGCATGTGTAGAACAATTGAAGACACAAAAATCTAATTAAACATTCCAATCCATATCATGTATAACATTTTAGTGCAGCATGTGTATCACCTTCAAACTAATTAAATCTCAAATGATATGAATTAGTGCTAATTTTTTATTTATAATTTGTGCCGGGAACATATCCATCAACACTTAAATAACAATAGCTATCATATATAGCTACCTGGATCAAACATTCACGCATTTCACGTATAACATTTCAGTGCAGCATGTGTATCACCGTCCAACTAATCAAATCCCAAATGATATGAATTAGTGTTAATTTTTTACTTATAATTTGTGCCGGGAACATATACATCAACACTTAAATAAGAATTAGCTATCATATATAGCTACCTGGATCAAACATTCATGGATTTCATGTAACTCACGGTTGCAAATGAAGGTCTAATTAATATTGGGTGATCAGATTTAGCATATGGAAAACCCATAAGAACACTTAAAGTCCTGATACAGACAAGTTCCTGCCACTGATGTGAAGATTGTCAACTAGGTGTCTATTTAACAGTAGCATAGAAGATATCCAATGGAAACACTTTGAGAAGTAGGTTTGGCAACTACTGGAGATGATTTGATCACAAAGGACAGTCCATTTGAAAAGTAAGTTACAGTAAGAAGCATTTGAGAATTTCAAATAAATTATAAAGCAGCTTAATACTAGTTTTTCTTCCAAATAATTCCCCCAGAAGTCAGAAATCTCATGATAGGTATGCCCTAAATATATCATGATACTACTTTCATCTGGTAATATATACATACACACACAAATGAGGAGATAGATAGTAAAATTGCACCCACAGGTAACTCGGTGGACTATATCATCCAAAATCAATTGCCTAATATTAAAATAATTATTGGGAGAAAAAAGTAGCATCATGCTTTGTTTGGAATTTGTGGAGCGAAGAAAGAAAAGTTTTGTCGAGGAAAAAATGATAAGAAATCGAAAATGAGGCTGAAGAGTCAATTTTATTTATTTTTCAATTAAAATTGAAAAAGAAATAAATAAATATTTATCAAAAAATAATTTTTATTCTGAGAAGCTTAAAAAAAAAAAAAAAAAAAAACTATTTCCCCTTCAAAAATCCATATAGCACCAGTGTATTCATATCAACAGACGCCTTTGCTCTGATGAAACACACAATCCTCGCCAGCGCCTCAGGATGACGGCACTCGGTCTTGTGTACAGATAACCCTCCGTTTGGTTGGTGAGAAGAAGAAGAATAGATGAGAACAAAAAAAGAACATGTATTTTCTTCAGCGTTAATTTGGTTGCCCGGAAAGAAACAACGAATAATCAATTCCAAAACCCATTTTAAACCAGCAAGTAACATTAGGTTCATTGAAGTGAAGCCACCTTCCTTTAAAAATATTGACCAACACTAGAATTTCAAACGCTCAGTTTACCAACTTTCCCTTGTTTTCTTGGGAACCAAACGAAAAACAATAATCTTCGATTACGGAAATAAAACAGAAAATCAAATGACTACCAAACATAATCAACAATCGACCACATGAGTGCATTTGAAACAAATATATCACAATCTACATGTCACGCGCACACAGACGATGAACATGTGAAAAGAAAAACTCGAACCTAAAATCACGATCATCGGCACAGTTCTTCGGTTCGATTATCAGAGAAATAACGAAAGCACGGAGAGAACCACCCAAGGAAGACGAAAGACTGAGAAGAAGCAGAAGAAAAGGAGCGTACAAGTAAGAGGCATGGCCGACGACAAGCCTAGATCCGAACCAACGGATCGCGGCCACTTGTTCCGAGTCAGTGAACAAGAGGTTCGGAGTGGGTGCTTTGGAAGATCAGATGAGGCGAGGGAGAAGATATGGGCCCCTCGCTTGCTTTGTCCATTGGGCTACTTTGCGGGCCCAATAGATGGAAGAGATCGTACGCAATGTCCCCTGATAAGCTTATGCATCTATTTACGATTTTAATCAATGTGATATTGCGTAATCTACCGCTAAAATTATCGCCCACTAATATTAAGCCAACCCTCCAATTAGATTATCAATTTAAAATTTTCAAAATTAATTTGATGAAGCCATTTCATTATACCGATGTAATCATACAAAGAATTTTATCATTCACTGACTTAATTATGCTTATCAGGTAAATATACAAGATCAAACAAGAACACCATCAACCCTAACATATTTCTAACATAAGATTAACGCACCATAATCAAATGAAAACAAGCTTTTATAACGCCGTCGGGGCGAAAAAAAATAAAAACCTTAGTTGTCATTTGGTTTTTTTTCTATTTTTTGTTTTCTATTTTTTGTTTTATATTTTTTTTTGAGTACATTTGTCATTTTACACTTTTGAAAACAACTAAAACGTATTTGATTACATGTGTTTTCAAAATTTGTTTTAAAAAATATAAAATAAGTTTACACATAAAATAAAAATGAAAAAAAGCCCTTTTCAGCATTTTTAACCCAAAATAAGAAATATCTGAAAATAAAGAAAATAGAGCATTTTCTGTTTCTTTGTTTTGGGATTTTTAAAATATAAAACATATAAAACAAAAAATAGAAAATAGAAAACAGAAAAACAAACTAAATGCCAACTTAAATTTTAAAATTTTCTATTAAAGGATATTTACTTTTTGATTGACTATAATCCACATAGACAAGGACAAAACTTTTGTACGACCAGAGGTGGCCATGGATTTATGTAATATATTTTAACTCTTAATTTTTTTTTATAACAATGCCCCCTTTTTTAAATGATACCTTACTATTATTAACTTAGAACAAAGGTAATTAATGAGTTTTGTTTTACTTTTTTTTTTCTTTTTGTATTTTATTATTTTTTTTTTTTTCACCTTTCTCAGCTATCTGTTTACTTAGGGCACATAAATCTAATTTTTCTACCTCATAAATAAAACTTAACCCCATCTCTATATATTGCTGAGCATCAATTCAAAATAAAATAATAAAAAAATGAAAACAAAAAAAATAAAAATAATGTTTCAGTTTCTAAGTTTTTGCCTCTTTATATTCATATTTCATAGATAGCATTTGGTTTACCAAAAATTAAAAGTTGGTATAAAAATAATACGTGGCAAATTTGATTTGAAAGAATTAAAAAAAAATAATTGATAAAAATTAGAGTTTTTTTATATTTTTTAAGGATCCAAACACATAGTAAGAAAAGGAAAACTAGAAGTAGCTGCCAAAGTTAATGACTCTCTCTCTCTCTCTCTCTCATTAAACAAAATTTTGCCCTTGTGTTATAATCCTAGCTTCATCCCTATGTATAGGTTTGGAGACTTTCTTGAATCTAGCTTGATGTTGATGATGAATTTAGCTTGAATCACTTTAAGATCTTCTCTTTATCTCTTATATGCAATAAACCAAGCTTATGGGAGCTCTCAATGTGACCAAACCCTAACCAACCCACAATGAAAAGGAATTCTGGAGTTTTCCTAATTTTAAAATTTTGAAGTTTAAAAGATAGGTTTCAGGTTTTCAAAGATTTTCAGGAATAAAAGTTTTGAAGTTTCGGGATTCCTTAGAAATAAAATATAAAGTTTTAAATTTGGGGATTCAGGGATTAAGCATAGTGATTTAGGAGAAGTAAAAGGGTTGTAAAATAATTTTCTCTTCAGAAGAATAGTAAAAAAAAAATCAATCTGGCAGAATGGTCGGGCTTAAACTTGTGTACAGCTGAGTGATCTTCTTCTATTTTTCTCTCTACCGATTGCCACACAAGTTACGAGCTTAGAGCCGTCATTGTGTCATCAAATTTAGTCCTCAACACCTAGGGGTTTGCTCCTTACTCGGTGGTATGCATCAGCTGATGTATATATATATATCTGTGTGTGCGTGTGTGCATATATATGTAGGTTCCTGGGCACCCAAGTTCCACGGGAGGGTGCAGGGAGAAAAAGGAGAGAAAGAGAGAGAGAAAGAAAAGAAAGAAAGAAAAAGGTATTTAGCTATATTTTAAATTCATTTTGAAAACTAATAGTGATACTAAAGAATAAATAATAAATAAATATAATGATAAACTAATATTTTATATTTAAGATTGCAGTCTTTAAATGAATGTTTAGTTTTCAATTTTATTTTGAAATGGGTATAGGAACAAAATGGGGAGAAAAGAATAAAATAACACAATGTTGGTAAATAAATTAGGAGGGAAAAGAGACTACTACAAGTAAAGAATAAATAGTGAATTGTGTTTATTTATTTGTTTATCTATTTTATTTTAAGTAATTAATTACGTTATAGTTGATACGGTTAGTTGTAGTTAGAATTTGTGATATATTAAAAGGTGACTAAATAATAAATTTATATATATTGATAAGCATTAGAAAAATTAGTTAGAATGTCACAAATTAAAATGGATAACGGGGTTGTAATTTAATTATTTGTTATATTTAGCATAATTAATTATTTTGTAATGCTACTGTAATAACCTGAATTTTTTTCTTCTTAATTAATTTGCTCAAGTCTGGTGGTGATATTTGTTATGGTAAAAATCTAGAGGATTTGAAAATTTTTAGAGTGATAAAATTAGTTGGAAATATTTCTGGATTTAATTTGACCCTATGTGGGAATTTAATGTAAAATTTCTAGACTTTTATCCAAACAATTCCTAACCCAATTACCCATTTGGTTCAACCCAAATCCATTAACCCATGGGTCAACCCATCATTCGACTCAGCTCAACTCACTTTATCACTCACTGAGTTGACGCATAATAGCAACTCTCAATCACTTCCCTGCAAAACTTATCTTCTTCCATCCATCCTCCCATACTTCTTCTGAATTATTTGGTTAAATAGTAAAACGAAGCAATAGGCTTGGATCATGCCACCTATTATGCATTCATGATCCTACTTTAGAGGCTTTGAAGCATGGGAAGTGGAAGGTTGTCTTATCCACCAACACTTCATCTACACTCCCATGGCTTCTTATAAAATGCTTCCTTTCTGTGAAAGAAAAATTTTTCTAAAGTTTCCAAAGAGCTTGTGAGATTTGTGTGCTTTCAAAAGAAAAAAAAAATTATCAAATGTTGGTGGGAGATTTGGTTTGGAAGAAGAAGGAAAGCTTAGAGCTTTCAGTTCAGGTTGGTGTTCAAAAGCTCAACTCCTCTTCCTTCTTAGGACTTGGTCACCAATATCTTCACTAGAGTAGAATGACGAACCTCCTAAAATGTGTTTTATGCCTTCAATTTGAACTAGAATGAACATGTGTAGGATTAATTTGAAGTTGAAGCATTTTCTAGGTTTAAGTATGAAACTTGATTGATAAAATTTTTAGTTAATTATCTTTATAACTTGCGATGTTGAATTTATATTTATATGTTTGAGTATGTATTCTTGGTTGGTTAGTGTTCATATGTATTTATAATGATGATATATGGAATCAAGAACACCCAGTAGTGAATAGATATGGTTGGAAAACAAAACAGAGCATGTAACCTAAAGAAAGAGAAGAGCTGGACATTTTGATGGAAAAAAAAAAAAAAGAATAGCTCGTAGCCTAGGCGCAATGAAGCCAAAGCTTTAACCTATTGTAGCCTGGCAAGCTAACAGCTCCCTATTTTTAATTTTCGATGTGATTTTGACCCCTAAAACAGTAGAATTAGGCTTCGGAGAAAAACACAAAAGTTGTACCCTTTAAGTTTTCTTTCCAACCCACAAATATTTGCATTAATCCGATTTGTGAGTTAAAAGTTATGCGCAAAATACTGAACACGTGTCAAACTGTATCTTCTAAAAAAACTGAATTCAAGTCTATTTTTGAACCTTTAGATTTTAGAATTTAAAAAAGTGTAAAGCATGAAATTGTAGGTCTTGAAGTCTAGTTTCTATAAATGTAAAGTTTACAGATATCAAAGTTCTGCTCTATTTTATATGAATTTTCTTTCAAGCTGCTATCTTTGCTTAGCCTTTAATTGATACTTGTCCGGATTTTTATAAGAATTTTATGTCTAGAAATTAATTTAAATTTTCAATTACCCTCTGTTAGTTGTAGATATGTTAATGATTTTTATTCATATATAATTTTGTTTACAAGGCCTAATCTAATAAAGCACTTATACTGTTTATGAAATGCTTAAATGGACTGTTAAATTGATACTACTTAGTTAGCTCCCAATTGACATAAAATTATTTTAATTGGATATTATATATTATTTTGACACTCTAATATTTATGATAATTGACTTAGACAATTAGCTTCATCATGGGTAGTTGGATGACTTATTTAAACTAAAATGACTAAATAAAATCAAGTGTTTGATAAAATGCCCAAATGAAACAATAGATTTGTTCTTCCCTCATTTGGTTTACTTTAAATGAATTTGATTTATTTTAATTGATTTTTCTAGCAAGTTATATAACTCCATTTTTATGATTAGGTTAATTTAATGAAACTTATGTAAATGCCTAAATGTTTTCTTAAATATTGGAATAATTCTATGGACATTTGTGGATATCTTGATGCCGAAAATCTATGATAAAGGTTTGGTTATAAATAAGATGATAATTGAAATTTATTCAAATTATTATTTTGAATAATATTATTATCCTACCAAATTAAAAGCTTAGAATGTATTAGCTTTGTAATCTCGCATTGGCTTAATTGTTCAACTTATGTACTATACTATCCAGTTAGAATAAAATAAAACTTATAAATTTTCTAAAATTAAATATAAGTCCAAAGAACTATTTATTACCTTCATATTCCATAAAATAATAAAATCAAAAGGAAAAAGAGGCAAAACCGAGATCGAAGCCAGTGAGGTTTGAACTCCCACTGAGCTAGTGACCTTGGCTTGATTAATATACCGTTATAAATAATTTTATTCTTGGCAGAGATAGTTCTGCAAACTTGTTGAAAGAATTAGCTAAAATATTAATTTCAATTCTAAATTATTTCTAGTTACTTACTACTTGTTAAATTACATGCAATATCTATCTTTGTTATGACAATATTGGTGACCATGTTAAATCTTTGATTCATTGAGAATTATGATTGAATTATGGATTGGGGTAAAATACTTAGAATTTTAATGTATGTGACTGAATAATCTCACTTAGGATTCATCACCCGGGAATATTGCCGATTTTTATTGAAAATGTGTTATTTCCATACGAGGTACTCTTGGAAATGTTAAATGGTGAGAATAAATTACGGCACTTAGTGCTAAAGTTATCTTTGGCAATGGGGTGATGGGTGGGTAGAAATGGCCCTTTAGGCAAAAATGGGAACATATGTATTTTGTTTGGGAGATGCTCCCTTCTGACGTGGCTAGTCAGGTAGCTGGTCGCAACGGTTAGGTTTTCGACGGGTGACACCGTCGGAACGCATCGGATACTAAGTCCGTAAAGTCATTGGTTCCCAAGGCTTGGGGTAAAGAAGAATGGGAATATGATTATCCTAGGAGGATTTAAATTAAACCCCTTTATCAAATTTTACTATGACTAGCAACTTCTCTTGCTTATGTATGAATGATGTGTTGGAATTATTTAATTAAATTTAATTCCTTTTGATGAATATTTTATATAAAGATGTAGAAAAAAAATATATATGAAACCTGTATTGCTATAGGGTTTGTTCCCGAGACCTTAAAGATCTGAATCTGAGATCTCTACTACTACGACACTGATTTCATGTGATATAAACAACAATATTAAATTATTTGACATGTAAGTGAAATAGTAGTTACAGTGACGGCCTCATCAAACTATTATAAGTATAATTTACATTCTTCAGTTGGGATCAATTAAATTATTTGTTGTATGAACAGTATGCCACCTAATCACATTCACTGTATTAGGTCACCTAATATAGTGTATTATTATAACCACTGCATATAGGCACCTAGGAAATTTTGATTCCTCCGCTTTAGTAGCTCACCTCTTTGTGGGAATATTTTTAAGGATATTGAACTAAAAAGAAATTAATTTCTCTTGAATATTCCACTAGAAAAGCTATCTATTTTTTTTTCTTGTGTAGCACTAGAAGACTCTATTTATAATTGTGGTCTGTAATAATAATTGTTGGATGATTGTAATCATTAAGTTTAGACTTGGTTTGCTTTTTATTTAGTATGTAACGTTAATCACGTGGTTGGGACGCTTAGATGGCTCTGTAATACCGTTCTCTATCCTTATTCCGTACTCTATAGTTGAATTCCACCAAATGATTTAGTCTAATGGCTTATAAATTATTTGGGATAAATTAGGGATTTTGAATACCTTAAATTTATTATTGCGAGTAAACCCCAATTTGGAGAAAAATTTAAGGCATAACAGTGGATTATTATCATTCTATTTTTATACTTAACAAACAATCCCAAGTCACCCCCGGGTATTTGGGTTATGAAAATCTGGGGTGTGATAGTTACACTTTATGCTGTACTCTATGTTTGGTTTGATTTTATGTTTTGATTTGAAAGGTTGCAAACATGCTTTGATTACTTATATGGCATGATTTTCTGGCTAACTTGTCTTATTTATAGTATTTTATTTAATGATTTGGGTGGATAGACTTGGGATTATAATTGGGAGGATTAAGTAGTATAACCATGTGACTCAGGTTAAATCTATAGGCCATATTAAAATGAAGTAGAAAATGTGGTGAATATTAGACAGATTTGGTCATTGATAATACAGAATAATAATTAAATTGAGACAAAAGATTACTAATAAAGGGAAGAGAGATATTAATAAAATAATAACTGGGGATGAATTGAGATAAAGAAATATTGATGAAAAGACAAGAGTGTTAATGACATAATAAAGTGACTTGAAAACCTTAAGAATGGGTGCATGTGTGTTGTGCTATTAGGTGTGTAGAATGGAGAAAATAGAAAAGATTGGGATATATCCTTGGATTAAAAAACTCCAAACCTACGCAGGATTCAATGTTCATGCAGTGGGTTAATAGCCTACATCAAGACGATTATCTGGCTAATCGTGGCCATTGAGGCTAGACACATAAACAATGAGGTTGGAGGATAAGGAAGGTGTATGTGTGCAACTAAAATAATGAAAACAAGTAATATACATATATGACAAGGAAGAGTTAAGGAAGATAATAAAAAAATGAAGTCATGGAAATTCGAATAAAATATAACGGGATAAAGATAGGAATTGTAACTTCGAAAATGATTAGAATTGAATTAAGCAGAAGCGTGGGTACATAAGTTTAAGAGCCTGATTATATTTTGCAGATTATTGTTAAATGTGTTTAATTTTAATATCTTGTTTGTGTTAGAAGAATGATAGGACATGTTTTACATGCTTGCTTGCAAGTGAGCACAAGCGGGATCAGTGCTCACTCCCCTATAGTCTGTCTTATTGGTTTAGAGTTGGGGTCCACCAATGGGAAGGGAGTCTGCTTGTTTTGCGAGTTGTATTTTAATTAGAGCATTGTAAGCCTTAACCAGCATTGTAAGCCTGGTTATGGCCAAGCTTATTGCTTGTACTTATTCTTTATATACAAAAATGGGAAAATATATTTTGAAAATTTTAATTAATATTTAATATTAAATAATTAGAGAATTAGTTACCTATTTATTATAATATTTACAAGCATGTTATTTGGTTGATGATGATTTAGCATGATAGGTTGGTAGATTACATTTATGCTATTACTTAACATGTTGCGATATTATGTGGATAAAATTAACATAAAAAAGTATGGAATTATGAGATAATATAATGAGTAACAAAAATATGTTTGGGACCATCATGACACGTGACACCCCATCACATCTTGGGCTATGTTTGATTTAAGGATTAGATAATGGGGTATAAGTAATATCATAGATAATATATAGGCTTGAAAATAATATGGAATTCATTTTTTATGTGATACTATTTTTTTTGTGTTTGGTTGATGAGATATGTGAGATAAAAATGTGATTTGGCAGTAGATATGACGGGAAATAATCCTAAACCTTTAAATTTTGGCGGGAAGCAAATCCAGAGGTAGGGGATATGTAATACCACGGGAAATAATTTTAGATTTTGGTTGGAAGCAAATCTAGGGCTAGGGGATATGTAATGCCACTACCCCCGTGGTATCAGTTATCCCTCATTTTAGTGGATACATGGTGTATTCTAAATTCTAATACTTCAAACCAAACATAGGACTAAAGTTAACTTGGTCAAAAATAGTACAATCCCCTAAAATAATATAGCAAACAAACACGGCCTTGGTGTACTAAATTTAGGGAGGAAGAAACCTTCCTACTCTCTCATACACCTGTACTATTCTCACCTTTTGACTTGAAGAACATAGAACCACTAGCAATAACCCATGCTATGGCATTCTAAACAAAATTAATATTGGGTTCTTATTTAGCTAAAACTATGAACAAAATGTTTAAATTGAAAAAACTATGATAATCCATGGATTTTAATTTTTTCCCAAAACTTTAGGTCCTAATAGCTACTACATTTGTTTTGGTCTCTTTCTCTCTTCAATTAATTTTTGATAAATACCATAAAAGAAAACATAAATTATGGTGCTTCAATTTAACAGGTTCAAATTTCTAGAAACCATAATTGGACAGAATTTAAGTTGATAGTTTTAATTTGCATATGATTTCCACCTTTAAAATATGGTGAAATTTAAAATGCCCAACTCATTTAATGATGATAGATGGTAGTAGGGTTTACTAAAATAATAATTGAGTGGGAATTTAAAAAATAAAAATGATCTCAATCGTTGAATGAAAGAAAAAATAATCCTTAACCATTAGATCTTAATTTGTGAAAGAGATATTTTCAAAAATTATCCTGATTTTTTTTATAGATAATACCAAGGGTATGTGACCCAATGCTTGACAATCTTTAGGGTAACCCAACGTTTCACATTTTTTGGGGATGTTATTGAAGTATTGTTAGTGAATATATTAAAGTATTGCTAATAGCTTCCCCATCCCAATCCCCTATTCTGCATTGCTGCAGTGCCATTCAACAATATACGAAGTCATTATACAGCAACGTAAGGAGTCATTATTCAGCCTCTTACACCCAGCAGATTCCCTAGCACTTATTTCGCTATTGCTTGCTGATGTAGGCAAATTTTTAAGCGTTTCGAAATAATATAATTATTATCAATAAATGCAATGGTTACATTTCTTTCAAAATTCAAAATGCAATAATTATTTTTTTTCAAAATTAAAAATTCAAATTTTGAAGTTCAACGTGACCCCTTTTGCTTGCTAATGTGGCAGTGGGGGTCACTTAAAAAGTTAAGATGCCATTTGGTAAACCTGTTTTGAACCTATTTTTCATTTTGTGTTTTTAAAAATAAAGAAAATAGCTTAAAACCTATTTGGTCACTTGTGTTTTAATATCTATTTTAGAATATAGAAAATAGGGTTTTTACATGAAATGCAAATTGGTAAAAAGTCATTTTAAGTGATTTCAACTCAAAATGAGGAAAATCTCAAAATAATAAAAATAGAAAATGTCAAATCAAATGCATTTTTGTTTTTCATATTTACGATTTTCAAAACATAAAATACATAAACAAAAAATAGAAATGTAAACCAAATGCCTACCTACTTTTCTTTATATATAGGGACAGATTTTCTCATTTCTTGGATATTAGGAATCCAAATATGTTATTAGGATGTTGGGTTATGGTTTTTACTAATTATATTTAGGGATATGGATTAGGATAGGAATGATCTTTAAGATACATTGAGGCTAGGTCCGTCGCGAGGCGATCACTTAAGACCCACAAAAGAGAAATCCTAAATTTTTAAAAATTTTATTAATAATAAAATACTAAATAATATTCTAAAACAATTAAAATTTAATAAGATTACAAAATTTCTTGATTTTTGAACTTCCTATTATCTATCTATGATGTCATAATCATCTATTAACAGACCCCAAAAGTAAAAAAAGTTTTAAACTTTCTAATTTGACTCTATCTATATTATCATAATTATCTTATATTTAATGTATCAATTATAATTTTAATTTTTTTAAAATTCTATCACACTAAAAAATACTTTTTAATTTTTTACTTTAACTCTCTTTATACATGTCATAATTATTTCATATTTAATACATCAATTATTCTTTATAAATTTTATTTAAAATATTATCTGACACAATGTCATAAAAGTTTTGCTTAAGGTCCCTAACATAGTTGAAGACAACCAATATTTATTCATCCATTGAGTATTGAGTGGGTGAGTTTATCTTTATGAATATGTAATCTTGAAATCGGTCTGTTGGACATGGTGAAAGTGTGGAGGAATTTGGAAGCATTCACTACGATCGAGTTTAGTGAATTATATATGGATGCAATCAAGAAGTTAGAGAATTATATTCAAATAGTTTTTTACTATTAAAAAAAAAAATTAAAATATTATTGAGGAAATTGATAAAACCTTATGGATTGAGTAAAAATTCCTTATAGTTAAATAATGAAATTTGTTAAAATGTAGGAAAAAAATTCTACAAAATGATATTCATCCAATATCATTTGTGAATTGAAATGGACCATTAATGGTGGTAATTATGGGAATATAAATATGACCTTGTAGCTTGTTGACTTGAAAGGAAAAATTTAGTAATGTAATTTTCTTTACATTATAATTGTGTTCTAATCGAATATAAAATATTTGCTCTGGAACAAAGCCCCATACTTAAAAAACAAATATAGACATATATTTAAATATTTTAGTTTTATCATTTTTTGAATTTCAATACTTATATTAATTGCAAGTAGTTTTAAAATTTATCTTAATTTGTATAAATAGCATTTCATATAAATAGCATTTTGTACATAGTATCTGTAATAAGATGAGTATCTATAATATATCAATTATAATGATAAGGTATTTTTTCTCGCATTGAATTAACTTTTAAAAATAAAATATACAATAAAATATATTTAGTTTCAAATTAATTAATAATAAGATATTCTTTCTCATCTTAAATTTTAAAAGTAACGCATATATTTAATAATGATTAGTTTCAATTAAACTATAATAAAATTTAATAAGTAATAGTATACTTGAATGACTAAAAGAATTATCTTTTAATAAAATTTTTAAAATATTTTATATTATATTAAAAATTTATATATATTACTTCCATAAAAAGTGCATTAAATTTGCTTTAGGCCTCCATCAATATTGGAGAGGCCCTATCAATGCAAAAATAAATAAATGAATAAAAATATTCACAAAAGCCAATCAAAATATTCACAAAAAAATAAATTACGGGAATATTATATTAGTTCGAATTTAAGTTCGAAACAGAATATACCCATTAATAATGGTACTTACCATTAAAAAAAAAAAAGAAAAAGAAAAAGAAAGCAGATGAGGAAAGGAAAGAAAACAATAATTGTCTAATATTTAAGGTTCGTTTGGAACATCAAATTCTCCATCAAAATCAATATTAAATAAAAGTTATACCGAATCCTGTCAATCAACGTCATATTGTCAAGTTTGATCTGCTCTTCTTCGAGGAATAGATCAACCAGATACTGATAGTTAGCCCCGTATTGGTTTTCAAGTACATCGGCAAGTCAACCAAACTTCCTCCTTTTAATTGATGATCAGCCGAAGAAGCTTTCAAGATTGGCTCTATAATTTTGGAGGATAGAGACGGCCCTCTATTGAAAATATGCCCTCACAAAATCCATGTACTCTTTGGGAGCTAGTCTCACCATAGAGATCATGGACTCAAACGACTCCTCCAAAAGGTGGAAATAAAGCAGAGACTCATCATTCGCATACGGTTCCAAAATCGAATCCCAAGCAGAGAGCAGCAGTTGTAGGATTCTGGATTCATTCTCTTCTTCTTCTTCTTCTTCGCCATTGTTATTATTATTACTATTATTATTATTATTCGACAAAGTCGACTCTGCAACTCCAGATAGACTTTGATGGCCGAAAAAGCAGAAGTGGACCAACGTGGCGATGCCGGGAAGTCGTCGGGAATATGGATGTGGAATAAGAAAAAGCTGTTGCTGTAAAGAGTTCCCTTAGCGTCGATGATCATCGCTTTCTATTAGATTGGGCCTTGTCTCATAGACACGAATGTAGATTGATTCGGGGAGGCTTCTCTGGAGCATGCTCCATTCTCTGGTGATTCCTTCCTGTGATTCTCGAGCTCTTTTTCCTCCACCTAAATGTATTGGAATGCGTCGACCGAGAGGAGAGTTTGTTAGTATGTCGAAGTGCTTGAATCTCTGGATGATTTCACTTTCTCTTCCCTTCCATTGTTACTCTGCTCTCTCTCCTACTCTGTTGCCTTGATTAAGCCTCAAGTACACACAGCTTAGCTTGCCTGCATGTTTGCATCCATATGTACACACACACGCACGAACACACACACAGGGCTCAGGGAAGTTGTAATCTAGTTAAAAATATTTTAATGTAAATATGTTATTTAGTTACCTTATATATATCATAGCATATCTTGTTACCTTATTCAGGTAATTTATATTTAGGAAACCTGTAAGCCTATATATATGTACATATACTACACATTAAGAATATAGAATTCTATTATTTTCCTCCAGAATTTCCTTCTTGTTTTTCGTATTCTAACATGGTATCAGAGCCATGGTAGAATAATTTCTCTTCCATCACAACTACCCAGAACACCATTCTCGTTCTTTTTTTTTTTTTTCTCTTGTGCTAAAAGTCTTCTTTGAAACCTTCCACGCCTAAAGAACCACTATTACCACAGCATAACAGATATATATATATATATATATACACACAGTATTTACTATAGCCTCAAGCAAACCAGCCACAAAATTCTATTAGCAACCGAGCTCTTGCCAATCCACAGCAACCCGAGCAGACCCTCCGTCGACTCATCGGTCCCTGACTCGTCGGCCCCCCCCAACCTGTCAACCCCCGTCAGTCCCAATCACCACGGCTCCACTTCTCTGCAGCTCCACCCAGTCGAAACCCTCCGCCCCCAAGCTGCCCCTACTCTCTCAACAAACCTCTCAACCTCGCCGAATCCTTCACCATCCGCAGCTTGCTACCCTCTCTCCCAGCGTTGCTTCCCTCTTTGTCAGCACGACAGCAGTCACTTCCCCTTCTCCCTCACCCCTTACACCAGACTAAGGGGCTCCCTATCTATATTTATATATATAATATATATATATGGTCACTTTTCTTCTTTTGCTGCTAGCACAATTTTTAAAGTGTAACTCCCATTTTTAAATTACCAAACTACCCTCAACCTTATCTCCCAAATCCCCTAAATTTTGTCTTTACCTTGACAACTAAACTGTTTTCACCATTTAACCCCTCTCGCACTACTAGGAGTCGTGTTCTATTAGATTTTACTTTTACAATACATATTTTTATCCATAGGAACGTATGGATACTACTTAACCTATCACCATCATTCTCTCTGGCCCCAATTATTTACTTTAGGCTCATGCCATGTCCAGTTTCCTAAAAGGCCGCAAGCTCTGGCGCTATGTCTCTGGTGATATCCATCTTCCCATTGAGAATGAAGATGAATCAGATGAAAATTTTTCTTAGCGTCTTGGCAACTGGGATAACAAAATCATCAAATATTACTTGGCTTCGTAATACCTCTATTCCTTCTATTGGGTCTCAATTTTATCGTTTTGATACTGCTAAAAGATTTAGGATTTTCTTCGTTCTCACTACAGCACTGATGATTTTGCTCACCAACATCAAATTCTGGCCCAACTCCACTAACTTCATCAGGAATCGGGTCAATCCATTCACAGTTTCTTGGCTCAAATGCAAGTTTACTGGGATCAATTATCTGCCTCTGAACTTGATTGAACCAATTCCATTGATGCAAAGAAATTTGTGCTTTACCGTGATAATCAGAGGTTGATTATATTTCTTATGGTCTTGAATGATACTTTTGAGCCAGTTCGGGCCTCTCTCCTACATCACAGCCCTCTTCCCAATCTTGATCAAGCAATCTCTGAGCTTCTTTCTGAGGAAACTCGTCTTGGCTCTTTTCAGCTTCAGTCACTAGATACTGCCTATGCTGCTCGCACAGCCTTGTCGAGTTCTTTTTGTGGACAACCTTCAGATCAACCTCTATGTAAATACTACAAGCAACTTGATCACTCCTTACTTCTGTGTCCTAATCGTACATGCATTCATTATCACAAACGAGGTCCTGGACACCTAAATCATCAGTGTCCTAAGAAGCCGCCTGACTCTCGCACCAATAAGTCTCGTGGCCGTAACTAGCAACATTCCAAATCCATGGAGCCTACTCAAACTACTGCTACCTCTACTTTGCCTGAGTCTGCTAATCCTCTTCATTCAACTTGACCACAACTGACATTGCAGATATTATTTGTCAGCTCAGTGCTATTTCTGGTAATTCCTCTACTGCCATGTTTGCCACTACAGGTACTTCTTCTTGGCTATTTAACTGCTTGCTCCAACCATATGACACCAAATCTTAAACTCTTCACTACCACATCATTTGCCTCCCATGTACCTTCTATTAAAACTGCTAATGGCTCTTATATGCATGCTCAGCATATTGGCCATGTACTTCTTTCACAACCAAACTTCCTATGAACAATTATATGGGTCTCCACCCCCCATATGAACTTCTTCGTGTTTTATGTGTTTGTTTGGTTTTGCTTCTCTCTCATGAATGTACTAAATTGGAAGCTCGCACTCGTATGTATTGTTTCTTGGGTTATGGAATTGAATAAAAAGGGCTATCGTTGTTAAGATCCCATCTCTAATCGTCTTCGTGTCTCTCATCATGTAGTCTTCCAGGAACACAAAACGTTTTCATCTATCTCATCATTTCCTTCACCTTTTACTGTTACTCTCTTATTTTTATTAATCTCTTTATTGATCTCTTCCCTGAAGATACATTCTCATCTCCCTTCGAAGAACCACCAGCTCCTTTTATACCTCATCAGAATCTACCTTCATCTCCTTCTGAGCCTCCGCCAGCTCTTACAAGACTTGCTTTGGCTTTTCTTAATTCCCCAGCACCGCCTGTCGATCCTTCACCCTCAGACACTGTATCTAGACCACTTGAGTCTTTTAATATTATTACTACAGCTTCAAATAATTCATCTATACCCTGTGAGTCATCTGATACTAATTGTCATATTTCTTAATCGCTTTACTCGAGTAAGGAAACTTCCATCGCACCTTCGTGGATTTTTGATTAGCATGCATTATTGTACAATTATATATATATTGAGCATGCTAATTATGAATTTACAGTTATTATTGGCGATGTGTTAGTGTGATTATCTCATTTCCATGCATTCTTGGTGTGTGTATATTTCAGGTGATATAATATGGTATTTTTGGCCCAAACAACACCAAGGTTGCATGTGAGGAGGAGCCATCCCAAGGCATAAGATCGACTACCATGGGTACCAAGGAGAAGGAAGTGGTTTGAAGTTCAAAATAGTTGAAGTGGTGTGCGGTTGAAGTTCCAGCTCAACACCCTCTCAGTTTTCCAGCCATAACGTTTTCGTCACAACTCGAAATGGTTCCATTATTTTTGCGTTGGAAAGAAGACTCGAATCCCTACAACTTTTCTGGTTTAGCCAAAGCCTGAATCTGTCATCTTCAATGTCAAAATCGCATCGGAAGTCAGGGACAGAAAGCTGTCAAAGAAGAACTGTTCACTGTAGTTGAAGATGGGCGCCCCACCTAGACCCATGGGCGCCCCACCACAAGCATGGGCGCCCTACCTACACCCATGGGTGCCCCGAGGACCCTTGGGCGCCCCACTCTTCATCAGATGGGCGCCCACAGAGAGGGAGTTCTGACTGCTGTTTTTTTGGCTAACTCTTTGAGGACTTCATCAAACACTTGTACCTTGGGCGCCCATGATAACTTGTCCAGCACACTTTTAAGTTAAATTTTGAATTATGAAATTACACTTTTACCCTTGAGTTATGTAATGATATAAAAGGGCAAATTTCTGATGTACAGGAGTTCGAAACCCTACGCACTTCTTCTCTTCTCTTAGTTTAGTTTAGATTAGGGTTAGATGTTTTCATCTCGTGTTGGATTGACGGAAGCTTTATTTTTTCATCTTCGCATTAAGATTAATTGGTAAGTTTCATTCGTTACTTCATTTTAATTAAAAGTTTATTATTTTCTTTATCTTTGTTCTTTATTTTCACTTCGTAGTACTTCGTAGTCATTGTTAGTGTTTGATTTGCTTTCGAAATTGCTTTAGCTTATTTCTATATCCTTTGTTTTCGTGTTTGAGTGCTTGATGAAGGTTATTTTCTTTTTGAAAGGCTTTGTTAATACTTTCGCATGTTAGGCTAGGGTTAGTTCTGGCTTCAAGCCATTGAAAGTGGTGAAGTAGTTGGTGAACTCAAATGTAAAAGAGTTTTATTTAATAAAATATATTTTGGACTTTTAATTGGAATTTCGTAGTAAGCTAGGGTTCTCTTGAAACCTACTCACCCGTGTCATAACCGTAGCTTGGTTACAAGTTTTCACTTGTGCACACCAAGTGTTCGGTTTAATGTCCCGGTGAGTTAGAATATGATTTTCCAAGACTCAAATTAGGTTTTCTTACAAAATCAGTCACCCGTGTTAAAACCAAATCTTGGTTACGATTGGCCACTCGTGCAAACCAAGTGGTTGGTTCAATGGCCCGGTGATTCGAACCTTATTTTCATAAAACCAAAACATGAGGTTTTCTTAAGAAACCGATTCACCTGTGTTATAATTGAAGTCTAGTTATGAGTTGATGCTCATGCACACTAGGTGTTCGATTCAATGTCCCGGTGAGTCTGAAACCAATTTTAAAAGCCTCCGCTTACTCTGAATTCCATAAATTAGTTTTTTAATGAAATATCTTCCGACCTAGCAATGCATGTGCGTTTGTTAGGTTGAGTTATAAATGTGTTTGAGTAAACCACTACCCACTACTGGATTTGGTTCGAAGCCAAGATCATTTTGTTAGTTTATTTTCAATATTTGCATTCTAGTTTAATATCACAATTTGCTTCGCTCCACCATTCTCAACTCAGCCATATTCAAATCACTTTGTAATTCAAAAATTAGTTTAGATTAGCTTAGGCTCACCTACTAATTAAGAGAACAAGTCTAGTGTCTTTTAACACAGCCCTCCCTGTGGAGATGACCTCGGTTCTCACCGAGTAAGACTACGACCACCCTCTTGCACTTGAGAGGTAGAACCCGAACACATTTCAGGGTCGGTCAATTTTCAATGTTTCTCTACTATTATTTCCTAACATGAGTCTCGTTCTTTTTGTGAGACTAGTTCTAACCCTCTTTGGCAGCAAATAATGTCTAAAGAATTGCAGGCTCTTAAAAAGACTCATACCTGGGATTTGGTTGATCTTCCTCTTGGTAAGACAACCATTGGCTGCAAAGGGATTTACAAGATTAAGACTCGCTCTTATGGGTCTATTGAGCGTTACAAAACTCGTTTGGTGGCCAAAGGCTATAATAAGAAATATGGGATTGACTATGAGGAGACCTTTGCTCCTGTCGCTCAACTTACCTTTATTCAAAGTTTGCTTGCCATTACCGCCACTCGTTAGTGGCCCTTATTTCAGATGGATGTGAAAAATACTTTTTTCAATGGTGACTTAGCCGAAGAAGTTTATATGCAACCTCCTCCTGGCTGCTTTTATCCCTCACATCAGGTTTGCAAATTACATCATGCTCTCTATGGACTTAAACAGGCTCCTTGCGCATAGTTTGCTAAATTCAGTGCTACCATTGGTACATTTGGGTATTCTTCCAGTCCTTATGATTTTGCTCTTTTCATTCAGACATCAACACATGGCACTGTTCTTCTTCTCTTATATGTGGATGATATGATCATCATGGGTGATGATCACTAGGGCATCTCTGACCTCAAGTCTCTGCTCAGTTCTCACTTTGAACTGAAAGACTTGGGTAATCTTAGCTACTTTTTTGGTCTAGAAGTCACTATTGACACTACATGTTACTTCCTTTCTTAAGTCAAGTATACTTTTGATCTTCTCTCCAGAGCTAGACTCACTAATAGCAAGACTGCACTAACTCCTCTTGAGCCTGGTGTTCACCTCACATCTCTTGATGGCATGCCTCTGTTTGATGCCACATTGTATTGTTAGCTAGTTGGGAGACTTATCTATTTCACTGTTACCCGACCTGATATTGCATATGCCATTCATATTGTCAGTCAGTTTATGTCAGCTTCTCGCTCAATTCATTATGTTGTAGTTCTTCGTATTCTACGATATGTTAAAGGTACCTTGTTCTATGGACTTCATTACTCCTCTCAGACATCTCTGGATCTTTAGGCTTACTCTAATGCTGATTGGGCTGGTGACCCTACTGATCGGCGATCTACCACTGGATTTTGCTTCTTCCTAGGTGACTCCCTTATCTCCTGTCAAAGCAAGAAACAAATTGTCACTACCTACTCTAGCACTGAAGTAGAATATTGTGCAGTTGCTGACACTGCACAAGAATTACTCTGGCTTCATTGGTTATTCTCGAACATAGGTGTGTCTCATTTTGTAGCCACTACTATTTACTGTGACAATCGGAGTGCCATTCAAATTACTCACAATGATTTTTCTATGATCGCACCAAACACATTGAGATTGACTGTCATTTTGTGCGTCAACATGTGGTGGAGGGTACCATACAACTTGTTCATGTGACTTCTGTTGCATAGACTGCTGATTTGTTTACTAAAGCTGTCACGCCCCAAATTTTCATAACCCGAATGTCCGGGGGTGACTTGGGATTATTTGTTGGGTATAAAAATAAGATGATAATAACATACTGTCATACCCCAAAATTTTCCTCCAATTGGGGTTGTCCCGCAATAATTTAAGGTATTCAAAATCCCTTATTTATCCTAAACAATATTTATATGTCATTAGATTGAATTACATGACGGGATTCAACTACAGGGCACAAAATAAAGATAGAGAATAGTATTACAGAGCCATCTAAGCGTCCCAACCATTTGATTAACATTTCATATCAAATAAAAGTAAACTAGGTCTAAACTTAATAATTACAATCATCCAACAATTATTATTACAAACCACAATAATAAATAAAGTCTTCCAGTGCTGCGCAAGAAAAAAAAATAGATAACTCTTCTGGTGGAATATTTAAGAGAAATTAATCTCTTTCTAGCTCATCTTCAGTATCCCTGTGTTTAATATCCTGAAAAAAAATTCCCACAAGGGGTGAGCTACTAAAGTCCAGTAATCAAATCTCCTAAGTGCCTATATGCAGTGGTTGTAATGCTACACTGTATTAAGTGACTCAATACAATGAATGTGATTAGATGGCATACATTTTATGCAACAATTAATTTAATAGAGCCCAACTGAATAATGTGAATTGTACTTACAACAGTTTGATGAAACCGTCACCGTAACTACTATTTTACTTACACGTAAAATAGTTAAATGTTGATATGTGTACCACAATGAAATCTGTGTCGCAGTGGTGGAGATCTCAGATTCAGATCTTCAAGGTCTCGGGATCAAACCTTATAGCGATACAAGTTTCATATATATATTTTTCCTACATTTTTTATAAAATATTCATGTAAAGGAATTAAATAATTCTAACACATCATTCATACATAAGCAAAAGAGGTTGCCAGTAATAGTAAAATTTGATAAAGGAGTTTAATCTAAATCCTCTTAAGGTAATCATACTTCTATCCTCCTCTACCCCCAGCCTTGGGAACCAGTGATTTTACAGGCTTAGCATCCAATGCATTCCGACAGTGTCACCCACCAAAAACCTAGCCATCGCGACCAGCTACTTGACTGGCCAGGTCAAAAGGGAGCATCTCTCAAATAAAATGCATATGTTCCCATCTCCATCAAAAAGGCCATTTCTACCCACCTATTACCCCATTGCCAAAAATAACTTTGGCACCGAGTGCCTTAAATTTTTTTTTCTCACCCTTTTACATTTTCAAGGGTACCTTGTATGGAAATAAGACATTTTTAATACCAACCGGTAATGTTCCCAGGCGATGAATCAAAAGTGGGATTATTCAATCACATATAGTATATTTTTAGTACTTTATCTAAATCCATAATTCAATAATAATTCTCAATAAAACAAAGATTTAACATTATCACCAATATTATTATCACAAAGGTAGGTACTACATGTAAATTAACAAGTAGTAAGTAGCTAGAAATAATTTAGAATTTGAATTAGTATTTTAGTTAATTCTTTTGACAAGTTTGTCGTACTACCTTTGATAGGAATAAAATTATTTCTAATGGTATATTAATTAAGTCGAGGTTGGCAGCTTAGTGGGTGGGCGACCCTAATTGTGATTTGAAGTCGCGAGTTGGAACCTCATTGGCTGTGATATCGGTTTTTTGCCTCTTTTTCTTTTTTATTTATTATTTTATAGAATATAAAGATAATAAATAGTTCTTTGGACTTATATTAATTTTTGAAAAATTAATAAGTTTTATTTTATTCAAAATAATTTGAATAAATTCTCAATCATCATCTTATTTATAACGAAGCCCTTACCATAGGTTTTTAGCTTTAAGATATCCACAAATATCCATAGAATTATTCCAATATTTAGGAAGATATTAAATAAGTTTCATTAAATTCACTTAATCATAAAAATATAGTTATATAACTTGCTAGGTTGACAAAACAATGCCTAAAAGAATCAATTTAAAATAAATCAAATTTATTTAAAGAAGACCAAATGAGGAAAGAATAAGTCCATTGTTTCATTTGGGCATTTTTATCAAATACTTGGTTCTACTTAGCCATTTTAGTTTGAATAAGTCATCCAACTATCTATGATGAAACTGATTAGACTGATTGTCTAAGTCAGTTATCATAAATATTAGAGTGTCAAATGATACATAATATCCAGTTTAAAATAATTTCATATCAATTGAAAAATAACTAAGTAATATCAACTTAACAGTCCGCTTCAGTATTATATCAAATAGTATAAGTGTTTTACTATATCAGGTATTGTGAACAAAATTACACATTAATAGAAATTACTAACATGACAATAATTAACAGAATGTAATTGGAAATTTAAATAAATCTTTAAACATAATATTCAAAAAAAAAAAAAAAATCCAAACAAGTATCAATTAAAGGCTAAGCAGAGACAGCAGCATAAAAAAATTCATATAAAATAGAGCAGAACTCCAATATCTATAAACTTTATATCTGTAGAAACTAGACTTTAAGACCTACAACTTTCATGTTTTACACTTTTAAAATTTTAAGGTCTAATCTGCAAAAACAGCCTTGAATTTCGTTTGTTCAGAAGATATAGTTTTACATGTGCTCAATATTTTGAGCATAACTTTTGACTCACAACTCGGATTGATGCAAATCTTTTTGGGTGAGAAAGAAAACTTAAAGGGCTACAACTTTTATATTTTAGCCAAAACCCAATTCGACCGTTTTAGGGGTTAGAAGCACATTAGAAGTTACAAACAGAGAGCTGTCAGCATAATAAGCTACATCAGTCAAAGTTTTGGCTTCCCTACCCCCAATATGCGAGTATTTATTTTTATCACAATCAAGTTTCATACTTCAAACCAAGAAAAGGCATCAAATATATTTTAGGAGGTTCGTCATCCTACCTCAATGAAGATATTGGTGACCAAGCCTGAGAAGGAAAAAGGAGTTGAGTTTTGAAACACCACCTAATTGGAAAGTTCCAAGCTTTTCTTCTTCCTCCAAGCAACACCGAATCTCCAACCACACTAAATAATGATTTATTTTTTCTCTCTTATTTGTTTTCTCTTTGAAGGCACACCAATTTATAGGAAGTCATGGGAGTGTAGAGAAAGTGTCGGTAGAGAAAAACAACCTCTACTTCCTAGACTTGAAAGCCACCAAAGTAGGATTATGCATTAGGTAGTATAATCCAAATAATCTAGCTTTGCCTTTTTGACTATTTAACCACATAATTTAATATAGGTATTGGAGGATGGATGAAGATGGGTGGCATGATCTGGAAATCATGCTAGCTTTTTGACAAATTAAACAAATTATTTAAAAGATGCTTTAAGATCATCAATGTAGGGTCTTCTTTTTGACTAATTAGCCAAATAATTTGAGAGACTGTGAGAGATGTATGGAAAAAATGATGGATAAAAAATGAAATTTGTCGGAAAATGATTTAGAGCTATTATTCATGAGTCAACTTAGTGAGTAATAAAGTGAGTTGAAGTGAGTCAAAGAAAGGGTTGACCCATGGGTTAATGGGCTTGAGGTTAAACCAAATAGGTAATTTGGGCTAGAAATTGTTTGGATAAAAGTTTAGAAATTCTATATTAAACTCCCACATAGGGTGAAATTAAATTCAAAAATCTTTCCAACTAATTTTATCATTTCCAAAAATTTTTAAATCCTCAATTTTCTAAATTTTTATTATAATAAATATCACCACCACACTTAAGCAAATTAATTAAGAGAAAAACATTTTAGGTTATTACGATAAGATTATAAAATTATCGCTTAATATTTAATTTTTATTTAAATTAAATTTTAATATTTAATGTTGACATATTAATTTGAAAATTAACATAATAATTAATATAGTTAATGAATGGAGTAAAGACAAAAATTTAAAATATATAAAAATTTTAATTTATATAAAATACACTATATTTTTGTTAAATAAAATTAGATTAACTATACTCCCTAATTAAATAGAATTCTATGGGATAATTATAAATTATGATAGAATTTAAAGACAGTTTCAATAATTGGTACACAAAAAAATTAAAAAGTTACATTAAAAAGAGTAAATTTAATAAAATTTAAAAAGTTAAATTAGAAATCACATTGAATAGAAATAGAATAAATTTTAAAAATTATATTTTGTATAATTTATAGAATTAGATAGAATTTCAATATTTAGTAGAAAAAATTAAACATTTTAAGATCAATGAAAAATTTAATAAAATATAAAAACTTACATTAAAAATCAAATTAAATAAAATAGAAAAATTTTAAAAATTATATTTTGTATATTTGAATGAACAAACTGAAAATAAGTCAACTAATATGATACATAAAAAAAATTAAGATCTTACTAATAATAAAACAAATATAATATAAATTTAGTTTAATTTACATTTATATAAAGATAAAATAAATCTAAAAAAATTAGATTTTATATATTGACTGGATGAATTAAAAAATAATTAAAAAATACATAAAGAAAAATAATTTTAATGTAAGGAATATCATCTAATAAAAATAAATATAATAATATCTATGAGGAGAATATCAAACCAATTGAAACTTAACCATAAAAAGAGATTTTATTAAAATTTAATACACAAAAAGTTTAAATTTTAATAGCAATAAAAATATAATAAAATCTAAAAAATTATGTGTCAACAATCACTTTAAAAAAATATAATAAAGATTAAAAAATCATATCTTGTATTTTGAATGAATAAATTAAAAATATAGCAAAAAGTAGGCTTCCTTGTAAAACACTCAAAAAATAAAATAAAATTTTATAAATAACAAAAAATATAATAATAAAATTTAAAATTTAATGTTTACAGTCACATAAAAAATTTGTTATGTGATTGCTCCCTCATATAATTTCTTAGTTCGAGGGTATATTTGTAAACCTTTACTTTGTTATTCATGTTAATAATTTCTTACAATTTTTGGTGCACAAAAGAGTTTTAATTTCTAACATTTTTTTGCTATTTGATTGTTCTTTCATATATTATCATTCACACTTTGGGTTATTTACTTTTAATTTTTCTAATTTTTGGACTAAAAGAATGTGTTGTCACCGAACATTATGCTAAGTCCCATTCTTCTATCTATGTTTGGATGCTTTCTTAATTGCGAAGGAAATAGGGGATGCTAAGATTAAAAATCAGGGCTGATTTGCAAGTTTTTTTTTGGTAAGTGGCTGATTTGCAAGTTGGACATTAAGAAAACTTATGATCATGAGCATTGGGATTTTTTGCTTTATGTTTTGAGCATATAAAATTTGGCTCAAAACATGCGCCATGGATTCAAAGGTGTATTTAGCAGTGAGATTTTCAGTC
Source organism: Vitellaria paradoxa (assembly GCA_019916065.1). Taxonomy (NCBI): domain Eukaryota; kingdom Viridiplantae; phylum Streptophyta; class Magnoliopsida; order Ericales; family Sapotaceae; genus Vitellaria; species Vitellaria paradoxa. The sequence continues at coordinate 36,682,845 of CM034235.1, forward strand.
CTTAAAATGTCTCCCCTAAGGGTTTCTTTGCATCTTCTAACGGTTGAGACGAGGGGATCTTTTATCAGCTCTTATTTATTATTGTCATGGAAGCATTTAGTAGGGTTATCTTAAGGGCGATTCCAGTAGGTCACACTAAAGGTTTTAAGGTGTGTCAATGTATGTACATTAAATAGATGTATGAGCTTTTAATATAGAGGAAAGAAACTGGACAATAGGTAATCTGAATAGACACCTATGTACATGTATATATATGTCCACTAATAGTCCTGTAAAGTGTAAAAAAATTTGTTTCAAGTAAAATATCTAGTCTTTCTCTATTTTCTTCACAGTATCAGAGCATTTCTTCCCTGGTTCTTGTGTTAGTATCCTTTAATCGGCATTATTGTGTTGAAGTCTGTACAGTGTCAAAATCAGAAACAATGAACCTTCGCCTTTACCCTTTATAAGTCCGTCACCAGTCATCCACGTTGTCAACTCCATATACTAGAAGAGTCGCCAAAAAGAAACGATCGCTGTCCAAGAAGTTTCGGCACCAAAAAAACCCCCATGCGCCGTCACGCGGTTGTCGTCTCTCTGCACATGAGACCCACGCGCTTCTCTTCTAGCCACATGTGTGAGCGTGTGAACCTCTGGTAGGCCACCGACCTTTGCACAGTACCCTTGTCATCCTCCGGCAACCCCTCCAATCACCACTATTTACTATTTTGAGTATTTTTATCTCTCTTCTCATTTAACAGTTCACTATTTGGTCCTGACAGTATATTGTTTTTATTCTGGTGCTACTATTTCTGGTTCTTATGGCGAATGAAATGCCTGTTGAACATAAGATAATTGGTAGTTCCATTCCTATGCCACAACAATTGATAACTAGAAAGTTGAATGGAACAAATTATCTCCAAATGTTAAAGGCCATCAAAATTGCGTGGATTGGGCATGGTAAATAGAAACATTTGACTAAGTCTGGACTGTCTAAAACTAATTCCACGTATGATGCTTGGGTCCAAGAAGATGCCCATCTTGTTAATCTATTATGGAACTCTATGAAACCCCAGTCGATACGTGCACTCACCTTGACACATGTAAAGAGATATAGAAGTATATTCGTCTACTATTCTCTAGTGATCTCACTTGTATGTATGATCTATCACTAGAGTTCTTTCAACTCCAATAGTCAGGCCGACCTCTTACTGAATATTTTACTTCTTTGAAGCGTGTTCATGAGGAACTAAATGCTCTATAGCCATTATCTACAAATATCAATGAGATGCAGAAGTAACGAGTGCAAATGGTTGTTCTTCAATTCCTGGCTAGACTAGACTCTAAATTTGAGCCAATCAAGGCTCAAATACTTAGTGGGGCTTCTTTTCCCTCATTTGTAGAAACCTATTCTAGAGTTATGAGAACTGCTTCCAAAGATTCATCTACCACTCCTAATGCTACTGATCTGCTCTAATCAGTCAGACACCTTTAGACAGTAAGAGTTCTAGTTATCAAAACCCGTCTCAGTCTGGTGATCATGGCACTAGTGGATGTCATGGTCGGGTACAAGACCTAAATGCTCTAATTGTGGCCAAGTTGGCCATATTAGGAAACATTGTTAGGATCTTTATGATAAGTCAGCTCATATGGTTTATACAGTTTCATCTGATGTTCCTTGTCTATAGATAGGCCTAATACAAGTGAATCATCAACTGTGACTCTTTCAGGAGAAGAATATGCTAAATTTCTTCATTATCAAATGGCTCATCAAGCGTCTTTTCCTACGGCTTCTTTATTCCATTAAGGCAATTCCACTACTAATGTGTCTACCTCTTCACTTACATCTTGGGTCATTGATTCTGGTGCCTCAGATCATATGTCTGGTATTTCTTTATTGTTCTCTGATATTCAGTGTTCATCTATCTCAAATATTACTACAGCTAATGGTTCATCTAATTCAGTTAAAGATATCGGTAAAACTTGTCCATCTCCTACTCTACCCTTATCTTCTATTTTATATGTTCCATCTCTGTCTTTCAATCTTCTCTTTGTCAATAAACTCACCAAATAACTAAATTGCTCTATAACTTTCTTTCCTGATTTTGTGATTATTCAGGATTTGAAGACAATGAATAAGATTGGAGAGGGACATAAAGCCTGGGAACTCTATTATTTGATTGGTTTATCTGCTCATTTATCCATCACTTGTTCTACAGTCACTTCTCCCATTGAGATACATTGTCGTTTTAGTCATCTGTCTTTTAACAGGCTAAAATTTATGGTTATTAGTTTAAGTCAACTTCAGTCTTTAGATTGTGAATCTCATCAGTTAGGAAAGCATCACTATGTTTCCTTCAATCCCGAGTTAATAATATGTCCTTAAATCCTTTTCATTTAGTTCATTCAGATATAGGGGACCCAGTCGTGTTGTTTCAAAATTAGGTTTTAAGTATTTTGTCACTTTTATTGATAATTTCTCAAGACTTACATAGGTTTATTTAATGAAAAATCGTTTGAATTATTTGTTTATCTTTCGATCCTTTTGTGTTAAAATTAAAACTCAATTTGATGTGTCTATCAAAATTCTTCATAGTGATAATGCCAAAAAATATTTTTTCCAAACCCTTTACTGATTTTATGACCTCATTTGGCATGCTTCATCAGTTTTTCTGCTCTCATACTCCACAACAAAATGGAGTTGTCGAGAGAAAGAACCTACATCTTGTTGAAGTAGCCCATTGTTTGATGTTTCACATGAAAGTTCCTAAGGTGTTCTGTGGGGATGTTATTCTCACTATATGCTACTTAATCAATAGGATGTTATCTTTTGTTCTATAGGGTTGTTCTCCTTATTTTGTCTTATTCCCCCAAACATCACTAATTCCTCTTCCTCTATATATTTTTGGGTGTGTTGCTTTTGTCCATCAGCTTGATAGTGAAACTGACAAACTAGAACCTCGTGCTCTTAAGTGTGTATTTTTGAGATATTTTTTGTTACAGAAAGGATAACAATGTTTTACTCCATCTCTTCATCGCTATTTTGTGTGCGTTGATGTCTCATTCTTTGGGAATACTTCTTTCTTTTTTTGATGCTTCATTCTTATCTAATATGAATGCGAGTCTTCTTCTACCTGTGATCTCCGCTTTTCGTCTCTCTTATCCTGATCTACAGGTTTATACCAGACAATAGGCAGCTACTGAGTCACCACCTGATGCTTCGGGTACTCCATCTTCTCCAGTCTAGTCTTCAAATCCTTCTTCTGAGATAGAAACTTGATCTTGATCTTCTAGTTGCTCTTCAAAAAGGTAAACGTACTTCCACCTCTCATCTTATTTCTAATTTTATTTCCTATACAGCTCTGTCTCCTTCTTATCATGCCTTTATTACATTTCTGTTTACTATTTCTATTCCTAATTCTATATCTGAAGCCTTATCTTATTCTAGATGGCGGGCTGCCATGGAAAACGAAATGTTTGCTCTTCGAGCCAATGATACTTGGGATTTGGTAACTCTTTCTCCTAGAAAGTCAACTATTGGTTGTTGATGGGTCTGTAATGTTAAAGTTCATCCTAATGGCATTGTTGATCATTTGAAAGCACGTTTGGTTACTAAAAGGTACATTCAGATTTATAGATTTGATTTTTCAAAGACTTCATCTCCTGTGACTAAGATTGCATCAGTCAGCCTTATTATTTCACTTGCTGCCATTTTTCATTGGCTCCTTCATTAGCTAAATGTTAAGAATGCTTTCCTTCATGGCGATCTTGTTGAAGAAATGTATATAGAGCAACTTCTTGGGTTTGTTGCTCAGGAGGAGTTTGGATTAATTTGCAAATTGAAAAAATCATTGTATGGCCTAAAACATTCCCCTCTAGCATGGTTTAACAGATTTAGTGAAGTTGTAATGGACTTTGGATTGACATGTTGTGGCATTGACTATTTAGTATTCTATCGACATTCTTATGAAAGGAAGATATGGTAGTTAGTATATATGGATGATATTGTGATCGTAGGAGATGATATACAAGGTATTCATGATTTGAAAGTATTCTTTCATACTAATTTCAATACCAAGGACTTGGGTCCCTTGAAGTATTTTCTAAGCATTAAAATTGCAAGGTCACACATGGGTATTGCTCTTTTTCAAAGAGCATATATGGTTGATTTGTTATATGAGACAGGCATGTTGGGAGCCAAACCAATTGATACTTTGATGGACCCTGATACAAAATTTCTTGTAGATAAGGGAGAATTGTTGGATGATCCTGTTCGATATCGTAGACTAGTTGGGAAACTTAATTATTTGATAATTACACGGCCAAATATCTCATTTGCTGCAAGTGTTGTTAGTCAGTTTCTTAACGCACCTCATTTTAGTCATTAGGATGCAATTATTCATATTTTGAGGTTTTTAAAGGGACCACCAAGGTTTGGTTTATTGTTTCAAGATAATGGCCATACTCTGTTCAAGAATATGCAGATGCAGATTGGGCAGGATCTCTATTAGATAGACGATCAACTACTAGATATTATATCTTTGTGAGAGAAAACCTTGTATCCTGGAAAAGTAAAAAATAGATTGTGGTGGCAAAATTAAGTGCAAAGTCAGAATATGGAGCCATGGCACATAGGTCATGTGAATTGATTTGGATACATAATATGTTGAAAGAGTTAGGGAGTTTCTGTATCACAGTCTATGAAATTATTTTGTGATAATCAAGCTGTTGTCCATATAACTTCTAATTTAGTTTTCATGAGTGGATCAAACACATTGAAGTTGACTGTCACTTTGTTAAAGAAAAGATATTGCAAAATGTCATCAAAAATAGTCATGTTAAATCTAAAGATCAACTAGCTGATTTATTCATTAAAGCTCTAGGGGGCTAGAATAAGATTCATTGGTAACAAAGTTGGAACATATGATCCATGTACATATATGCTCCAACTTGAGGGGGAGTGTCATACATGTACATTAAATAGATGTATAAGCTTTTAATGTAGAGGAAAGTATCTGGACAATAGGTAATCTGAATAGATAGCTATGTGCATGTATATATATATATCCATCGACAGTCCTGTAAAGTGTGAATTGTTTCAAGTAAAATATCTAGTCTTTCTCTATTTTCTTCAAGGTGGAAGGACTCCCAGAATGGGGATATCTCCCTTATGTCTGCTGAAGGCTCAATAATTTTCTATGATGTGGATCCTTGACAACTAAGGCATTTGATATGTGTTCTGGAAACCCAAAATACATCAATCTCCCCTTGTTAAAGAAAACTCGTCCTCTAATTTTGTCATTGTCAATCTCAAAGTTCACTAATCTTCCATCTTGGGGTTTGACGTTTGATTGTTGGTATTCTTTTGACATGATTTATTTTAGATACAGAATTTGCAATTGCTAGAATATCTTGATCAGAGTGCCTAGAGGCCCATTTTTGCGAAGTATAGTCCAAACAAGAGGCTATTTTGTAGTAGCTAATCGTGAAATTGTATTACAGGAACAAGACCACTAGACATGTAAGGATCGGAAAGCAAGTTATACAATTCTAGTTTTTCTAATCAATAATAGGAAAACGAGTGATTCCCAAGGCAGTATATGTGCACAAAAACTAGTTTTATTTTTTCAAAGCAATTTTATCAAATAGAAAGTGCATTACCTAATCATTTAATCCTAGCAAGCTAAAGCTTTTCTGTAGCTACCACTTAACACAATTGTTTAGCTTTGCCTAGATTGTTCCCATATCGAGAGTTGGTCTTGCTCTAGCTGAACAAGCATCATTAATTTTTCCAGTAACAAAAACGCATCATCTACGTGAGAATTGTTTTCACGCTGTCAACTGGAAGGGATTTTGTTACGTAGAAAGTTTGGCTATCTATCTATATCCTTTTTAGTTGTGAGTAGAATCACTATATACATTTTATTAAAAAAACATATACTCTTTATGAGTTTCTAATGTGGCTAGGACCTTTCCAATGAGTGATGCATTCTGTACATGTTAAAATACATGTTCCTGTACTCAATATTTTTTACTAAATTTGCTTTTATGCTTTTGTTGATTTTCACCATATAGGCAATTGAAATAATTTGTTTTGTGTATACCAGAGCCAAGTGGCTCGTTTGTTGCGCAAGTTTCACCCACAACACGTGCTTTTAGGGGGCCATTGGCTTTTCACTTGGCATTGTACTTGATAAGACCCATTGGCTTTAAGGTGTTCAGTCATAATTTAGTGCACAATAGCTTCACACCATTAGTTTTTCACTTGGCATTGTACTTGATAAGACCCACGGCTTGCCAGTGCCCCATCACATTGCTCTTAGGAACCCAGGGGACTTGCTATACCTCTTGGCAATACTCTTGTTATTCTTGACCACATCAACCATGACCGAAGGGACAACCCTAGCAATTAAGGCAATTGCCTTGGGTCTCATAATTCTGCTAGGCCCTATATATATATATATTATGTGATATACAAATACATGTGAAATAATGGGTTTATATTTAATGAAACTATTTTTTTTATCAAAATCTGATAAAACTCTTTATTTTTATTATTAAAATCTTTAATTCTAAAAAAACTCTCGATCTTCTTTACGTATCACAAAGGTTTTTTTTTTTCTACGATGGAACATCATTAAATACAAACCCACTTTTAATAAATCTTTTACATTCTTCTTTTTCCTATAAACCCACTTTTAATAGAATTCTTTACATCTTCTTTTTAGGAGTGGCAAAGTTGAACCAAACCCATTAATCGGCCCAATTAAATTCATAATAAATGAGTATGGGTCCTTGTTATTCTATTAATTGGGTTGTAATTAGATAGTTTATAAAATACCCATTTATAAATAGATATGATTAAGTTATTAAACGGGACCCGTTAAAACACCCAATTAAATTAAAAAATTAATTTAGCTCCCCCTCTCTGTCTTTACACCACTTTCTCTCCCTGATCTCTCACCGCTTTCTTTTCTCTCTCATCGCTCTCTCTCCGTGCTGCGAAAAATCTGATCGCAGTCGCAGATCAACGATTATCTAATTAACTCTTCTTTCTATAGCTTCGATCGTCTCTTACGATGGCCGGTATGATCGAAACTCTAACTGTCCCTCAGGCCTCTAGTTTTCCGACTGCCTCGTTTACTTTTCTTTCTATTGAATTTTACCGCATTGCAATTTCTTTGGCAGCACTGTGATGAGAATGGGGATCATAAAACATGGAAATTCAATAAGATCTACATGTACAGCCCTTTTCCACCATATTTACACACACACACACACACATATACACACACACATTTTACATACACAACATTTCACTTATGGATTGTGAGATGAGATTCCCCTCTTTCAACTAATTTATTTCTTCTCAAGTCTGTCCATTTTATGGTAGTAGCTGCAATATATATGTATGTGTGTGTGTGTGTGTGTGTATAGTTTTGATGATTTGCATTGGGCAATGATGGATTCGACTTGGTTATGAAATGGAATCAGAAATGCTTTTTCAGACAATTCTTTCATTCATAGTAAAAGTTGTTTACCTCACTTTAAGACATGGGTTCATCGCATTACGTAGGATCTTTTTCACCTTTAATATTTAAATGGGTTGGATACGGGTTCATGGGTTTATACTAACCCGTATTTAACCCATCTATATCCAACTCGTCTTTTAAATGGATGAGTTTGGGTTGCACCCATTTAACCTTCAACCCGTTTAAATCCATCACCAACCCACCCATTTTGCCACTCCTACTTCTTTCTCTCTCTCTCTCCACTATTTTCTCTTCTCCCTTCCTTTATGTTCATTTTTTTTGGAAGCTAGCTTCAGTTTGAAAAAGGGTTTGCCTTCCTTAAATTGGTCAATAGAACATGACTAATAAGGTATTTTCGGGTTTTCTAAAATTAGATTTACATTATCAATCATGTTTATCTTTTGAATTATATTTGTTCGGGTATAATTCTTATGCTATAGAAGAAAGTAAAGGGAAAATTATAGAATTTGGAAAATAAAAGCCAAGGTGGTGACCCCCTTTATTAATTTTTTTTTTTTAGGCCATTTGCTTTGTTTTTATCTCTTTTAGCATGTGGGTACCAAAAAAAATTAATAATAAAATAATTCTAATGTTCACTAATTTTGAAAAATCAAAAACAATAGTTTAGCTAAATAAATAATATGTATATTGGAAGAGAGATTTTTTTTCTTTTGTAACCGAGGGTGTTCGGGCTAATTTGAGCACACTTCGACTAATCCTTAGGGTCTTGAAGTTAAGGATCAGATAAATTTTCTAATAGACTTGAGGAGACTCGAACAGAAGAAGAGATTTCTTAAATCACATAGTTATTCTTTTTGAGTGGACATTGAAAAAAGAAGGTATAATTTTGTATCTTTATTTTTTTCCTTATACCCAGATGGATTTGTAATCTAGTAGAAATATACGCTGTAAAGGCCTCACCAAATATTTTGCCTTATGTCTCAATTTTCTAGGTTCCGTCCTGGTGTATACTCACATGTGTTTTGCATTTATACTGTGCATGATGTCTTTCCATTGTGGAGTTCCAATAATTTCTGAGGTAAGTGACCATGTCTGTGATTGCTTGTAATAATATCCTTGAAAGACATAATGAAAACTCCGTTATGGTTCTTAATTTTCTCTAATGAAATTGGTCATTTAATGAAGATCCACTGGCCGGCGCGGAAGAAGAAAGATTCAACTGGATAAGACTCCTGATCAGGTTGATCTTCGCTGGGGTTTTCAAATGGGTCATAGTGTGCTTCCTAAGACTACAAATACAGCGAGGATGAGGGAAAATTTTTGAAGACTTTGATTGGTGTATTCCTGATATTGCTTGCAAAGTTATTTGAAATTCCACAGGCAAGTTCCTAACCGTGCCAATGAACTCTACCATTGCCCTTTTTTCATCCTAAAAGCCATTTCCAGTTAAACTCAACTGCCACTATTTTTCATTCTGAAAGCCATTTCTTATAATATTGTGCTTGTTTGTACAGGCTAGACTTCTTCGTGAGACTAACTTTGTTGATGAGACTTTTGGGCATTACAAGACAGTAGAAGAACTCTGACGGGCAGATATGAGAAGGATATATTCCTAAAGTTTGTTAGCTCAAATTCAAGTGGTAGTTTCCTTTTGGAAGAGGAGGTTTTTAAAGTGACTGCTTTAGAAGATTTCTTTTTTGTTTTTAATTTGTAATTGCAATACTTTCAACATTTCATTGTATTTGTATTTGAAAGGGTACATTTTTGTAGTTTAAATAATATAAATATTTGTTTTAATTGCACGATTGTTTAATTACATTTGTTTTGTTAAATTAGGTTCTTGGATGTGATTGACAAAATACAAATTTATTTAGGTGTATAAATATGAAAATATATATAATGCTTAAAAAAAATATTACTTTTAGTGGCCTTTTTGATGATCACTGTAGCTTCTTTAGTGATCGCTTTTAAGTTTTTAGCGACTGCTTTTAGCAGTCATTATAAGCCTTTTCATACTTTTAAAGATAATATTTTAAAGATTACTTAAAACCGTCACTAAAAAATAGTGACCACCTTAAGCGATTACTATAAGTCTTCGGCCACCCTGTCACAAACGATCGCTAACGATCACCAAAACTTTTTCGTGACAGCTTTATGACTTTTAGTGACCACCTAAAAGTCTCATTTTTAGTAGTGAGTGAAATTTTGGAATGTCATTGTTGAGAAGTACCAAAGAAAATTTTTGGTGTGGAAGAGATGTTATTTGTCAAAAAGAAGAAAAGTCACTCTTATCAAAAGTATCTTATTAAGTATTCCGATTTACGCGATATCTCTGTTCAAAGTATCAAACTCAACACAAAAGATTGGAAAGAATCCAATAAGATTTCCTATAGGTGGCTTGGAGAATGAGTTCAAAGATCATCTCATCAATGTGGAGACTGTGCAAGCCCTTGAAATAAGGAGTGCTAGACATAGACATTTGAAGGCTAATTTTGTTAAATAAAGCTCCTTGCGAAAATGGCTTTAGTGATCTGCTGGTGAGAGGCATAGTTTGTGAGTCAAATGGCGGCAACAAAATATGGTTTGGACAAAGGTGATTGGACCACTGTGGAGGTAAAAGGTGCACATAGAAAGAGTCTTTGAGAAGGCATCCGTGCGGAATGGCCTAACTTTATGAGTTTTACCTCTATTGATGTAGGCGATGGTGTCCTAGGGGTCAAGCCGCCAAGGTAAGTTGAGATGTTTGAAGGAATTGTATCTAGATATTTATGATTTAGCTTTGGGAAAGGACGGTATTGTCTTTGATTCCTTTAGAATCACGATGGATTATTTTGAAAAAAGTGAACCATTTTATCTAATCTTCTCAATCAACATAATTTTTGATATATACATATATTATATATATATATATGCTAAAAAGGTTTGTTGCATAAATCGTAGCAGAAAAATGCTACGAAGTTGTTGCACAATTACAACTGTTGTGTGTTTAGCAGGCGCTATTATATCTTTCTACAACATTGATATACTGTTATCTCATTTTAATTATTTTAATGTTTAGAATGCAAACTCCCTCAGAAATGGCAAACATCTCAATCCTCTAACTTTGTCTGGAGCTCACTTGGGACCGGTGTGATGACTGAATTTAACATCTCGAATTGATCGCTCTCCCCAAATTTCGGTTGTGAGTCCTATCATTTATTCTAGTCCAGCATCTTACTAGTTAAAGCTCACCTTCGGGGCTTATCAGGGACAGATTCAGAATTTTCAGCCAGGGAACACCGAATATCTAAGACGGGAATAACAAGTTATCTTCGGACTAAGAATATGAGAGAAATAATGTCGTTTTTAGGGAGAGATAAAATTATTCTTGAACATTAAACCGTTGATTATACTTTTTTCAATTTAATGGTTCAACTAGTTATTTTAACAGTATCTGAGATTTAATAAGATATCTATCATTACTTAAAAAAATATAATTATTATTAAGTTTTTATTGTTTATAGAATTTATTATGTTATATATTATATTTTTTGATATTATGCACAAAAATATTGAATAGTGTAATAGGACAATATATTTTATTTCAAAAAAATACTTGGATTTAATTTTAATAAACTCTTTTTATGTTGAAAAATTTTGAATTTACCTTAGTTTTTAAATAAAGCCAATATAACCTAACTTTGAATTCATTTATTTTTCAATTAAAGGTAAAATGTCAAGAGCATTTTTGTAATTTAACATCCAAAAATCCAGGAGTCGCCCCCCTTGCCCTAACGTGGCTCCGCCGGTGGGGCTTATGATAATACCAACTAGAATGAAAAATACAAATAGCTGAATTATGTTTATAGAATATAAACATTTCTGCTTCCATAGGACTCACTTGTCTTGCACACCAAGGGAAAGCTAAAATTGAGAATTCACAATTAGCTTCACGCTTCTTATGGTGTTGTCACTTACCGTCACAGCTTATTCTACATTATTTATTCACATATTTTGTTTTATTTTTTTCTCTTTTAAAACGAAAAAAAACATGATACAGGTCTGTGCTTGCACAGAGGGGAAGCAGGCGGGAGAAGTCTCTCCGAGGAGGTTCGTCTTGAATCGAATTATTGAAAAACTGTAGGATCAGCTTAATCAACCGGAACTTCCACATCCATTTTAAGCCCAGGTTTGCCAAGAATCTATAGAGGCAACAATATTATGTCAAATATAAGTAACATATATAGAAGAAACATGCACTGAAACTTAAGAGAAACAACAGGCAAACCAGAGCTTATATATTAAGAGTCTCCCATAATTTTTCAAACTCATTCTCTATCTATTTTCTTCTCATTCTTCTTAATCCAACCAAAAATATAAACTAAAATAAATTTAATGTCTTTGATGTTATTTTACTTTCTCCCTCCACAAATCCAATTTTCAAATACGCCCTTGGTTCATTACTTCATGTTGCAAGGGGGTTTTGGCCAAGAATTTACCCAGTCACCTTTGCTAAGCTACATTGGCTGACGCAACCATAGTCGACCAACACAATACGAAACTTTGAAGAATAGATACCGTTAATTAGTTATTTTTTATGGATACACCAAAGACCAAACTAGTCTATAAAATCTCTATTCGAAACTCCCCAAAAAGATATACCAAAGACCAAACCACTCAGTAAAATCTTAAATCAAAACTCCACAAAAAGTCCAAGATTTGGATTGCAGACGGATCAAAACCACTTGGGAGCTAATGATAAAAAGTTAGAATATTCTAGAGTGTTAAAGAATGATAGTATCACATTAAATTCTCTCCATCTCTTCTCTTATTATTATTTTTCTCTACTGCACAAGATTATAATAATAATAAAAAAAATAAAAGCAATATGGAAGTTAAAGAACCTTAATGAAGTCATCCAATGTTACAGTAGAGTCCCTAGTATAACCAGCTTCCTGCAAAACTTGCCTCAAAACTTCCTGGAAATCGAAAAACCAAGTCCAAGAAATTTGTTACATGCACTCCTATAAAATTTAAACCAGCAAAAGTGATATATATAATGTAAGTGTATAGCAAATTATTGAAGCTATCACTTACAGCAACAGATAATAAAGCATGTTGAAACCTTTTAAATGCCATAAGATATTTATTTTTTTTTTCCAGAATTAATTTTGTAAGATGATGTGTGTAGGAAATAGAAATAAAACATTCGAAATTTCAATGTCCCTTACAATGCAGAACAAAAGATATAAAACAAACTCTGAAATGGAACACCGACTTAGAAAACACTTAACATTACTTTTATTAATTTTCCCTTCATGATTGCTTTCCAAAAGGAAGTAAGCAATTACAAATTGCGATTGCAAACAAAATAAAATGCAGGAACAATATGGACAAATATATGACCAAACAATTAATTAAGGCTGCATTTGATTGGAGCATTAGGGAGGAGGAATTGGATTAGTTATGTGTGGGACCCATTTTGTCCAGTGTTTGGTTGCTCAAAATCACTCTAGATACGAGGTTCAAAGTGGATTGTTTATCCCTCAAAGTGGGTCCCACACACAATACCACGAGAGTGGTATTGTATATTCCTATTCCTGAATTAATTTTCTGTCAAGATCTAAAGCTCCAAAATTTTTCCAAGTCAAATTCCTCGTTAAATCACATATTTTATTTCACTTTATATCCCACTAATCAAATACTAAAAGAATTCCAAATAAAAATTTAATCTTGTATCATATTCAATCTCATATGTCATCCCATATAGCATAACAATGGTAATACCTCTCTTTGCCCATCCGACATGAATGAGCCTGTCAAATCCCGCAACACTTGTAATATGTTGTCGAAAGTCACCTTCCCATTTCCGTCTGAATCATATATTTTGAAGATAACTAAGACAGGAAAACTATTAAAATGTTAATAACACCAAATATAAACAAAGCATAGGATACAGCTTTTTGCAAATAATATTACGTTTGCCAAAGAGCGGGGCTAATTCCAGGATAAAAGACAATCAAAATTTTGTGTCTGGGTAGTTAGACAAATCTAGGTTGAATCTAATTCATATATGAAACCCTTGCTTTAACATTATAGTAGTAATTAAGTCCTATTTCAATAGGGATTAAAGATGCACATCGGCCAACAAACCGTTACTACCACTTCAAAAACCGTAAATTCAACATTTGCTAACTAAATAGAACAAGTAGATATATATACGTATCAATTTAATCCAAATTTGGCAATAAAAGCATCATCCAAGTTCCCCATAATCTAACCAACTAAAACTGAAATAATTATTTACTTTATCTCTACAACTGAATTCAATTCAACAAGCAACAACATAAATTCATGAACAAGAAGCCATTTCAATAAAATTATGGAATAGAGTGTCTCGGATTAGAGAATCCACACCAGGGGCTCTTCTTTTACAACAGAGGATGTAAATTTTGGAGCTGTACTCTTGCATAGAAACTGTAATATTAATTCAAATGTGTTGTATCGAAGCTTCTCCAAACCAATTTCTTTGTTTTTTTTTTTTCTCTCTCTCTCATCTCTCTCTCTCTTTCCTTGGCAAGTGACAGCCATCATTGTTGACTTCTACTTAAAAATATATATATATATATATATATATTTGCAAAATTGTGTAAACAGAATATTATAGAGTATTATTTAGGGAATCCCATGAAAATCATTGTTTAGTAGAAAACCTATAAAATAGAGAAACCACTTTTTTTAATATATTTCAAAGACTTTAGTAAGAGAAATGAATGTGAATAACCTCATAATACTTACGCTCGATTTTCTGAGACATACTAGCTTTTGCACTAAAAGCAGACAAGAAAGCCACGAAGTCCTTAAAATTCAAACCATCCACCATCTTAAGCAGCCTCTGCAAACACCCATAAAACCGAAAAATAAAAAAGTTAAAAAAAAAAATTATCAGTGATAAAATTAATAAATTTCAAAAATTGAACTACAAAACCCAACTTGAAAACTATAAAATCAAACCAATTAGCCAACCTGAGAAAGAGGATTCATCGCAAACTCGGGCACAGACAAAAACTCATCGGCTGAGATAAAACCCTTGGCATTCCGATCGAGTTGGCAAAATCTCCCATACAAAGACACAATTTCTTGCTGTGAAAACTAATTTTAACACCAAAAAATAAATGAATAAATAAATCACTTCCGAAACAAATGGAAAATGAACAAAATTGAAACAGAAACATATGCAAAGAAGACCCACACAAATGATTGCAGTGCTCTTGCACATCTTCAATATCATATTGAGTTAGCATTGATGAAGCGTTACCCATTGGTTCTCTCTGCGTAAATCAACAAGTTTGATGAAAAATAACAAACACCCATTAATCAAATTCAATTTCTGCTCATAAAAAAATGCTATTCTCAGTTTAAATGAAGCGACTTCAATCCCAAAAAAAAAAAAGAAAAAAGAAAAAAAGGAAAAGAAAGAGAGACAGAAACCTGAACTTCTCAAAAGAAGTAGCCAGAAACACTAGAAGTGTACAAGAGCAGAGGATGGAGTTGCGGATGAAGGAATATACACACACACATATATATATGTAGATATGGCAATTATGCTACGTTGTCATCATCGAAAGACCACAAAGCCAGCCTTGTCGAAGACGGAATCGAGTCGGATGACTAAGAAAACTGATGCCTATCCGCAGAGGCAGAGCAAATTCGGGAGGCATTCTTTCCAACGGATCAGCAGGCTTGATCCATTTACCCTACTTGAAACCCGATCCGCTGGGCGCATCCCATTTTCTTTTTTCATTTTTTTTTGTATTAAAATATTTTTTTTGTCACGTATTTAGAAAACTACGAGCGAGGGGTTAGAGTAATTTCTCTTCAATAAAATTTTTATCTATTTTTTACATGACATTAGATGTGCTTTAAAAAAAAAAAAAAAACCTTAATAAAAGTGCGGCTCCAAAAAAAAAAAAAAATCCCTAAACTACAAAGTCATATATTCTATTGTAAAAGAAACACTAGAAATATTGATGAAACAAAAAAATTATAATAAAATTTTAATTTAGGTGAAATTTTTTTAATTTTTTTAAAATACGTTTCAACCTCATGTCAAATTCAAATAATTATATAACTTCTAAAAACTACCTGTAATTATGTCATTTTACAAATTTTAAGTTTTAATTACCATATTATTTTATTTTTATACTCCTAATTACACAAAGAAGTTTCAAATAATTATATAACTTCTAAAAACTACTTGTAATTATGTCATTTTGCAAATTTTTAAGTTTAATTACCATATTATTTTATTTTTATACTCCTAATTACACAAATAAGTTTTGTTTATAATTTTTATTTTATTTAAAGAAAAAAATTTAATAAAAATCACACATATTATATGTATGCACCTCTAACTATTATAGTCGATGAAGTATGAAGGATAAGAAATGGATGAGCAGCTGTTGCGTAAATAATGAAAGACAACAAAGGATTTGTTTTGTTAGTTGTTTTGTTAGTAAATGCAAAAGTGTTTAATGTTTCTTGAGACATCAGAAGCTTTATCTTATCTTGTCTTAAATCTCTTAATGAGGTAAAACATCTAAAATGTTTGAAAGTAGCAATGTTAACGGATTATATCTTGATTATAAACAGTGGCGGACCTCGAAAATTCAGCCAGTGTAGGCCCAAGTCAATGTAGCCCCAATGAGTCTAAAAGGCAGGAAGAGTTTTGCCTATTTGCCTAACTAATTTGCAGACATGTGAAATGACATGGTTGCCCCAACCCCCAAAGTAGCGTCTCATTTATTGTTTGCAAATGGTTTCTCGAAAGGGATGTTTATTTTTTCACTGGTCCTTTCTGAAGGCTGCAGTAGTAAATTACCTTCTCTACAGCTAATTATATGAATTAATTCTAACTAAGTTTGTTGTTAATTGGCATTTAAACTCTACTACATTACACATGCGCATAACATTACACTTTAATTCTGGGACTAGGTAGAAATATATATATATATATATATATCAAATCAGGAAGAATGATCAAGATATATTCATAAAATTAAATCAAATTTAGAAGCATATATCTTTATATTACATACAAAAATGGAAATTAATAATACAACAACATTTCTCAATAAAACTTATCTTATTTTAAACCCTTGCTTCTACAATTTCTTTAGCAGCATGTGCATATATACGATAATACATGGAATGTTTTATAAAAATATTTAAATTTTTTTATATATTATCATTGCATCTTAAGAAATAAACAATTTTTACAATTATATAATTCAAATTACACACGTATGTACGTGTGCCTAGAAGAACATTTATCTCTATGAAACTATGTTACTAATTTTGATTCTATAGATACCTCAACTTCCTCTTGTAACTTCACATGATGTTTCATTAGTTTTATTCTTTAAATTTTTTTATTTTAGAATTAAATATGTAATCAAATTGTACAAATAGATAAAAAAGGAAGAGAAGTTGTATAGATAGCAGCGATTGCATGGAGAGAACAATAATAATAATAATAATAATAATAATAATAATAATAATAATAATAGGAACAATACACACGTGCCTACGCCCTAATACTTGTAAATATGCACAGATTAAAAAGAAAAGCATAGATATTTGTACGGGAAAAATCCTAACAGCATAAATCATTATATATGTGTGCTTGCGTGTGTGTAGAGAGGAACATAACTGATGGAACTGGAGGTTGGATCACAGAAAGATTGAGTGAAAACTAAGAACCAATGAGGGTAAGAGAGAGAGAGAGAGAGAGGCAGGGGGCTGGGTTTTTTTTTTTTTTTTTTACACGGGTCAGTTGGGTCGAGTCGAATCAGTCGAGTCGGGTCTAAAATATTAGTGTAGGCGTTCGCCTACTCTCGGTAGGCTGTGGATCCGCCTCTGATTATAAATTAAGTATTTATAGCATTTTAAATTTTGTTGTTAGGATTTGAAGAATGCTTCATGTGATTTATATGTAGCATGGTAAGATTTCACTTTATTGTATTAAAAAAAATTTAGAAATTTGATTAAAAAGTTCAGAAAGAGCTAAATTTGCACTAAATACTAGTTAATATTATTTAATGAGATGTTGTTTGTGACTAATAAAAAAAAAAAGCAAAGAAAAAACAACCCTCTCTGAATAACGCCAAGAATGATTAATTCCAATTAAATTTTTGATGGCATAGTAAAATAGTGACAGTGTATATTTGTATTTTTCTTGTGGAACATGAAAGTGATGAATGACCTAAATATTTTATTTATTTTATGCCAACTTTAATAGAATATTAGTAGGTGGACAAAAACAAAAATAAAAATCGAATGAACCATTTGGAACACATGGAAGACAAATAGAAAAATAACAAATAAATTCTCGTTGATGAATTGGGATGTGTCTAGAAAAAAACAATGTTGTTTCTCACATCATATGGGGCAACTTATGTGTTTATATCCTCAAATTTATCATCAAAATTTTTATTTAATAAGTCATGTTGAATTTACTGGAAATCTACAAAAACACACAAATATAGATATCTGTGTGTGTGTGTTTGTGAAATTATAATTTTTTTAATTTATTTAGTTTCTAAAGTGAGAAACAATAAAATAAATGAGAAGAAAAAGAAGTAATAGAATTTTTTATTTATATTCTTCTTATTTTCCCTATTCTGTCCCTTGTTGTTTATCTCCTCTTTTCTTTAAAAATTAAGTAGTGAAAATTTACCCTTTTATTTTCTCTTATTTTCAATGCAAAACTAATCAAAATAAATAGGTAAGTAATTTTAGTCAACATTTTCTACATAAATTTATACACATTTATTTATTAATTTTTGGTATTGTGCATTAGAATTCAATGGCACATCTCAGTGATGTGCTGTTTGAATGGGGTCGCACCGGCCATAAATTTATCGTAGACTTGTGGTTAAATTGAAGCATATGCTTTTTCAATAACAGAGCGCACAGAAGCCATAAGTATATTACGTAGACTTGTACTTCAAGTTAGAAAGAGTAATGCGGTGTTGGAATTTGATTTGAAGAAGCATAGTTTGAATACTTCTATTATTCTACATAAATTTAATTTTATTGAGTTTAAATTATACAAAGCTTAAAATTAAATGTGATAAATAGAAATGTACTCAAATTTTAATTTGATTTCATAATGAATCAATTTCAAACAAGTTTCAATAAGTCAAACACAAGCTGAATTCAAATTATTTGTTCGTTTAACAGCACTACACATCAATCTTATTTGACTACCTTTAAAAAAATTAAAAAATTATTGATGAGGTGTCAAAATTTGATTCGAAAATGTATAGTTTGAATTGTTCTATAATTTTATACAAATTTAATTCTATTGAGTTTAGCTTAAAACCAAACTTAAAATTAAATGTGATAAAAATTGTACTTATGTTTAATTGATTTTATAACAATTTAATTTCAAACAAGTTTTTAAAGGGTCAAGCACGAGCTGAATTCAATTTATTTGTATTGTTTAACAGGACTACACAAGAATCTTATTTTACTACCTTTAAGAAATAAAAAAATATATATATATATTCTTATCATTTTATGTGTAAAATTATTCGACAGACAATTTTTATGTATATTTTGTTTTGATTTGATTATTTTATTCTATTTTTATGAAATATATGACTTTGGTTGGCACGTGTTTATATGATTTGTTATGTGAATTTGTGTATGTCAACTTGCAGTCTAAATTATGGAATTTGAGGCATGACAAGCTTCTAGCAATCTCACTTATGAAAATTCAACTCGTAATATTTTCTAGTGAAGCTAGTGACCTATTGTTTGTCCAAAAATATAGGTGTAAAAAGATTTGGTTGGAATTCTTAATTAGTCAATAAGATTTACTTTTCATCAGCAAGAAAAAATTTCACCGATTTAACCAATATTATCTTAGATAAAATATATATATATATATATATATAACTAAATCTATATAATCAGTCTATTTATCGAAGTATGAAGTTGCTAAGGCAGTTACAACCACCTAGATAAATTTTCACCTAAGTTATGAATAAGTAGGCAGTTGAGTGGAAGTTGAAGATGGAGATTACAGATGGCGGCAGCAGTGATTTTGATACTCCAAGTATAAATCTCGAAGAAGAAAACCAAAAAAAGGGTCCCTCGACCTCACATCCCCAACAGATTTTCATTTCAACTTTTATTTTATTCGTTTCGGTAGGAGTGGGTTAACTTAATTTTCTCAGTAGAAGAGTATGTTTGGCATCTCAAAAAAACTCAAAAAACTTCAAAAGTTTTCAAATCCCTCCAATCAATTTTGCCACCTATCATTTTTACATCACATTAACCCCAATTTTTGAGTTTTTTTGGACCTCCAAACACCCCCGAAGTAGGTTAACTTAGATCTCCCAAACCATCTCTAATTTCATCAAACCTGTATCTATAAACAGTTTTGATGGCTTATATCTCTTTCTTTGGAATTGAAATTCAAGATTTTTAATTCCTGGAGACTTGGATGTGGTATTTTCAGTCTCTTGTTTGTAATTGATTTCCTCTTTGTATGTAATGCCTCCCTGCATGAGATACTGTTTAGATTCTGATGATGACTGTGGTCTGTATGTATCTCAGTATTAGTATTAATCATATTATCATAATCTATGTTATAATACTGAATCTCAATCTTATTCTTAGTATCAATGGTACTCGTATTATAACAATCCTTATATTTTGATACTCAAGGATCACAGTCATGTCAATCATATTCATATCCATATCCATGTCAACCAGAGTCAGAATCAGAATCATGTCTCTATCTGCACCGGTTGATTTCTTTTCACTGACTATAGAGTCATATCCGCAATTCAGTTGATTTCATATTCACATTCATATCCACATCTTCGTTATCACCTAAGGTTAGATATCGGTGAATGTGAAGTCCTTGTGTTTGCAAGGTAATGGTAACACACACTGCCTTATCCTCGTCCATATCCTATTTTTTGAGTCTTTGTGACTTTGACACGCACGCGCAATTACTTTTTTAGAAAAACTATGAAAAAATTTGTGTTGTTTGTGCTAACAGAAAATTTTAGTGCAAACAATTTTGGCATGCCCAGTGGGACACCAATTCTACAAGATATAAATTAGTTACAGATAGAACTCAGTCAAGTGCAAAAGTTACGTGAATTATTTGGTGATCTTAAGAGATCCGTAGGTAAGTGAATCAACTTACTAAATTCAATAGGGCTGACTAACAGCTAGCATATATTTAGTGAAGTTGTATGAAAAATGTGGGCAATCCAAAGAAGATTTAGCCGAGGATACCATAGAAAAAGGTTTGGCCGATCAATTTGAAAAAAGATTCAGTTGAAGATCTCATCTCATCTAAAAAACATGATTTGGCCAATCAACTTGGAGTAAATCAAGCAATGAACATGATTCGGCTGATAGCGATAACAAAGCTAACACACTCGGGGGCAACAAATTGTTGAAAATCCTCTTTGTTATGTGCAGCTTTACTTGGATATCTTAAATTTGATAGGCATATCCCTTTTTTACATTCAGCTTTACCTAGGTATTTTCAAATTTTTGGCCATAAAAAATTTGCCAAAATATCTTTTTTAACAAAAAGCCAAAAATAATCTGGCTTTTGAAATTTTACAGCCACATTAGATTTGTAGCTGCCACCAAATATTAGTTTTATTTAAATGCCACTACAAAATTTTCTTATTAGTAGAAAATCTTATCTTTTAACAAATCTATTTTTAGGCCTATACATGTGGATTTGCACTTAAGAAAAATATCGACCATTTATTAACTCTTCAAAAATTCAAGATATTTCGTTTTCGAAAAGTTCAGGAGGCATTGTTTGTCCCAGAATATCAGTCTAAAAAGATTCGGTTGAAATTCCCAATTGGTTGATAAGATTTACTTTTGATCGACCAGAAGAAATTTGGGCGATTGAGCCGATATTATCTTAGACAAAATATATATATATATATATATATACAGCTAAATCTATATAATTGGTTTATATAGCTGAAGTGGGAAGTTGCTAAGGCAATTACAACCACCCAGCTAACTATCCACTTAAGTTATGGATAAGTGGGCAGTTAAGTGGAAGTTGTAGACGACGATTACAGATGACGGTAGCAGTTACTTTGATACTTCAAGTATAAATCTCAAAGAAAGAATCCAAAAAACACATCCCTTGACCTCACATCCCCAGCGGATTTTCATTTCAACTTTTATCTTATCTATTTCAGTAGGAGCAGGTAAACTTAGATTTCCTAGTATGAGTAGGTTAACTTAGATCTCTCAAACCCCATCTAATTTCATCAAAATTGTATCTACATAGAGTTTTGACGATCTATATCTATTTCTTTGGAATTAAAGTTCCAGATTTTTGATTACTGGAGACTTAGATGCAGATATTTTTAGTCTCCTATTTGTAATTAATTTCCTTTTTGTATGTAATGCCTCCCCACATGGGATACCGTTCTGATTATTCTAATGATTATGATCCATCTATATCTTAATATTCGTATTAATTATATTATCGTAAACCATGTTATAATAGTGAATCTCAATTTTATTCTGGGTATGAATCGTACTTATATTTATAATAATCCTTGTTATTTTGATACTCAAGAATCATAACCATATCAATCATATTCATATCGATATCCATATTAACCAGAATCAGAATCGTATCTCTATCCACATCGATTGATTTCATATCATCAACCTGTAGAGTCATATTCGCAGTCTTGATCGATTTCATATTCACATTTATATCTGCATCCTTATTATCGGCCTAGTGTAGATATCAACGAATGTGAAGTCTTTACGTTTGTAAGGCAGTGGTAACCCACACTGCTTGTCCTTATTCATATCTATACTTTTTGAATCCCTGTGACTCTGGCATGACTGCGTAATCACTTTTTGGAAAAACTGTGAAAGAACATGCACTGTTTGTGCCAGCCAAAAATTTTGGTGCAAACGATTTTTGGCACGCCCAGTAGGACACTAATTCTACAAGATGCAAATGAGTTGTAGATAGAGCTCAATCAAATGCAAGAGCTACGTGAATTATTTGGTGATCTCAAGAGATCCATTGCTAAGTGGATCAACTTACTAGATGTAATAGCACCGATTAATAGCCAGCATATATCTAGTGAATTTGTTGAAGAATGTGGCTAATTTAGAGAAGATTTTGCCAAAGATACTGCTAGTGTTGTATAGATATTATATTGTTGGCAATTCTTGAGCAAACTTTTTATTTGTATTGCCTAATTTTTAGAATGTTGGAATGCTGTAATTATGGATATTTTTGGAAGAATATGGGTATGTGAAAGAATCAGTAGGTCATTGGGCTATTGTATGTGAGCTTTTGTATAAGTGCACAAGTTTAGTTAAATACAAAAAAGAAAATCTACTGCAAAATTCTATTCAGAAGATATAATTTCCAGTATGCCTTGTGGGCATACCACAAGCAACTCGTGCCCGCAAAAGTTACTAGATTTCAAGCCCTATTTTTGTACCACAACCCAGCCCACTTTGAACCCTAAATCTTTTTTAAATACCAAGGATGTTATATTTGACTGTAACCTATTTGCTCAGGAAAAGAGAAATTATCATTGGTGAAGAGAGATACATGAATGAAATTGATTGGTAATCTTCAACCTCAAAATCAATTGGCTACATTCTTCAAGACTGGAGATCCTAAATCTAGATCAAATCTCTAGATTGGGAAAATCACTTCATTTTGTGATTGGAGTAGAAAAAGCTTCACAGGAAAAAGTATATTATGGTTGTCTAGCAATCAAGAAAAGAGAGTTTGATTTACAAGTAGATCAATAGGATTATTGATTGGGATAACTTGCAATCTCTTGGGTAAGTTCCTTATAACCTTTGATTTATAGTGAACCTCTTTGTTTGATCCATGAAAAAGATTTGGGGTTTTCTCTTCTTTTGATTTAAGGGAATTTTTACCCTAGTCAACAATCGTTAGCCTCTTGTGGATTGTTTACTTGAGTTTATTTTACATTTACATTTCTTGGAATCTATTCTAAGATCTTGAAAAGTAGATCAGTTATTCTTATAATGTTGGTTAGTTGAATTCATATTTGGTGTTTGCAAAGGTTTTGCAATTTCAATTGATATCAGATCCTAATCGCTAAATTTCTTAATTTTAAATTTTTTTCCAAGAGCGAGATCCTATTACTTTTGTATAGATTCACAAAAGAAAGGTTAATCCATTGTTAGACCTTAATTTCTTGATGGGTCAAGCTACTATTATTGGAAAGCTAAGATGAGGGCTTTTCTGAAGTCCATTGATAATAGAGTATGGATCTTAGTAACTGAATGGAATCCACCAATGACTAGTGAAACTGATAGAACTCCTAAACCAATAAACAACTGGACAATAATTGAAATTGAAGCTACAGGAGTGTAGAATATTCTACAATATTTCTCAACATAAGCGTAGAAGAATTTCAAACTATGAAGTGGCAAAGAAAGCTTGGGACATACTTCAGGTTACTTATAAAGGAACTACTGATATAAAGATTACGAAACTTCAACATTTGATGACAAGTTTTGAAGTGATTGGAACGGTTGACGATGAAATATTTGATCAATTCTACATTAAACTTAGTGACATTGTGAATTCTTCAATAAATCTTGGTGAGTTAATTTCTTACTAAAAAATAAACTAGAAGATATTAAGATCACTTCTTCATAGGTTTCAACCTAAAGTGACTGCAATTGAAGAGAGCAAAGATATTGATCAAATAAAAGTTGAAGAGTTGGTTGGCTTACTTTAAACTTGTGAGACCAATCTTAATTAGAATAAGAGAAGCAAACTAAGGCAATACATAAGAAGACTAATAGGATTGCTATATCTTTTGTGTTAGAACTTGTTCATGTTGATTTAATAGGTCGTATTAGGACTGAAAGCTTGGGAGGTAAGAGATACATATTTGTATAGGTTGATAATTTCTTAAGAAACACTTAGGTAAATTTTTCAAGAGAAAAATCAGAAACCTTTCAATCTTTTAAAACCTTGTGCAATAAATTACAAAATGAAAAAAATACAAAAATTGGATTTGGTTATTTTTGTGATGAGTGTGGTATCAATCATGAATTTTTTGCTCCCAAGACGCCTCAACAAAATAAGGTTATTGAAAGAAAAATTACAATTATTCAAGAAATGAACCGTGTCATGTTACATAGAAAGAAAATTCCTTTTAAAATTTTGGGCTGAAGCTGTCAATACATCCTGTTATATTATTAACAGGGTTTTCATTAGAAAAGGAACAAAAGTTGCACCCTATGAAATTTGGAATGGTAAGAAACCAAATATTCACTACTTTCATGTGTTTGGCAGCACGTGTTACATTTATCTTGATAAAGAGTCTTTGGGTAAATTTAATGCTTGTGAGATGAAGGAATATTTCTTGGATACTCCACTAGTAATCAAGCGTACAGAGTTTATAATCTAATATATTCTGTTGTTATGGAGTCAATAAATATTGTGGTAGATGATGAAATTGAAAAATCTTCTTACATTTTTAATGAGATTGAAGAAGAGGGTAAATTTACAATATCATCACAAGAAAGTGAATTGCACAACAATAGAGCAAAACTTGTCAATGAAAATGTCTTTCCTCTAGAACCTATTCACAAAGATGATAAAAATACAGAAAGAAGCAAAATAGAATAAGAAAGTTTAAAGCCATCAGTAAAAGTAAAATTGAATCATTTGATCACACAAGTCATTGGTAAAGTCACTGCCCCCATGACGACTAGGAAACAGGTTCATAAAGAGGTAACATATCTTTGTTATACTTCTTGTATTGAACCTAAGAATATTAAGAAAGTTTTTTAAGATAGTAACTGGATTAATGCCATGTATGAAGAACTTGAACAATTTTCTAGAAATGATGTTTGGTACTTTGTGCCTAAATCTAGTGACTCAAATGTGATAAGGACTAAGTGAATTTTTAAAAATAAGTCTGATGAATTTGGAATCGTTGTACGAAATAAAGCCAGACTTGTTACACAAGAGTACACTTAAATGGAAGTGATAGATTTTGATGAAACATTTGCAGGTGTTACCAGACTTGAGTCTATTCGAATCTTATTAGCTATCTCGTGCTATTTAGGATTCAAAATTTTTTAAATAGATATAAAGAGTGCCTTTCCAAATGGGATTCTTCAAGATGAGGTGCATGATGAACAACCGAAGGGGTTTGTAAATCAAAATTTTTCAAATCATGTGCTTAGACTCAAGAAAATCTTTTATGGTTTAAAACAAGCTCCTAGAGTTTGGTATGAGAGACTTACTGTACTCTTGATTGAGTCTAAGTTTTCTCAAGGTAGTGTGGATAAGACTCTATTCATTAGAAAAGAATCTAATCACATTACTATTACTCAGATCTATGTGAATGATATTATTTTTAGGTCAACTTTTGAAAGTCATGCTCATGAATTTGTAAAATTAATGAAAAGTCAATCTGAAATAAGTATGATGGGTGAATTGAAATTTTTTCTTGGTCTTCAAGTTCAACAATCACAAGAAGGTATTTTCATTTCTCAGACTAAGTATGCCAAAGAACTTGTGAACAAATTTTGTTTATCTCTCACTAAACATGCTAGGACTCCCATGAGTACTACTTCAAAATTAGGTAAAAATGAGTCTAGAAAAAATGTTGATCAAATACTGTACCGTAGCATGATTGGTAGTTTATTGTATTTAATTGCCAATTGTACTCATATTGCTTTCAGTGTTGGTTTGTGTGCTAGATACCAATCTTGTCCTAAAGAATCTCATTTAACTATTGTCAAACGTATCATTTGTTATGTTAATAGGACTTTTGGGCATGGTATTTGGTTTTCTTCCAAATCTAGTATAGATATAGCTTGCAACTCAAATGCTTATTAGGCAAGTAGTTATGATGATCGCAAAAGCACTTTGGGAGGATGCTTCTTTATTGGAAGTAATCTAGCAGTGTGGCACAATAAGAAACAGAACTCCATTTCATTGTCCACCGCTGAAGCCAAATACATCGCAGCAGGCAGTTGTTGTACTCAGGTTCTTTGGATGAAATAACTGTTGTCCAACTATGGCATTGATCAAGGTAGTATTGCTCTTTACTGTAACAATTTGAGTGCCACAAATATTTCTAAAAACCCTATTCAACATTCTCGAACTAAGCATATTGACAGTCATCATCATTTTATTTGAGAACTTGTTGAAGAAAAGATTTTAACCTTTGAACACATTCCAATAGAGAACTAACTTGCTGATATCCTTACCAAAACCTCTTGGTCACCTCCGATTTGAGTTCCTTTGTTCTTCCCTAGGAGTTATCTAAATTAAATAATTTGAAATTAAATCTTTTAAGACATTGATGTTCCATGACTATATAACTTACCATTTTTTTGCCATGAGATGCATTTTCTTTACCAATAGAAGCTGATTCTTGATTATGTGAGGATCTTAAGTTCTTTTGGCTTTCCAAATGATGCATTTGTTTCATGTTGGTCAATATATTTTGAGCTAAAGTTATTTCTATAAGCCTAAGAGATTAATGGTCTTGGTAATGCTCATTATTAGATTAAACTATGTGTTCACAGATGCGTATCTTGCTCACTTAGTCTAACATTGAATACTGGGTACACGTGCTAGCACTTTTCTTAAATTCTTTGGAATGATATTTTTTTGGATTGACTAATAGTTGTGATTCCCACATTTTTTTCCTAAAAAGAGTTTTTAGATTAAAGAGGTGAAGATGGTTACCATCTCAGTCTTGCAAAAATAGTAATAATAATAATTAAAAAAATGGTGGAGACTAAACAAGATGTGTGAAAACTATCTTCTCATTCCACTCATATTGAAATTTTGTTTGGAGAGATGGGGTTGGATTTATACGAGAAATATCCTCATTTCTTCTCCTTTGATTTTGGAAAAATTAATCTTTTTTTGTTGGGAATCCAATTGGTTTGACTTCCTTATGAGTATCATTCTAAGTATTTGAATGTGGTGTAGCAAACAATACCTACTCTAGAGATGATGGACAGATTGATCTTGAGAAAATCTTGTTGAATATATTGTTAATTCATGTGTTCATCATTCAAGCACTGTTTTATCTTATAATATTATAGGGAGAAAATTTTTGTAAAAGTATTATGGACAAGAAAGATTGTCAATTTCTGTTGCTGACAAAAATTAATATTTTTACATTATTTTGATAAAAATTCTTTGGCTTTGAAAATTTTCTCATAGCACCTAATGATAGATTTTTGTAGTTATGTGTTCTTCTTTGTCTTTCCGGATTGATATTAGGTTATTTAGTTTTGGTTTTAATTTGTTGGTTCATAGATTTTTGGTGTCTATTATTTCCCTATTTTGTCTCTTAATTATGTGTTATATGTTTTATATCTTTGATCATTGCATGAATTTTTTTTTAGGCTGTTGCCAATTGGTGTTAGTTTATTTTTTTTCTCTCTTTTCTTTTCTCATGCGTCTGTGCATATTTCCTTTTATTTGTCAACTAAGGGTTTTTCTCTTCTCTCTATTCTTTTCAGCTTGATTACCCACTATTCCCAATTTTTTTTCTTGGTTGAGTTTTTTGGCTCCAATAATGGCAAAAACATGAGGAAGCTCCGTCATTGCTGCCACTAAGAAAAGATCTTTAGTAGGTCGTCTCTCTTCGCTGAAGCCTTCTCTCGAGCAAATTGGTTCTAAGCCTCATACCTCATGATGTGGTTCTGTGTCTTAGATATCCTCGTGACCTTCTATGAAATCGTTGGCTAAAACCACGTCAAAAATCTTGAGCAAATCCTCTGTAAAATCCTTCTCTATAAGTAGTCTCTCAACTCATTCCACCCCTTCTTCCTCTATCTTTTTACTTGATAATCAAATTTTGTTCAATAAGTATTTTCATAGTCATCCTATGTTGATTGAATGAAGTGTTTAATTTGATCAGTTCACTAGGGACCATAAGTTTATTGGGGAAATTATTGAGTCGTGAGATTAGATTAATGCTTTCAATGTCAACGGCTCCGCCTCTATTCGGATTATTCATGTGTTTTATGCAAATATGCATAACATTGATAAAGTCAGTGGAGTCTTTCACACTCTGGTTAGGGGGTGCCTATTAAGGTTATTGTTGATGATCTGGTTGATGTTTATAACATCCCTCGAATACTTAATCCTGTTTATCCTTTTTTTTATTGGACTTTCTTTCCCCATATCACTAATATGGTTCAAACTATGTGTGATACTCCTAATCCCTAGTTTGTTGGGTTTCCTTTTAAACATAGTGAACTGTCTTTTCCCTTTAGAATACTCAACCTTATTGTTAATTCTTGCATCTTTCCTTCCAATCATTCTTTTGAAATTATTGCAGCTTCTATTGGCTTTGACAAATGAGATGTCAATTGATCTTCTTTCTATTTTGTTCTCGTATATTTGTGAGGCTCAACCCCACAAGTCTACCTAACATGGTTTGCCTCGTGGTATGTTTTTGACAAATTTTCTGAAGTTAAAATACCACATTAAGCGTTGAATAGATGAGAACTCTCTTATTCAAAAACCTAATTTTTCTAGTCTTACTTTCTCCCAAAGTCTAACTCAAAAGAAATCGAGTTTTTCTCCTGGTCCTTCTGTTACTCCTACTTTTCATGCTCAGCCAATTGATCCCTCCAATGTCTTTGACACATTACTTGCTTCAACTGCCCATCCTGCTATTACACCTTCATCTGGTCATTTTCTTTCTAGTGCACCTTGTGATTCTTTTACTGTTGTGCTTTATGCCTTGTCCGTTTTCATTAAGAGGTTTACTAAATTGGAAGAAAAAGTTCAAAATAATTTGGATAGCTTGGAGGCCAAGATGGATGCATTGGTGGATACTATTGCACATCACTTCTAGCATATGATTAGTACTGATCTATCTTTGTGGTTCTGTGCTTCTCTTTTGATAGCTTTGCCAATTCTTCTCAAAAAGGGAGAGAAAAAACATGTCAACTATGAATAGTTAGTTTCTAATGAATGCTAGCATCCAATGACATTTTTGTTGATGATTGAATGATTTGTTATTGTATTGTTGATTATGCATATCTTGACTTTTAATGTTTTGTTAATTTGGAAAATATTGATTGAGAGGGAGAACATATTTAGAGGGAAACTCATATATGTGAATCTGAACATTCTGCTTCAATATGTTTGTACTTGATGAACTTGAAATACTTAGTCTTGTGGAGAAAGTTTTTCAAGTAATATGGTCAACAAGGTATCATCCAAAATTCATTCAATTAGGTTACAAATTGGGACATTCTACTATCTGTATTTTGGGAAGGGATAAGTTTTGACTGGGCATTGCCAAAGGGGGAGATTTTTAGTGTTGTATAGATGTTATATTGTTGGCAATTCTCGAACAAACTTTCTATTTATAGTGCCTAATTTTTAGAATGTCGCAGTGTTGTAATTATGGATGTTTTTAGAAGAAGATGGGTATATGAAGGACTCAATAGGTTGCTGGGCTATTTTATGTGAGCTTTTATATATAAGTGCACAAGTTTAGTTAAATACAACAAAGAGAAAATTTGACGCAGAATTCTATTCAGAAGATGCAAATTCCAGCATGCCTCATGGGCATACCACAAGCAACTTGCACCTGCGAAGGCTATTAGATTTCAGGCCCTATTTCTGTACCACGACCTAACCCAATTTGACCCTAAATTTCTCTTTTTTTTTTTTAAATACCAAAGATGTTATGTTTGACTGTAACCTTTCTACTCAAGAAAAGAGAAATTTTCATTAGTGAAAAAAGATACCTAAATAAAACTAATTGGTCCCCAAAATCAGTTGGCCATGTTCTTCAAAATTGGAAATCCTAAATCTAGATCGAATCTCTAGATTGGGAAAATCACTTCATTTGTGATTTGGGTGGAAAAAGCTTCACAGGAAAAGTTGTACTATGGTCATCTAGCAATCAAGGAAAAAGAGTTTGATTTACAATTAGATCAATGGAATTATTAATTGGGAGACTTGTAATAACCTTTGATTTATAGTGAAGCTCTTTCTTTGATCTGCTAAAAGGATCCTGCATTTTTTCTCCTTTTGGTTTAAGGGAATTTTTACCATGGTCAACAATCTTTAGCTTCTTGTGGATTGTTTACTTGAGTTTATTTTAGATCTACGTTTCTTGGAATCTATTCTAAGATCTTGAAAAGTAGATGAGTTATTCTTATTCAGTTGATTGGTTGAATTCATATTGGGTATTTGTAAAGGTTTTGCAATTTTAGATACTATAGATAAAGATTTGGCCAATCAATTTGAAAACGATTCGGCTAAAGATCCCATCTCATCCAGAGAACACGATTTGGCCAAACAACCTGGAGTAAATCTAGTCGATGAACATGATTCAGTCGATAGTGACAACAAAGCCGACATGCTTGGGGGGCAACAAATTGTTGATAAATCCTCTTTGTTAAGTATGGTTTTACTCAGATTTTTAAATTCAAGGGGGGATATCCCTTTTTTCACATTTTGCTTTACCTAAATACTTTCAAATTTTTGGCCGTAAAAAACATTTGCTAAAATATTTTGAACGAAAAGTTAAAAAATAATTTGGCTTTTGAAAATTTGCAACCATGGTAGATTTGTGGAAACAACTAAATATTAGTTTTATTTAAATGCCACTTCAAAATTATTTTTTCATCAATAGAAAATTTTATCTTTTAACAAATCTATTTTTAGGCTGATACATGTGGATTTGCAATTAACAAAAATATCAGCCATTTTATCAATTTTTCAAAAATCTAAGATATTTTATTTTTAAAGAGTTTGGGGACATTGTTTCTCCCAAAATATCGACCTAAAAAGATTTGGTTAAAATTCCCAATCGGCCAATAAGATTTACTTTTGATCGGCTTGAAGAAATTTGGCCGATTTAAGAAACATTATCTTGGACAATATATATATATATATATATATGCAGCTAAATCTATATAATTGGTCTATTTGGCTAAAGTGGAAAGTTACTAAGATAGTTACAACCACCCAAATAACTATTCACTTAAGTTATGAATAAGTGGGCAGTTGAGTAGAAGTTGCAGATAGTAGTTACAGATGGCGGCAGCAGTTACTTTGATCTCCAAGTATGAATCCTAAAGAAGGAAGCCAGAAAACAGGCCCCTCGACCTCACATCCCTAGTAGATTTTCATTTCAGCTTTTATCTTATTTGTTTCAGTTGAAGTATAAATGTTAATTTAGATTTCGTAGTAGGAGTAAATTAACTTAGATCTCCCAAACCCCTTTTAATTTCATTAGAGCTATATCTATATCTAGTTTTGATTGCCTATATCTATTTCTTTAGAATTGAAGTTCATGATTTTTTATTATTGAAGACTTGGATGCAAGTATTTCTGGTCTCATGTTCATAATTGATTTCCTACATGTATGCAATGCCTTCTCGCACTAGATATTATTTTGATTCTAATTCTGATGATGATTGTGGTTCATCTATATCTCAATATTTGTATCAATCATATTATCATAATCTATATTATAATACTGAATCTTAATCTTATTTTGGGTGTCAATCATACTTGTATTATAAGAATCTTTGTTATTTTGATACTCAAGGATCACAATCATATCAATCATATTCATATCTATATCAATATCGACTAGAATCAGAATCATATCTCTATCTGCACCGATCAATTTCTTGCCATCGGCCTATAAAGTCATATCCCCAGTCTCGATTGATTTCATATTTACATTCATATCCACATCCTAATTATTGGCCTAGTG
This sequence comes from Vitellaria paradoxa, assembly GCA_019916065.1. Classification (NCBI taxonomy): domain Eukaryota; kingdom Viridiplantae; phylum Streptophyta; class Magnoliopsida; order Ericales; family Sapotaceae; genus Vitellaria; species Vitellaria paradoxa. Next base: position 36,715,120 of record CM034235.1, read on the forward strand.
TAGATATCAATGAATGTGAAGTCCTTACATCTACAAGGTAGTGGCAACCCACACTGCTTGATCCTCATCCATATCCACACACTTTGAGTACCTGTGACTCTAGCGTGCCTGCATAATCACTTTTTGGAAAAAATCATGAAAGAACATGCACTGTTTGCACTGGCCAAAAATTTTAGCGTAAATAACTATCTAGCAAGCTTCCAAATCTGTGTCTAAAGTTGTTCTACTATACTGCTTTAATTCAAATTCATTGTCCAAAGCCTAGATCGAAGACACCTTCACCTATATTTAAATAATAAATAAGAAACTTTTTCATTTGCATTGTAAATTTTCTAACAATTTTCGGATCTAGAAAAAAATAGGACTAAAATTTCTTATGTGGGACTTTCCATAATAATTATATCATCCCCAAGTCCTATTAGGAATACAACTTAATATATAGAAGCCAATTATAATACAAATTCTATCAAGTCTAAGAATATTAATCATGTTTGAAACAAACCAAAACTAGTTAAACATAAATTTTGCCAACACACGAACTAAAATCTGACATCGTTTGAGGGACTATTTTAGGTTTGGATTTATTTTGGTATAAGAAAATTAGTAATAGTCATGAGTTTGTAAAATAAGAAAAATTAATATGATTGTTGCAATATGATTATTTTTTATTTGGTGATAGATTAGATAAACTATGACTTGAAGAGATTATTGATGAGATATGGAGGTGTGGTGGTTGGAAATGGTGGGTTGGCTTTAGAACTGATCATGGGCCAATGGGGCCAGTAAACCTAGCCCTCTCAACTTGCATCTTGGATGAGTTTAGACTAATATATTAAGCTGGCAAGATGGGCTTGGGAAAAAAAATAATCCAATAGGAGTTTTAGGTCGGACTTAAGATTGGGATCATAAACTTAGGCTTGCCCGGCTCGACTCATTAGGCTTGAAATTTCCTAACTAAACTTTGTATATATTTTATATGACAAACTGAGCTTGAATAAAATATGTTATGACTAAGTGTTCAGGTTGGTCCAAGCTTATATCTAACTAAAATATGTTATCTTAGACCAACTAAAATACATTATACTCCTATAAAAGTCCCACCAAATCTGGGATTGATAAGCTCTAGCTACATTGGTTTGCGACTAAACATTGAAGAAGAAAGAGAATAAAGAAAGAGGGAAAAGTAGTTGCTAATTTAGTTAAAATAAGGGAACAAAATAAAAAGAAAGAGAAAAAATAGAAAAATGATAGGGAGTTAACATGGATTTTATAAAGGCAACAAAAAGAAAATTAAATATTTTAATATGGACAAAACGATAATTTACCATTTTCCATTAATATCATCAAGGAACAAACTCTAACAAGGGCTTAAATCTATTTTTCATACAATAGAAAGGAAATTGCATTATTACCAAACTTCAATGGAAGTTTAAGTAATTTGCCACCCATACACAAATAATGTCCCTGCAGATTACCATTGAACAACAATTCCTATACAAAATAAAGTTCTTTGGAAATGAAATTATTTTACAAAATTTATGTGAATAATATAGTTATATCACATTCAAAATGAAAAAAAAATTAAAAATATATTCCATTTTTAGTATTATTTTATACAGAATATATTTTTAAGTTATATTTATCTGTATAAATATATATTTAAATATTTTTTAATTGATGCTCTGACAACACCCTCAACAATATATTTTTTTAAAAGTTGACGTATTATTTCGACTCCTATTTCGTTTTAAAATTATGTGAGCTAGGAATAACTCAATATATAGAAGTCAATTATAATACAATTCTATCAAGTATTAGAATATTAATCATATTTGAAACAGACCAAAACTAGTCGGACATAAAATTTGTCAAACACATGAACTAAAATCTGACATAGTTTGAGGGACTATATTAGGTTTAAATTTATTTTGGTATAAGAAAATTATCACTAGCCATGAGTTTGTAAGAGAAGAAATACATATGATTTTTGTAATATGATTTTTTTTATTTGGTGATAGATTAGATAAACTATGATTGGAAGAAATTATTGACAAGATATGACGCTGGGGTGGTTAGAAATGGTGGGTCGGCTTTAGAACTGATCATGGGCTAAGGGCATAGTAAGCCCGGCCCTCTCACCTGCATTTTGGTCGAGATTGGACTAGTATATTAGGCTAGCAGGATGAGCTTGGAAAAATTAGTCTAACAGAGTTTTAGGTCGAGTTTGAAATTGGTACCATAAACATAGGCCTGGCCCGGCTTAGCCCATTAGGCTCGAATATTTTAAACTAAAATTTGTATATATTTTATGTGACAAACCGAGCTTGGACAAAATTGTTTAAGGCCAAGTGTTTGGATGAGCGTGAGCTTAGACCCAAAAAAATATGTTATCTCAAGTCCAACTAAAAATATGTTATACTCCTGTAGAAGTCCGATCTAATCTGGAATTGATAAGCTCTAACTAAATTAGATAGTGACTACACTTAAAAAAGAAAGAGACTAAAGAAAGGAAGAAAAATAGTTGCTAATTTAGTTAAAATAAGGGAGCGAAATAAAAAAGAAAGAGAAAAATTGAAGTGGTAGCGAGTTAACATGAATTTTTTAATGGCAGTAAAAGGAAAAATTAAATATTTTAATATCGACAAAATGGTAAACTCTGACAAGGCTTAAATATATTTTTCATACAATAAAACGGAAATTGCATTATTAACAAACTCCAAAGGAAGTTTAAGTAATTTGCCGCCTATACAGAAATATGTCTATGCAGATTACCACTGAGCAGCAATTCATTTTCCTTGCTGAAGCAGTTAAATGAAGCCATATTCTGTACGCTACACAGTAATGAGGTTGAGAAGCATCTGAGTAGGCCTTTAACTTAGTGTGCCGCTGGATTAATAATTATTTAATCTCCAATCCAAACTCATGCATGTCAAGATAAAAGTTGCACAATCTTTCACTTAAAAAGATGTCAAGTCACGCTCAAATTCTTAAATTTGTAAATTCAAAATGAATTCTGATTAAATTTTCGAATTTGTTTGGTCAAGTCCTTTGAAAATGAAATTAGTGTACAAAATTTATGTATAGAATAACATAGTTATATCACATTAATATATCACATTAATTAAGGGATTTAAGTCACCTGACCAGAAGTCAAGTTCGACTTTAAAGAGAGTCATTTTCTTGAAATTGTCCCCTCGATCTATCTAACTAATGAAAGAGTGCTCGTTCATTTCCTTGAAATTGCCCCCTTGCGCTGTCCAACAAGTGAAAGAATGTTCGTGATTTATTTGAGGGTTGGTGTGCGAGGAAGCGTGCCGGTCCAAAGGGTTTAATAGAAAATTTCTTCTTATTACCAAAAAAAAGAAAAATTATATCACATTCAAAATGAAAAAAGTTAAAACATATATTCTATTTTTAGTATTATTTATACAAAGTATATTTGTAATTTATATTTATTGATATAAATATTTTTTAATAGACGCTCCGAAAGTGCTCAAGACAATATATTTTTTAAAAGTTGACATTAGTATTTCGAATTCTGTTTCGTTTTAAAATTATGTGAACTAGGTCAAGATGACGCTAATATATACATATATATATATATATATATATATAAGTCAATTCAAGAATCTCATTACGATTCCTGGTAATGGTATACTAACCTCCGAAGTGTTCACCCGGCTTATCCAAATTACCAATGATGTGGATGCTACTCATTTTTCACTTAAAGGTCACCTTTCAAGTTAAAAGCCTATATAAAAATAATAATAAAAAATACAACTACACAAATCAAACAAAGAAAATAAATAAATAATGCTTCAATATGGATTTGAAGCGTTACCTCTATAAGTCTTAATCAATAGTGCCCAGAAAGTCCAAGTATTTACTGTTATGGAAGGAGGAGAAGCATGACCTTTTCTTGGAAACATTATGGAAGTAACTGGACCTTGTTCACTCATATTCAGTGACCCCTCCAAAATATCTTCCATCCAAATCATGGACACAGCACACACAGTATTTTTCCCCTTAATAAGTTACTGTGAAGAATTCCCTTTCTCCAAATAATTGAAACCACACAAAAGCCAAATCAACCAGCTAAGCAAGTGACCAGCAATACCCAGTTGTTGATAATCCCTCATCGCATTACTACGTAAAAAGTTGAAAAGTCGCCCAGGAATCTATCAGTTGGATTCCACGTATCCATGGATCCAAACACTCTTGGCCAATAGCAACAAAACAGTCCAAATATGTTCCCACAAAGCACTTGTCGTATGGAAAATGCTATCCTGCTATAAATTTTAACTAGAAAATTATGCAAAAATGATGTGATCGCCATCGGTATTTTCGTAATAAAAATTCACTTTAGTGGGTCTTATTTTAGAAGTGACTAGCCCAAGTTGCGTCCACATGATTCCAGTGATATATATATATATATATATATTTTTTTTATGTCAAAAATTCTAGTTGATTATCATTCAAAGTTCAACAGTCACCTTAAACCATAACAAGTAATTAGCATCAAAGAAGTTTCATCCTCAGTTAAGGGCTTGACACTCGGAGAAGAGATGGCAGGAGTTTCTGTTCTACCGGCAGAGGTATTACTATCAAGGCGAGTCCAGGAGATGGCCCTCAACGGTGAGGAGCCACCAGCGCCGTATATCTCCAGAGATGATGGTGCAACTGAGGATGATTACTCTACAGATTCTCCGGTCCCCATCATTGATCTGGGTATCCTCTCATCTTCAGTGCCGTCGACTAAGGAGTACGAAGAGGAGCTGCAGAAACTCAGGTCAGCACTCCATTCATGGGGCTGCTTTCAGGTATATATGAAACTCATCAAACAGACTTTGTGTACTAATTTAGTACTGATCCGTCATGCTTTCTAATCCAGAATTAACGTTGTATGGAACTAATGTAATACAAAATGGCACTTAGATTGTTAGAACACTGAAAACCAGATCGAATAAACGAACAATTGGTTGGGAGGTACTTGACCTTCATAATTCCTTGTGAGATGCAGAGAAACCGGTTCAGAGCTCTTGTTCTTCCAATGCACAAAGATGTGAAGGAAATAATCTATCTACACAAAGAGGGGGGAGATCAAAGTTCAAACTTCCTTGCCATCCAGTTTCTGAATTCCATACTCAGAAAGCAATCAGTTTTTTAGTTCAATAACCTTTTCTCCCTGTGAATAGAGAAGAAGCAACGCAGTTGAATAACCCAACATTAAAACTAAAATTAGAAAATAATAAAAGAGGAAAAAAAAACGCATTGGAAAGGACTCATTCAACCCATGAATTTGATTGTTGCAGATCTGCTAGGTCAAGTCCCATATGTTTTTCATTTTATAGATTAAACATCCATCAGTTAGTTATAATACAAGGTTTAATTACGCATGCACAGGCAATAGGTCATGGGATTTCAGGTTCATTCTTAGATGAGATACGCCGAGTCACAAGAGAGTTCTTTGAGCAGCCCATGGAAGAGAAGAAGAAATGCTCCAAAACAGTTGTAGAATTTGAAGGGTATGGAGCCGACCCTGTCCCCGAAGAAGGCCAGTCTCTTGACTGGTCTGATCGTCTGTTTCTTGATGTATGCCCTGAAGATCTAAGAAAGCTCAAATTCTGGCCAGAAAGCCCAAGTTCTTTCGGGTATGTCACCCCACCCACCCCCCCCCCCAAAAAAAAAAAAAAACAGATTAAACAGCGCTGTAGCAGGTCATCAGGGAGTTTATATATATATATGTATGTATGTAAATTTCTCTCTTATACTCAAGTCAATTATAAGTAATTAACTAGCTATTTACAACCATGCAGAGAAGTCCTGAGAGAATACACCGACAAGATGAGAATGGTAACAGAGATCACCTCCAAAGCCATGGCAAAGTCACTGAATCTGGATGAGAATTGTTTCCTGAATCAGTTTGGTGAACGAGCAATAATGCAAGCAAGGTTTAACTACTACTCAAAGTGTCCGAGGCCAGATCTCATTCTTGGGTTAAAACCCCACGCAGATGGATCAGGGTACACAGTTATCATACAAGATGAAGTAGGTCTTCAGGTCTACAACAAGGACAAATGGCATACAGTTCCCAAAATTTCTGATGCTCTCCTCATTCTTATGGGCGACCAAATGGAGGTAACATCAGATAATCATGAACGGAGCTACATTGCAGATATAAGTTTTTTCAATTAAATTATATACATATACATAGATTTTACTCTTTTAGTCGGATAATTGCAGATAATGACAAATGGAGTATTCAAGAGCCCTGTGCATAGGGTACTGAGTAATTCAGAGAGGGACAGGATTTCTATAGCCATGTTCTATACGCCTGAGAAAGGAAAAGAGATTGGACCCGAACAAGGCTTGGTTGATGATGAAAGACCGAGGTTGTTCAAGAAGGTGAAAGATTATGCTGACATTCACTGGGGATACTACCAGCGAGGAATGAGGGCGCTCCACGTAGCAGAAGTTTAATATACCATTAACCTTCTGTCCTTGTGGTTTGTACAAGAAGCAGCCTATCCTAAGGTACTCGTGGATATCCATGTATTATGCTAGCAGACATCTATTAAGGGACACCCTCCTCCTTCTTTCAATTATTCCCTCCTATGTTTGGCTGTGAAAGAATAAAATGTCTTTGGTGTGCTGAGATATAATAGTGTTTCCAAATGCGGAAAGCAACGAACCTCCTTTTTTTAAGACTCTTTCAAGTTTGAGAGAAGCAGATGCTAGAGCTGAAGTAAACGGCACTCCTAAGGAACATAAAGAAGATTTTCAAAGCAGAGAACCCACCAGTCAATAGACCAAATCTTTTTATTCTGCTGACAATATGTATCAATGACATTGACTGAATATTTACATGCATATGTATATACATGCAAATATATATCCATAAGCATACGTATATCCTTGCAAATTACGTTTCCAAATCTAAAAATCTATTGTTCAAGCATAGGAGGGGAAAACAAGTCATACCCAGCAACACTAAATTTTCAAATTTTCACTCCCAATTCCAGGACCGGACCAAGAAAATTTGAGACCTAAGGTAAAATATTTGATAGGACCTTTACAGCGTATGTTTCTACTAGATTACTAATCCATTTGGGGAGAAGGAAAAAAATAAACATACAAAATTATACCTTATTATTTCAATGCCCACTCAAAAAGAATAACTGTAATTTAAGAAATCTCTCCAATATACATATTATTTATTTAGCTATAATATTGTTTTTGATTTTTCAAAATTGGTGAACATTAGAATTATTTTATTATTATTATTTTTTTTGGGTCCCCATATGCTAAAGAGATAAAAACAATGCCAACAGCCAAAAAAAGGAGGGGGGGTTCACCTCCTTATCTTTTATTTTCCAAATTCTATAATTTTCTCTTTTACTTTCTTCCATAGCATGAGAATTGTGCCCAAACAAATATACTTGAAAAAGATAAACATGATTGATAATGTAAATCTAATTTTAGAAACCCTAAAATAACTTATTAATCATGTTCTATTAACTAACTTGAGGAAGGCAATTCTTTTTTCAAACTAAAACTAGCCTCCAAAAAATTGAACACAAAGGAAGGCAAAGGAGAAAATAGTGGAGAGAGAGAGAGAGAGAGAGAGAGGGGGGAGGGGAAGAGAGAAGGATGTAAAGAGTACTATTAGAAGTGAGTTTGTAGGAAAGAAAAGAATGTAAAAAGTTTTGTTAAAAGTGAGTTTGTATTTAATGATGTTCACTTGTAGAAAAAAAGAGATTTGTGATGCGTCTAAGATCAAAGTTTTTTAGAATTGAAGATTTTAATAATAAAAATAAAGAGTTTTATCAGATTTTGATTAAAAAAATCATTAAATACAAACCCATTATTTCACATTTATTTGTATATTGCATTATATATGGGCCTACCAGAATTAGAGGACCTAAGGCAATTGCCATTGCCAGCTGGTAGGGCCGACACTACCCAATTCTCAGCTATTCATAAGCAAATGGAAGTCCGTCTCTCCCCTTTTTAACCCACTCTGTTCGCATATTGTTGAGCATATCAAATTCACCAGGGAATTTTCGGAATTCTAATAAACACCAAGTTTGCGAGCAATCTTGAAATTAAGAGCGGACCAAAGAATCCTGGCCTCAACCGACTGGGTGGTGGTTTTTTTTTTTTGGGGGGGGGGGGGGGAGTGTCCTATAAGAAATTGACATAAGTTGCCAATCCAACGACAATGATTCCGAGTTTTGTGGGATGGTTGGTGATTTAAGGGCTGGGAGGTATTGAACCAGACTGAGGCTTTAACTAATAATAGAGACTCAAATGAGGTGAGAAAGAGATTGAAAATTACTGGAGGATGAGAGTGAATTAAGGAATGTTGATAGGTAGCCCGATTTGTGGGGGTCTCAATAGAATTTTGTATAGGAGATGAATGAGAACATTGCCAGAGCATCTGGATATGATTTGGTTTTTAGACGTTTTCACGGAAACACCGGGAAGTCATTTGAGTTTGGCTCTCTACATATTCTAAACGTCTATGTTTTTTTTTTTTTTTTGGGGGGGGGGGGGGGGGTTGCGGAAAGCTAAGACCTCCCCGGTTTCAAAGGTTCTTAAAAGTTTGTACACGTATGGGAATAAAAAGGAAGCTATCCAGTCTGGATGGGTCAGGACTCATCTCCTCTCTCAACCAGTTTCAATAAGAGAATTTACTAGCTATGAGAAGTAAATGCATCTAAGTCCTGTTCCAGAAGAAAAAGGTGAGGCTGGATCGTTAACAGTCCGCCCATGACCATTCGGAAGTTGCATTGAAGGGTTGACATTGGTTTCAATGCAAACCCCCAAATCTGGTCCAAACTTCGGAGGCAGGGCAATAAGCTCTGTCAAAAAATTTAAATTATTCCATATGACAATGACTAGGAAGTGACTTCAAATATTATTTAAACATTTGAAAAGTGATGCCATACTTGTTCAAAAGCTAAACCGTAGTCTGGCATACCATATGACAGTCATTTTGAATAACTTCCCTTAAAAAACTGCTAATGTAGAAAGCCAAAGGCCTAATTGTAGCTTTTTGTGCAGATAATTAAGAGTTTCCATCACAGTAATATCCCAATCCATAAAGCACATTATAATAACACCCCAACGCAAACAAGTACATAACTTAAAAGAACTAGACAAATAAAAAAGAAAAAAAATGTATTCTTTTCAACAAGGGTGAGAAAAATGAAGAAGGACCATAAACAGAATCATGATACTCCCTTTGTTACGTCCTCAACTCATACAGCACACGCAGAGGATCATAAAAAGCTCAGATGGCACAAATAACAAAAATTTTAAGCACCCGATCTCTATCTTTGCTCTTCGTTTGCTGAAAAATGTAACATTACAATGAAAATTATGAAACTACCTGTTCTAACGATTGTAATTAGGAGCATACAATTTCAAACTCTTATCTGATAAGGACTTGTAACTTTCATCGTCATCCTTGCTATCACAATTATCATCATCATCAGCTCTTCAAAAAAGTAAAGTTCACTGACTAAAAAAATCCCCAACTTAGGGTAGAGGACAGATGCAGAGGGAAGAATTGTAAACAACTAAGAGAATATTTTTCAAGAATGGAAGAATAGTGTTACAAGGGAGAAGTAAAACCTTCTGCTCCCCCATCATGCATTTGTTGTCACTCTCCCATCAGAATATCTTGAAAAGAAGACCACCATGAGTAGCAAAGAAGGGAGCAAACACAAGTGACTCTACTGCCATGAGCTTGATAAGAATGTTGAGTGATGGGCCAGAAGTGTCCTTAAGAGGGTCCCCAATAGTGTCACCAATGACAGCCGCCTTGTGGGGTTCAGACCCCTTGGGTCCAAGGCTCCTTGCATGCTCTGAGGCGCCAGCCTGAAGGAAAATTTATGTAGACAAACATTACCACAGAAACTTCATATGACAATAACATAAAGAAACGAGCTTGACAAATTTAATCAGATTATCACCTCGATATACTTCTTGGCATTATCCCACGCGCCACCAGTGTTGGATGCAGATATTGCTATCTGTTAAAAACACAATCAATAAGCATAACAATTTCAGAAACTATACTTTATTCACAAAAACACATCATGGGGTCCTCACAACATTCTCCTACTATTTTTATTATATTGTTACTCATTAATTAGCATATGCAACTTTTGGTGATAATATCTAAATCTAAAAGTAACAACTCATTTCCAAATTTTTAACTTTGGCTCCTATTTTTCACATTACCTGGACACCAGAAACAAGGGAACCAGCAAGAACACCAGAGAGTGTCTCAACTCCAAAAAAGGTCCCAACAATGAGGGGTGTAAGCATGACAAGTGCACCAGGTGGAATCATCTCCTTGATGGAAGCATCAGTAGAGATCTTGACACAGGTAGCATAGTCAGGCTTGGCATGTCCTTCCATTAGACCTGGAATGGTGTTAAACTGCCTTCGAACCTCCTCAACCATCTTTAAAGCTGCACTACCCACGCTCTTCATGGTCATGGCTGAGAACCAGTAGGGTAGCATAGCACCAACAATCAAACCAATGAAGACCTTCGGGGTGAGAACATCGACAGTTGAAATTTCCGCACGGCTCACAAATGCACCAAAGAGGGCCAATGATACCAGTGCAGCAGATCCAATGGCAAATCCCTAGAAACAATAACAAAATGAAATTCAAGAATTAGAAAACAGCGTACGATGGTGAGACATGCAGATTTACGTCTACACCTAAAACATACAAAGCAATACCACAAGGATATTTTGGGCTATGCTATGCTAAGGCCACCAAACAAGCTTATTTATACAAGTGGCATAAAGCTGAAGTAAGAAAATTATTGAATTGGACCTTTAATCATTTTGGGAATTATAAATAAAATTACAACCAGAAGTTTCAAAAGCCCCTTATTCATGAAATAAAATTAAGTTTCATCAACATAAAAAATTGTAATCACAAGGACCTGTACTTTTGCAGGCAAAAAAGAAAAAGAAAAAGACAGAGAAAATCCTAATACCTTTCCAATGGCAGCAGTAGTGTTTCCGGCAGCATCAAGGGCATCAGTTCTCTCACGGATTTGGTGGCTCATGCCGGCCATCTCAGCGATGCCTCCAGCATTGTCACTGATGGGACCATAAGCATCAATGGCCAATCCAGTAGCAATGGTGCTAAGCATGCCAAGGGCTGCAACTGCAATACCATACATGGCAGCAAAGCTAAAGCTAACAAAGATGCTGACTGCAATGGCAAAAATTGGAATGATGACAGATTTGTATCCCAAGGCAAGGCCAAAGATAACATTTGTGGCAGCTCCAGTCCGGCAGGAATCAGCAACATCTTGCACAGGGCTACATTATTTAAAATACTAAACTGCATAAGCAATGATTCAGGAAGTTGAAGCCTAAGAAGCACAAACACTTCTAAGAAGGTGACACGTACCGTTGTCGTGTAGTGTGTAGTGTCAGATATCTACACTCATCAAACGCTTGGGAAAAAGACATTCATAACTTATAATTACACAAAACATATTGTAATTTTGAACAAGAAAACTTGCAATCAAATAATAAGATAAAAATAAAATGAATTGCACTTACTAATTCCTTATTTATTTATTTATTTTTATTTTAGGAATATTTAGATCTAAAATTTCTAAATTTGCTTGTAAATACAATCTTTTAAAACATATTCAATAGAAGATAAATCCATTGTAGTAAAAAAAAAAAATCATATTCGTAAATCAAATTATATAGTAATTCATCAATGTGTCGTTGACGTGTTGTGTCCTGGTAATTTCAAAAATTGACGTGTCAGCATATTCATGTCATGCTATACTCGTACTGCATGTCCATATTATGGTCATTAGGTTGAAGCTAGCAATAGCAAGACAAGAAGTCTGTAAATTCAGCATGAAATACCTGTATGCATTGCTAGTGTAGTACTCTGTCACAAACCCAATGATTAGTCCAGCCCAAAGGCCAACTCCAACACACAGGAATAGCTGCCTGCAAAATCAAAATCAACCTTCCGTTTTAATGAATTAGTCCAGCCCAAATTCCGAGTTCAAATCTTTTGCTACTACTTCATAGACTCAATTGATGCTTCACAACTTCAACTGTGCTTTTTACAGGTATACTCAGTCATTGACACTTTTCCATTTTCTATCAGATTATCTGGAGGGAAATCAAGAAAAATAAGGAAAGCTACTTTTCTTTTCCCTATTTTCCCCAAGACCATAATATATCATTTGCACCTAACGTGAAAAAAAAATAAATAAATACATAAAAATAATATAAAAATAAAAATCTGATACCCATTGGAGAAATCATCAATCTAGGAGATCCTAGTCAGAATAAACCAGAAAGAATTTCATCCACCTGTAAACACCTTCAATTTGGTACTACATTTTAATTCATCATGCCTCATGACTCAAAATACTAATGTACAGAGTAGCCATATGTTCATGTCAATCAATACAATAATTAGGTCCACTAACTCATGAACTAATCTATGTGTACAGGAAAATTTACCTTGGTATGAATAACTACATGTAAGACCCTGCGGTGTAGCCCAGTGGTCAAGAAGGACCTGCCCAAAAACCGTAAACCTGGACTAGTGCAGGTTCAAATCACACTGGGAGCGTTGTGACTAGCCTGGGGATGCCTTGGGTCGTGGCCTCTTCCCCCCGGTTTATTCACCGGCTATGTGGACCATTGAGGTCTGCAATAAACTAGTACGGGTTCCGAGTTACCAAAAAAAAAAACTACATGTAAAAGCACAGATCTGATGGCTTGCTATTTTATTAATTGGTTCTAACAATCAACATCACCAGTCAATTAATTGTCAAGGGGCACTTTGAGTCATGATAATTTTGGATTTGCCTAAATTCGGTATGTTCCCAGTAGCGGTGCAGAAAATACCCGAACAACCTTTACGCAACCAACAACCTGAAAACCGAAGCAATCCGACTTCTTAGCATCAACCTAAGTTAATCTATTTCAAGACCTGATCCGGCCCAGTTTTTGCCTAATTTTCTTCACAAAAGTCACCATATATCATAATATGGACCCAAATTGGGTCTGGTCAGTTCCATACCATCTATTCAGTTTGTGGTCTAGTGTGAACTTGAACTAGCACGCATTCCCCTAGTTTCTGGTACAAATATCAATTTCAAGGGAAGCATATGAGAAACCTAACTAGGTAAGCAAATAGCTAGATTGCTTCCAAAAAATAATGTCACCAAGATGATGAAGAAACAAAGCAATAGCTAGTGCCTAAAAAGGCCCATGGACAGCATATGGTTTCAATAGGCAGAGATGTACTAATAAAGTTAATATGAATTGCAAAAATAGGAATACCTTCATCACCTAGCTTGCTTTTTTTTTTTTTCTTCCTTTTTTCCATCTTTATTCTTTTATAAAGGGAAGCATGGAAAATAAATGTGGAAGCTTACCAGTTCTTTACAACTTTCTGAGTACCAAAATTGAAGATTGTGAAGGATGATGGCAGTGCAATCCAGCTCACTATTGCAATTCCCACAGTCATTAGAATTGTGGAGATAATAAGCTGCTTCTTCAATGCTGGTTCAATTTCCTTGACAGCCTTGATTTCGAAGAAATCAGTTGCAAAGAGAGTGGTGATCAAACAAACAAGAATGCCCATAGAACTAATGAGCAGGGGATAACACATTGCAGTGAACTCATGGTTGATTCCAAAGGAGGAGATGGAGGCCACAACAAGTGCTGCACAAGACGATTCAGCGTATGAGCCAAAGAGATCAGATCCCATGCCAGCAATATCACCAACATTGTCACCAACATTATCGGCAATTACCTGCAAGAATAAAGATATACCTAATTCTACGAGCCCCAAAAGAAAATATGTCAACATTTTGAATTCAGACTAGCAAAGACACTCACAGCTGGGTTCCTTGGATCATCTTCTGGTATGTTTCTCTCAACCTTGCCCACAAGATCAGCACCAACATCGGCAGCCTTAGTGTATATGCCTCCACCAACTCTACCAAAAAGAGCCATGGATGATCCACCAAGACCATAACCAGTAATTGCCTCAAAAAGGCCTTCCCAATCATCGCCATAATACAGCTTGAAAAGATTGATGGCAATATACAGGACAAGGAGTCCATTAGCAGCAAGAAGAAAACCCATAACTGCACCAGACCTAAACGCAGTGATAAAAGCTTTGCCAACACCTTTTCTTGCTTCTAAAGTCGTCCTTGCATTTGCATAAGTTGCAATTTTCATCCCAAGGAAACCAGACACAACCGAGGTGAAAGCACCAAGCAAGAAGGACACAGTGCTGAACAGAGCAGTGGCAAGGGCAGGCTTGCACATCTTTAGAGGGTTATAGGTGCAGGGCTGGCCCTTTGTGCTAAAGCTCTCAACAGAGCCCAGAAGAGGAAGATTAAAATAGCAAAAGCAACCATGAAAACACCCACATATTGATATTCGGTAAATAAAAATGATGTTGCTCCTGTTACATTCAGACATAGTGAACTCAAAAATTAGAGAATGTAAATAATAAAAATTGGTAAAAGGACAAGGGCAAACAAAGAGCAAGATGCACGAGGGAGCACAAGTACAATAAGACTATAAACTGCATAGTCACAAAAAAGTATTACAATTCAACATGATTTACAACAACAATAGTGCAAGTAAGAGGTAGCACTAAAATTGATAAAACAATTCAGGACAAAAGTCACATAAAAAACCAAAGAATATAAAACCAGAGCTTGAAGTAAATATGTATATATATATATATATTAAAGAAACAAAAAATAAAAGTAAAAGGTATGGAGCTGACAACACACCTAAAAAATAAAAAAAAATAATATAACAAAAGAGTGAGCACAAAATTTTCTGAAAATTCAAATTCATTGGTAAAATAGTATCCTTATAACAGAAATCCTGTTCAAAATAAACTGCTAGTGCACGATACCAAATCACCATGTGTAGAGTTCACTTGTCCTAAAAAAATAATTGTCTTAAAACTAAAACAAAGAATGGTCCGGTAACAGAAATACGGGGAATATACAGTGAAAATGACCAAGAAACCTTGAATACAATATGTCCCTTGCACATTTTCTTATGTTAACAAGAATGAGGAGTTATTGTGCTGACAACACATCAACCCCCAAATTTTAGAGTCACCGTTTTTCACAATATGTAGGGGCCCACCACAAAATTATTACAATTAGATTTAACCTTTATCCTATTAGTGGGAAAAAGACTTAAATGAGAAGGCAACATGAGAAATGTGATAAAAGGTTACCAAAAAAAATAATAGGATAAACCACCTAGATGAACAAATAATCCACCCATAAAAAACAAACAGAGATATTAAAAAAATATCTTCCATTATTCATTGCGTGCGATACACGTCCTGCGCTGATAGCATCAATAATTAAATCAATAGATAAAGGCATTAGAATTTTATTCAGATAGGATGAAAAATATTGCCTCCCCCAGTTATAGCAACGAGGCTGCATGAAGTGTAAGATAATAATAAGGATCAAATAAAGAAATAGTAAGATACAGTACTTTGGACAAAAGGTAATCATAGCAGATCCGAGACAGCTCATTTAAATGACATCAACTACGGAACACGGTTAAAATAAGTTCTAATAAGATCCATGAGTAATACAGAACCCTAGAACCATGTTCGGCTGCTAAGGAAATGAAATAAACAAACTCAAGAAATGAAATTTTTATTAAAATGTGAGAGAATTGAACATGGGAAAATTAACCGCATCCAGTGGTACAACTTGGTTTAATTTTTTTCCTTTTTCTTTTCCTTTTCTGTGAAAACCAAACTGCAGAGCACACAAAGTTCAAAAGCTTGCTACCCCTGGCTTTCTGAGTATTAGAACTCAAAGCTTTGAATTTTCTAATTCATACATTTCACAGATATAAAGATGCAAAATTTTCACCACCTTCCTGCCTTTTCCATCCTTTTTCTCATCATCAAGAAGTCCCTCAAATAAGATCAACACATGGAGCTGCCTACATATGTGTGTTTGTGTACATATAATGTGCGTGTGTGTCATCACAAACGCCATTAGATCTGGCACAAATTTTGTTGAGATCTAGAGTATGAGTCTTACCTTCAGATATAGCACTCTGTATGTCGGCGCACTTAACGACGATATCATGGTCATTGATACCCTCTTCTTCTTCAATAAGGTAGTCATTGTACCCGTTCTTGTTGTTCGTCGATGGCGATGAGTTCCGGCCCTGAGAAAGCTTCACGCGAGAGACGAACACCCACTGAACCAGTGAGAAAACGATTCCGACCACCGCACAGACCGGAATCACCACCTCGGTCGCCAGATCCGGCAGCAACGCAGGCGCCATTGTCACTACACCTGCCGGAGCACTAGATTCGCCGGAATTCCGGACGACAAACCTGCCAGAGTACCTGGAGATTGAAGGAGAAAGAGAGGGAGAGCGAGTCACACGGTTGGGCGGGTCCTCGGGAAGGGGATTGAGCGCTGTGGGGGACTGATTATTTTATTTTATGGATAACAGAGGGAACATCCGAGGATGGAAGGAGGTTTTCGGTGTGACCTTGTTCCTGGTCATCATGATACACCCTCTTTTTGGTCCCTTTAATTTTAATATAAGATATTTCTCATCAAGATTTCGGATCATCGTACGGTACGCATGATTGAGAATATGGTTGATGAGGTGGGCCAGGGTTAGGCCGTTGAGTTTTGGGTGGGATCGAGCGGCAATAATAGGGGCAATATAGCGCGTATATTCGACGCATCAATGTCGGAATCAAAACCTTTTTCGAGTTGTACGTTCGGTGGGGATTCCTACCGTAGTCTCACGACCACCACAATTCATACTCCCACTTCCTCATTGGCTTTTTTTATTTTTTTTTGAATCTCACGTTGGTCAAAATTAATAAAATTGATTAATTTTTACAAATTTTTTATATTTTTTTAAATTAAATTTTATTACATATCACTTTTACATCAAATTTGTATAATTTTACTATACTTTTTGTTCAAATTTTTATTTACTAAACACTCCTAATTGACTTTTATTAATATGCTAATCTGATAAATAATAACCTAATAATTTTTTTCGTTGTTTATTATGGATATTCAAAATAATGAAAAATCAAAATTCAATTAAATGAAGGTTTTTTGACAACTTTTATGACTGGATATCCAAGTTAATAATAAACTTTTATTTTGCTTAAGTTAAAATTTTAGAATTTATCAAAAAAAATTTTTATTATCAAATTAAGTGAGCATTCGGAGTGTTAAATTTGACTTTTTTTTTTTACTTTTTGTAATTTTGTAATTTTTTTAACACTTAAAATTTCTAACTTTTATAAATTTTCTCAAAATTTTAACATTTTTTTACACTTTTTAGAAAAACACCAAACACTAAATAATCTAAAATTTGTACACTTTTTATTTTTTGAAAATTTAGCACTCTAAACATGTACTCAAGAATTAATTTAGAATAATTATTTTCATCTCTTAGGGCAAATTTGATAAGACAATTGGTTAAAATATAATACCAATAAAATAAATTTCATTTCGTAACCACACACTCACTCCATAATTTACATTTATTTATTAAATCAAATCTCTGGGGAAAGTGATTAAAAATAAGTAACAGAAAATCGTTCATGCAAATGTGGGATAACCACCATCCTGATCCGAGTGTTAATTTGAATTGAAGAACTTAAACTAATCAAGACCGTCTAAATTGTCGGTGCTGGTGATTAGAATTACCAATCCTCGGTGAGACGAGGAGCACCCGATAATTCCTGGGGAGCGGTTCTTGGAGCGGCCTCTGAGATCACTTGCGTGTGAGCATGGAAGGGCGTGCGTACCTCCCCCGGATAATACCTTGCTATCTCCCTACTCTGTCTGGCTTCCGTCGCTCCCTCAATCTTGGTTGGAAGTCTTGTCAAGGAATGTTAGTAGTACGCAGGTAACGCAGCCCAAAATTTATAATTTTTCATTAATTTCTGTAATTTTCACTAATTGTCATCGAGGCACCGTTTAGGGAATTAATTTTTAGTAGAAATTAATCAACTTTTACTTTATAAGCCTTTGACAAAACAATCAATATTTGTCAGTTTTTACTTAAGTATAATAAATTATTAAACTCAAAAGTTAGCAATATCTTTACCTACACAAAATATTATTAAAAAGTTATTCAAATTTTTTAAAAATTACTAAAAATTTTATAAAAATATTTAAAATTTGTTAAAAATTATTAAAATTATTACTTATTTACCAAATATATCAAAAATTTGAACTACCAAATTTTGATAAAAAATACTAATAGTTAGTAAACACTGGGCTTCCACGTAGCCCCTAATTTTGTCTATTTTTATTTTTTGTGCATTTGTTTTGAAATTTAAAAATTTTATAAATATTTACAAATTTTTATTAATTTTTTTCTAATTTTTACCTACCAAATGCTCAAATTTTAAATTTTCTGACAACTTATCTAATCAGAACTATTCCAACAAGTAATCGAGACCACATTTGAATGAATTTATGTTAAAATTTTTAGGTTGTATCAATTAGATACTGTATCATTTTTTTTTTTTTTTGAGTGCCGAATGACTTCTATAGTTTAATGTAAATACACTCCACTTTGATTTTTTTCTCACTTCATCATTTTCTTATAATATTTTTTAAAGTAAAAAAAAATATAAAAGATACTTAATATCCCTTTTTTTAATCCATTTATAATCACAATTATTTGTAACAAACCTATTTCTTTTAATCTGCAAGCCATCCCCTCCTCCCAATTGGTTATGATTTCATTCTCCTTGATGATATCACCCTTCAACAATTTGGCTTATCGTTCATTTCAAAAGATTTTAGGCTCCATACTAACATCACCCGTAAAAGAATTTAACATTCAATTTTTGTTTTTGGATGAATTGCAAGAATTTTTCATCATTAGTTAGTAAAATATAAATACACCTTAATTAGGTCATTTAATGTTACCTTGATACATTAATGTATTTTATTTTATAACTATAATTAACATTGAATTTCAATTGTCAATTAAAGTAGAGACATTATAAAAAATTAAAATGAAAAAGTAAAAAGATAGAGTTCAACAAAAGTAATTAGTCTTTAACATTTTTTGTACGGTCTGATTTATATAAGTATAGATTTAGACTCACATTTACCATTTCAAGTGATCGGATCACCTTCGAAAAGTGGGGAGTAATGCCAGAACATGAATAGAGGTGTAGGGGGCGAGGCAACTTCCTCCTCCCAACGTTTGCCATTACTTACCACCTGTCCCTCAAATGCTTGCAACGTGTTTGGATGATTCCCCAATTGAATCTTGGAAAAGATCCACAATAGCCTTTTATTTTTAAAAATGTAAAAATTTAGTATACTACCATGATAATTAAGGAATTCAAAATATTACCATAAGTCAATTATGTTATGACATATGTATTTTGTTTTATTTATTAATTAGAAATTGTGAGAAAATTGGATTAAGAGTTTGGAGTTTAATAACACCAAATCAATGATTGTCATATATACAATAGATTTACGTTGTTTATCCGTTCCATGAATATGTAAAAAATTCAGTTGGTGTTAATTCTTTTTATAGTTTGATGAAGTTTAAATTTTAGATCTTTAGGACATGCTAAGAATCCATCATTAAATTCATTTTTAACATTTTATATGTTTAACAAAGTACAAATAAATTATATTATGTAAGCATTTTTAGTATGAAAACGTTCAGTACCAAATGATTTATTAGTGGTTGGAACTCAATATTAATAACATTGATATAATAAAATTATTATAGCATTCAAACGTTATGGTATATATCCCTATTTAGTCAAATATTTAAAAAAATTTGTGCAATTTATTTTTTTTTTGTGATTTATTGTATTTTAAATCGCCCATTATTAAATTTTTTTCTCATTAATTTTCTTATTTCACATCATGAGCAAGTGGCATAAAAATGTAAATAATATTTCTTTAGATGGTAATTTAGATAATTCTAAGTAGTAGTTCAACTTATAAAACTGAGTTTTATCTTTAGTGATGAATAGTTCGAGTGGCCTAACTTCAAGTTTGGTGAAACTTTTTAATTTTCTAAAATACCTTCAACCTTTCATTGAGTCTAAATTTTAAATTAAATAACTTCTAAAAACTAATTAAATCACTTTATAAATTTAAAATTTTTAATCACCACATTATTTTACTTTTATACCCCTAATTAAATAAACAAATAAAATAACAATCACATATTGTGTGCGGTTACTATTAATGTTTAAATATTGAAATAGTTATTACGAAGTATGAGATAAATTTAAACCGTTAGACGACTACTGAAAATTCTTTTGATACATAAGATTACCTATACCAATTTTTAGTGCCAAAAGAAAAGTTAATCATGTTGGATCAAATCGCAATTTAACTATACTCTTGATTAATCTTTTTTTTTTAATTTCTTACCCATGCAAAAATAAATGGCACAATTTGGAGTGCCAAAAAATAAAATAAAACAAAATAAATCTCCAACAACCTCTATAAATTACTAAAATTCTTTATTATACATTACACATTCTCATCTTTAATAATTTTAAAAAATTTTAATATTTTGTTAAAAAAATAAAAAATCCGAAAGGAGATTAACCGGGTGTGTAATTTTTTTTTTTTTGCAATCATATTTTCGAGTCGAAAAAACTTTTAAACGAGTACCATTATCACTATTTTATTACGAATTTTTTTGAATCCGTTAGAACGGACCGTTTTAATAGTTTTGGTGTTGTGCATTTCCAAAAACATTTTGAATCCATTAGAACGAATTTGAAAAACCGTTGTAATAGTTTACCACTGTTGAGAGAGAGAGAGAGAGTAAAACTATTGTACAGAGCATTGAGTGTTGATTCTTGAATTTGTTAGAACGGATTTGGAAAACCGTTCTAACGATTTGTTATTGTTCATATCCAAAAAACGCAGTTTAGAAAGAAAATATTAAACATCAAAATTAACTCAAAATTACGTTTTATCTCAATTTATCTTATTTTTTTCTTGTTTTTTACTATTCTAAACGTTACTGAATTATATATTAGCATAGTTCACAAGGTAGGTGGGTCTGAAATTAGGCTTGCATAAGCAAATCAATCAACAACCAAGGAAACGCAATTGGGCCATTATTAGGTTGAAATTCACTTTTAATTGAAGGGTAGAAGAGCTGGATGCATCACTAGACCAAGTCCTCCTTTCTTAGGATCATAACGTTGATGGTGTGTTTGGTAAATAATTAAAAATTAAACGAGTAAAGGGTATATGAATAATTATTAACCTTATTGTTGTAATTTTTAATTCTTTCTAATTATCACACTCTATTGAAAATTAATTGATATTTATTCGCTCATAAGAAAAAAAATATTAACCCATTAAAACCTTTATAAAATATACTTTAACAAAATTAAAAAAATAAAATTCTATGGAAATAATGTTTATCTTCTTTTACGCTCGAATAATTTATATATATTTATTGGTAATGTGACAAAGAAAAAGTTAGAAGTGAATATAGCAATCGTTCATATATATATATATATATACATATTATTTTACTTTTGTAGTGTACTTGATTAAGGGTTTTGTTTCCCGTGTCTTAAAGAATGAGGGTGCACCAAAAGGTAGTTCTGGTCCACCATATTGATCCAAACTGTGATTACTAGCCAAACTTGGATAGGAGGGGTCGGGGCTCCCTTTTCAACGGTGGTCCCCTACCTCACCTTGTAAAAGCAATTGGACCCTTTAATTCCCCCACCCAATAGTTGATCTGGTCAGTTGGCTTGCTTTTCCAATTGGCTTAAGTTTCTGACCCAACCTCGCCTTCTTCCCGCCCAATCCTGTTCCACTGTCTCCTTGGTTGTGTTTTGGATTAATTTTACTATCCCCATTTCAATTTGCCCGAACACCCAACTTCCAAAATGCACAATAATATTATACGACGATAGTGGACACGTGGTAGCCGTAGGAGGGCCCAAACAGCTAAAGAGTTTGAGGAGTTGTACATGTAGTTAATTAGATATTTGAGAAGGAATTTTAAGGATGCATTTGGAGTAATGAAAATACTATAAAATAAGATAATTTGTGAATTCATAATTTGTACAGTAAAATAAAAGTGAATAATTTTTAGAAATTTTTAGAGATCTTAAAAAATTTTCAACAGTTTTTAACAAATCAAACGCACTCTAAATGAAAATTTAAAAAAGAAAGATATAGGAATCTATACTAATATTGTAAAATGGAAGAAAGAGCTGATCGATTGACACGTATATTATTAAAAATTGACATGTCTGCAATATATATATACAATGACCACAATATATAAGTACATTAACATTTACCCGCGGCTAAAGGTACATAGATAAATAAATTTGTAAGATCAAAATTAAAGTAAAATAAAAATTATAAAATAACTTATAAAGATAAAAATCACTAATCAAAAAAATTAGTGATTAATTTCCTTAAAACAAATAAAGAAAAATTAATAGTATAGAGCGAAAATCAAAATGGAAATGAAAAATTAAGTGAACAAAGTCAAGCAAAAGAAATAATGAAAAAGAGAAAAGAAGAAATCAAAAACTTAAACAAATAGTTACATTAAGAAGATATATTTACGTAACCTGAACTCTATTGTATTACATTTTTTTCTACAAAAATAATTATGAAAAATTAATGGCTAAAAAAATTTGGTTGGGTCTATAACTAAAGGTTAAATAAAATTTTACATTTAAGTAAAAAGATTAAAAAAAAAAATGCCAGACACCTACCCTATACATTTAAAAGCTAGATTTTGAATAACAAATTTGTTAATGAAACCCCTACAATACATAAAAGGCAAAAACTTATACAAAAAGAAAGAGGAGAATATGAAAAAGAACATATGTTTATTATATAAGTGATGCGATCCCACATCAGTTATTGAGGGGCGATTTTTGGTGTAATATATATGGATTTGGCAACTCTATTTTTACGAGCTAGTTTTTGAGGTGGAGTTAGGGCAGGTTTGTATCAATAAGTGCTTAAAGAATTGGTAAAAAGAATGAAATATAATACAGTTAAAAAGAAAATGTCTAAAATTACACTATTTCCATTAATTTTTAAAAGAGCAGCAAGAACAAAAAATAAGAATTCACAATAAATTGAATTTTTATTATAATGGTGTAGAGAATGAATAACATAGACTTATAAATCAAATGTAATTAGGTACCAAATTACTTATACAACAACATTTGAATTAATTATAAATTACAAAAACAATATATATTAAAAAAATATCGTTGTCCACTCTAGAAAGCTATTTTCCAAAAAACAATTATCATGTAATATAGGGAGCAAGCCTCATATGTCCAAAATGAATACTAAGGCTGAACCAAGTCATATGTCATATGTTAAATTTTAATAAGTATCTAGCACTTGACGTCTACACTTAAAAGCCATATTTGAAATAATAAATTTGTGAATAAAACCCCTATAACACACAAAAGGCAAAAACTTATACAAAGAGAAAAAGAAGAGTATGAAAAGGAACATATATTTATTACATAAGAGCTTAAAGAATAGGTAAAAAGAATGAAATCATACCATGGGAATGCAAACATATAATGCAGATAGTAGGAGAAAAAAAAAAAGCAAGTACCCAAAATTACACTATTTCCTACCATTTACCATACTCTGCCTCACAAATTAACAAAATATTTATATTCAACTGTCAATTTGAAAGTTTCCACCAATTTTTAAAATAGTAGTAAAAACAAAAAA
Source organism: Vitellaria paradoxa (assembly GCA_019916065.1). Lineage (NCBI taxonomy): Eukaryota > Viridiplantae > Streptophyta > Magnoliopsida > Ericales > Sapotaceae > Vitellaria > Vitellaria paradoxa. The sequence goes on from CM034235.1 coordinate 36,738,942, forward strand.
TAAGAATTCACAATAAATTGAATTTTTATTATAACTGTGTAGAGAATGAATAATATAGACTTACCAATTACATTTAATTAGGGCACCGGATTTGTGATTCTCAACAGAGTGAATTCAAAACTTGTATAGGATGTTAGTTTTGGATTACATAGTTAGGGATTTCAATTAATTAATTTATGTAATAGCACATATAAATTTTTTAAATAAAGGCATTAGAGAGAGTAAATGACAGAAAATAGTGAAATTTATGCACCAATTGAGGAGAAGTGTTGGCGTGAACTGTCAAATTAATTGTAGAAATTGTAGGATTAGTTATCAAATCCCTTGCTTCAAAAGACATCCAAGATGCTAGCCTTAGAAAGTGTATAGCCTTAGATAGAGTACTGATATATATTTATATCATTCTTGTAAAGAAATATATGATAGAGATTAGCGTTGTTAACAGGGTCGCCATATTTCACAATCCGATTGCAAATGAATCGCGATTGGAGTCATACAATTAGGATAAGGTGTAAGAGATCCCAATAACTATGATCCTAGAACAAAACCAAGTTAAGTAGCAATGTAACACTAATTTAACTATCTAATCAACTACCCTCGAAAGTGCTGATTTCATAATAATATATTGATAACATAATACATTAAAATTAGTCAACATAATCGAACAAAATACTTATGAAAACAAAAACAAACATCTATATAACATCTAGGATAACGCAGGAAAATAAACAAATCTAGAAGCCATGCTTAGCCTAGCTTGATATAGCTATTACTTATTTGATTACTACATATATAGTTTCCTCCTTCCATTTTCTCAACAACAAATCAAAGCCTTTACAGAAATACGAATATATCCATAACTAACCTTGATTTTCTTCAGTAGTTCATATCCTATCATCCTGAGCATTGAATAATCTGTCATTATTAAATTCACCTTCAAAGAATAAAAACCATCAAAGACCAATATAAATCAGCAAAACAAATTAAAGAATAAGAATCCTCCTTTTTCTTGGCTTCCTCATCAATCAAACAAACATAAAATGAATTTTAAAACACACAAAAAGAGAAGCGATGAAATGAAAATATCTTACATCGAGTTTGACAAAGTTTTTCTCTCTATCCAAACCGAGATACTGCAAAGCTCTTCTCTTACTTTCCACAGTAATAACTGAAACAATCCAATTCAATCAGATTCAACAACAAAAACAAAATTGCTAAAACCCTAACTAACTATAGTCAATATACCTCTGTAAGAGGAGATTTTGAGCAAGCACTCGATCACTTTTTGATTGATGAAGCTGTCATTAATGGTGAGGACATGAAGCTCCGTTGATCCCAACGAAAAATAATCAGAAGCCTTGCTTATCTCCGGTGACCTTCACTGCAACCTTTTTAAAGAATTGGTTTTTTCAAAACTCTTCTTCCTGGAGACAAATCCATGGCTGTCTGTAGACCTAAGACAGATTTGGAAGGATGGTTGGAGATGGGTTTGAAAATTGGTGGAGGGAATTGGGTTCGGAGGGGAAAAGAGAATGAGGGATGGGAAGAAGATTTTTTTTTTGATAATCTATACACTATAAAGGAATCGCTGCCAAAAGAATACTATTTCAAAATTTTCTGTTAATGAGAAAACGCGGTATGATATCGCTGTTATCCCTTACCTAAAAATGCTATATCATATAACGATTCTTATATTCAAGGATCGCCATATTAGAATGTGGTTTTAGCTTATAACCACTATATCAAAAGGCGTTTTTGGCGTTTTATAATTGAGCCAGGTAAAGCACTTTTAATCTCAATGTCTTTCTCGCTTTCTTAGTCTCCCTCCACTCTCAATCTCGGTCAATCTTTTGCTCTCTTAGTCTCTCTCCACTCTTAGTCTCGGTCACTCTCTCGCTCTCTTAGTCTCGCTCTTGTCTCTCTCACCTGAAGCACGACGCTGTTCTTTTGTCATCGGCGATCTCCACTTTCAGGTTCAACGGTGCCTCTCTACCACTTTCTTAAGTTCTTTGGCCTCACATAGATATTGTCATTGATAGCACTTCTCCACTTCACCATATCTACATTACATGATTACTAATATGGGTTTTCAAATAAAAATTGTGACATTGTTAAATATGGGTTTTGATTGTTGAGTTGGGTTTCAAATAGAAATTATGACATTGTTGAATACAGGTTTTGATTGTTGATTTGGGTTTTCAAATAAAAATTGTGACATTGTTGTATATGGATTCTTGATTTGGGTTTCAAATAGAAATTGTGACATCGTTAAATATGGGTTTTTGATTGTTAATTTGGGTTTTCAATTACAAATTGTGACATTGTTGAATTTGGTGACATTGATTTGGGTTTGTTTATTTTATTATGTGATTGATGATTTGAATTTTAAATTAGAAATTGTGATAGTTGAATTTGAATTTCTGATTGCCAATTTTGGTTTTTAATTACAAATTTAGTGACGTTTATTTGAGTTTATTTATTTCATTATATGATTGATGTACTTGTTGATTAGAATTGTTAAAATTTGTGATATTTTTAAATTTTGTTATTTGGGGGTTTTGATTAAAAATTTATAAAATTATAACTATTAAAAATTACAGCGATTAGAAATGTTAAAAATAAATTAAAATTACAATTGTTAAAAAATATGATAAATAAAAATTTAATACAAATTTTGACAATTAAAAATTGTTATTAATTAGTCAACCTTACCAATTTGAATTTAAAATTAGAATTTAGAAAAAAAATCGCTCCCCCAAAACTAATTTTATTCAAATATTTCTAAGAAAAAATAGAGTGATAAATGTATAGAGTGCCCCGTAGAATTTGATAATAACTGTTTAATTGGTTTTATAAAAATAAGATTAATAAAAAATATTATTATTAATCATATGTGCTTTATAAAATAAAACAAAAATAGTAAATGTGACTAATTTGAATTTAAAATTGGAATTTAGAAAAACAACTACTTCCAAGCCTAATTAATATTCAATATTTTTTGTACTTTTAAATTTAAAAAATACTAATAGTTGTTGTTATAGGAAAAATAATCTAATGTAATTATTATTTAAGTTTTTTTTTTCTTATTTGTGAGTTTAACTCTATCTTTTATTTGCATTTTTTATTTAATTAATAATATAATTGAAATATATAAATTTAACACTCATATTAAATTTTTAAGCAAATGGTTTTCCTTTTGGAACCCATGATCAAGTGAATTACTTTTCGGAACCTAAAAAGTAGGTCACTTTTCAAAAGTTTTGTGAATGTAAAAAATCCCATGCCATTCGTTGAAGAATAAAACTTAATCTTAGCCATTGAATCTTAGTTTGTGAGAGAGATATTTTCAAAAATCATCATGTTTTATTATATAAATATAGGATCTATTAATATTTAAATATCTAAGATCCTAACAGAACATAACATGGATTGATCCTATCATGAATATTGAGTAATCAATCTTATTTAATGTTTTCAAATTTCCTAATCTTGAGTTCGTATTTTCCGTAACAGAAGGTACGACATCGGTAAAATACATGGTTGTATTTTGCTATTGGGGTGGGAATGTAACTTCAACTGTTGAGAGATTGTCTTATGATCGTGACTATGAGGAAAGCATTTGGGTTACAAGTACTTTAAGGTATGACTAACTAATAATCATATTGTAAGAGACATTAGGTGTAAAAAAAACTCAGGTGAAGCTTAATGCACTACTACAGAATGGAGCTTTGGCACTGGCAGAAGTCGTGCGACCGCCGAGGGCCGTCGCAGATGGAAGCAATAGTGACCGCCTGTGGTGGTCGTAAAAGGCCTTATAAAAATCTGCAGCTCCCCCATTTTTTTCCTTCATTTCCTCCTTGCGGTTCTTTAGCTTTTTAGTCCCGCACTGTGTTCACGCCATGTTAGGGTTTCCATTTCTGCCAGATTTCTACCTGTCGCCAGATTTCCTCACCGGATTTCCTTACGGCGCCCATTTCTTTACCTGTAACCCCCTTTCTCTCTCTCTCCCCTTCTCTCTCTCTCTCTCTTTCGTTCCGTACCAAATCCCCGCCACTGTGGGCCGAGGGTTTTTGCTTCCCAAAAAGCCAGTGGTTGGTCATAGTGAAGATCAAGACTTCGCTCTTCTTCAAGGAGAAGATCAAGACTGCCCGGTTGGCTCTGACTGATGTTAGTCCTGTTGATTGTGAGTGTATCTTTAACTATATAGATACATATTAATTTATATTATTATGGTATGGTCATCACAAATTAATCTTTATATGTATGGCCATTTGTTGATTTGGGGTTTATTGTTGGATTGGCTTATGAAGATTGGCTGAGGAAGTCATGAATGGAAATCATTGGGCCCTGAATACGCGTACCCTGAATATAATATCCTGGTTTGCTTTTAAGGTGGATTATTACTAGAGAATTGTTGAGGTTCTACACAAAAGGTTCTTCTTCCTTTTTTTTTTTAAAAATAAATTTCACTTTGCTCGTGAGTTTGATCGGATATCTCATTGCAGATTCTTAAATTTTTTAGGTAAATTAAGGCCTTGACTTTGAATAGTTTGTCATTAACAATGTTATACTTTGCTTACTGTTATGATTTTTTTTAAGTCATTAACAATGTTATACTTTGTTTACTGTTATGATTTTTGAATCTAGAATATTTTTCTTTCTTGGATGTGTAATCTGTGATGTCTTTTATGTTTCAGCAATTATTTTAAATTCAGCATCGTAATTTTGATAATGCCTTTTCGGATGCTTGTTCATGGTTAGGGTTGCTATTGAGAATCATTTTCTTTACTTTAAATTCTGGGTGTATGCATTAGCTTCTATTGCCTTTGATTTCATTTTCTGTGATCCTTTTTTGCGGGATTTAGTTTCCAAAAGGCTTTGTTTTCTTTAATGGAAGGTGAATGCTCTATTTTCTTGAAATTGTGCAAGAATATCAAGGTTTTACTCCTTAACATAATGGGTTTGGCTAAGTCAAACCTTTTTGTAACTTCGATTACAAAAGTTTGCTAAGTTTTTTTTTTTTTTTTTTATAAATTCATAAAAAAATGTCTCGGGGTATTATCGATAGAATCTTTGATCTTTTCATGGCCAAAAAAATGGTAAGAGAAAGTTACTCTATCCTTTGGAGTCCTGTCAATGGCATTTTTAGAGCCAAAGTCGAGCATTTTACTAGTAAAACTTTAAATGGCCATAACTTTTTGCTCGGGTGTCCGATTTAGATGATTTTTTTTTATTTCGTGTATTTTTTTGAGATCTATCTAACCAAACCACCTATGGTGGTTTGCGATGATCAGAATTGCAAAAAAAGATCATTTTGATGATTTTTTTGAACTTTTTTTTCTTGGATGGACTACTTTAGAAAAATTCAAATGGACATAACTTTGTGCTCGGCTGCCGGATTTGGATGAATTTTTTTTTATTTCATGTATTTTTTCAAGATCTACGTGACCAAACCACCTGTGGTGGTTTGCAACGATTAAAATATATGACATGGTTTGACCATGACTTTTCTTAACTTAGATGTGTACTGCTTATGACATTGTTTGAACATGACTTTTCTTAACTTAGATGTGTACTGTTTATGACATTGTTTGAACATGACTTTTCTTAACTTGGATGTGTACTGTTTATGAACCTTGAAAACCCTCTTCAATGCAACACTACATTTGGTCCCTTTAACCAAAATATTCAATTTCAAAACTCTAAATGGTTTCCAAAAAGTAATATGTCAGGGACATCATCAGCCTAGTCACAACGTAACTCATTATTTACACTCTTAGCTAATGCAAAAAAGTTTGCATCAGTATTTTTATTGTGCACCAGCATAACCGTTGAAACATGCATGAAAAATCAAATTTTGGGTTAAAAAACATACAATTGACTAGCGAACACTATTGATGTGAGTCACTAATAAGTTAATAACATGTTACAATCTTGTTAGGAACTTAGGATACATGATATGGTTAGGTTTGAATGCATCTTATTTCCTAATTTCTTGTATCTCTAATTATATATACATTGTGAGAAAGATGGGGAATTCATTCCTTTCCAATCTCTCTTTTCCCTTTCAACAATGCTAAACCACTAAAAATGACTACAGTTATAGAAGGCAGCTCATTAGTTTTGATTAATTGAATCCCATTGTTTTAAAAGCCTTCTATGTGATGCCAGAGGACATCTTGAAATGCTTTCCTAGTCAATTGTCCAACAATCAATGCTCTGATTTCCAAAATAAAGCATTGTTGTCCATATTTTTAGGGGTAACTTAGAACTGAAATCTGATTTTTTATAGAGCCCCACATATTTTATCAAGTTATGATTGTAAAGGACTATGAATCTAATTTCCAACACATTATAAGTCGTCATTTGGAGCCAAAAGAACGTTATGACAATTTTCCCATAGTGGGTGGGTAAATTGCATAATAGCAAATTCAACACATATTTAGTTTTCTTTTATGTATTATCTATTATCACTTTGTCTACTTTATTTATTATTATTGGGATCTTATTAGTGTATTTCTAGGTTTAATCCCTTTGGAAGTATTAAATTGGTCAAATTTTATTCCCTAGAAACTTGGAAGTTGTGAAGTTTTTCTTAGAAGACTTCCATTCTTGCTTGGATGGAGGGTTGTTTCATTCCTATATAGCTTTGTAATTTGAATGTTTTAGCAGCTGAAGTTAAATTGAAATTGAGTCTTTTGACTTAGAAAAGAAGGAATTCTTATTGTATCTTTGGCTTAATCCCTTTGGTGGATTTCAAACATTTGAGAGTTTGTTGTTATCACTTGTGTTGTCTTCTAACTTTTTTTCATATATTGGCGTCAAATTTAGTATCATAGTTTTAATTCATTATGGCTGGTCATAGTCATCCTAGTTTGTGAGAAGAACCTAAGAGCCATTGAGGTAGATGATTTGAGAATACAATTGCAGCAGCTTCTTTTTTTTTTTTTTTTTTTAAAGATAAGAAAGAATATATTAAAATAAAATATACATAAAATACAATGGGCATTCCCTAGGAATACAAATGATGGAAGCCATCTAGGCAGAACTTCCGGCACATGATGAGTGAGATTGGAAAGTATTGTTACAAAGGTCTATGAATCTAAATTCCAACATTTTCTACATTTACAGAGAAAGTTATGGTTGTTTTCCTAAAGAACGACTTCGCCAATTGCACAATTGCAATTTTAAGATATCTTTAGTTTTCTTTTCTATTTGGTCTATTATCCTTTCCTGGGACTTTGTCTATTTTATTTATTATTGTTGGGAGCAGTTAGTATATTTCCTAGGTTCAATCCCTGGCCCCTAACAATTGTTAATTTGGTCAATCTTTTTTCCCTAAAAACTTGAAAGTTATGTGGTCTTTCTTTGAAAAATTCACTATTGGATGGAGGGTTGTCCCATTCCTATGTAAAGATTTGTAATCTAAAATATTTAATCTAGAATTGAAATTGAGCTTTTTGACTTGGAGAAAAAAAAACTCTTGAATATTTGATTTTACTCCTTTATCTAGATTGATGCATGATCACAAATTCTCCGAAAAGCTAAACTTCAGCTAGGCTTGAGACCTAAGCCACATCAGTTTTATCCACACATATGATATGATGTACTAGAATGGCAAGAGATGATTATAATTTTAGTTTTCTTTTTAACCCCAAAGCTGCAACTACATTATTAAACAGATCTTATGACGGAAAAATCTCACAAAGTTCTTAATTTCAGTCATCTTTTATAGTGTCAAATAAAATGATTGAAACAACACAACCTAGTAAGATTCAGATGGGTTACAAACTGGTAAAAATACACCTACCTATGCTGAAGTAGTTCCAGAACCCTCCACAATAAGTATGGTCACCCTCCTGAGAAGAAAAAAAAAATTTACCCTACTGACGATTAAGTAGATGAGCTGATCTAGTCTCTTCACCAGGAGATGGACGCGCGGGTAAAGGATATCCAGACAAGGATGGAGGTGCAGATGTAGGCCCAGGTGCAGGCCCAAGTGCAGGCATTGCTCGCAGAGCTAGAGCAGTAACTAGCTCAGGGCTGTATCCCTACAACTGATATTTCTGATCCACCAATTCGAACTCAGGTTCATAACTACATAATTTGTATTTAAATTTAATTCAATTGCTTTGGGAATATATATTTATGTTTGCTGTTAATTATACACTATTTTATTGTAGGCCCTGGACGCTAGCAGTGGTCACCAGGCGAGACACGAGTCCGTGGGTGAGGGCATGCATGATCTAGCAGGCTCGGATGATCAGCATCGGGTATAAGTTTATGAATATGTTTTAATTATCTAACTCTAAAATAATTTAACTATATCTACTTCAATTTATTTTGTAAATTTAAGATTTCAGCTTTATCTATAGATTCTTTATTATTATATGCACATTAAGGAAAAAGTTTAAAAGTTAATAATTTTGATCCTCAGAAATTAGAAATTTTGACGCTCAGAAATTAGAAATTTTGACATAGAAACACTAAAACAATTTATAAATTTTTAAACATAAAAACTTGCAACTTTGACACTTAGAAACCAAAAGTACGTTTAAGTTGAAAGTACATTTAAGTTTTAACTTAGAAACCAATGTTCGGGGTGCCCGGAACCCCTGAAAATACGTTTAAGTTGAACTTTGACATTTAGAAATGACAAGTTGCCTTCTAATGGCCCAAACCAAGCAGGCAGGTTCCGATACCTATCAAACTTGAGGGGCATGATCTTTGGACCATTAGTGACCTATCGAAATAAATGGCATGCGAATCTGATGCCCTAAGGTACCTGAGACCCTTGAAAGTACCTTTAAGTTAAAACTTTGACAATTAGAAACTAGAAGTTGCCCTCTAATGGCCTAAACTGAGCAAACGAGATCCCATTCTCGTCAAACTCAAGGGCCACGATCTTTGGACCATTATTGACCTATCGAAACAAACAACGTGCAAATCCGATGCTCGAGATGCCTAGAACCCTTGAAAATACGTTTAAGTTAAAACTTTGACACTTAGAAGCCAGAAGTTGCCCTCTAAAGGCCCAAATTAAGCAGATGGGCTCTAATGCTCGTTAAACTCGAGGGCACAATCCTTACACCATTAGTGACCTGTCAGAATGAATGACGTGCGAATCTGATGCCCAGGGTGCCCAGAACCCTTAAAAATACATTTAAGTTGAAATTTTGACACTTACAAATCAAAAGTTACCCTCTAATGGGCCAAACTTAGCAAACGGCCTCCGATGCCGTTCAAACTCAAGGGGCATGATTTTTGGACCATTGGTGACCTGTCGGAATGAATGGCGTGCGAATCTGACGCCCAGAGTGCCCAAAAAACTTGAAAGTACGTTTAAGTTGAAACTTGAAACTTAGAACTCAGAAGTTGCCCTCTAATGACCCAAATTGAGCAGACGGGCTCTGATTTCTATCAAACTCAAGGGGCATAATCTTTGGACCATTAGTGACTTGTCGGAATGAACGGCGTGCAAATCTGACGCCCGGGGTGCCCAAAACATTTGAAATTACGTTTAAGTTGAAACTTTGACACTTAGAAACCAAAAGTTGCCCTCTAATGGTCCAAATCAAGCAGACGGGCTCCGATACCCATCAAACTCGAGGGCCATGATATTTGGACCATTAGTGACCACTCAGAACAAAACGACATGTGAATCCAAAGCCCGAGGTACTTGAAACACTTGAAAATACATTTAAGTTGAAACTTAAAACTTAGAACTCAGAAGTTGCCCTCTAACGACCCAAATTGAGCAGACGGGCTCTGATGCCCATCAAACTTGAGCGGCACAATCTTTGAACCTTTAGTGACCTGTCAGAACAAACAGTACGTAAATTAGAGACCCGGGGTGCCCGAAATCATGCAAAATGTTATTTAATATTAATTTTACAGAATTTTATTTATATTTACAATTTTCCTGACTAATAAAATTTATTTTTGTTTCAGGTTGATTGACTGGTACTGCAGTGGACATCTGGTTTTGTTTTTTCTTTTTTTTTTTCTTTGAAATTGTATAAGAATTTTTCCTTTCTTTTTGTAATTCAAAGACATTGCACATTTATTTACATGAATGAAAAGTCTTTTATTAGCTTATTTTCTTATTGTGCGTATGTAAATAGTTTACTTTAATTTTAGTATTTAGTTTATTTTCTTACTGTGTGTATGTAAATGGTTTATTTTAATTTTAGTATTTAGTTTATTTTTCTTACTGTGTGTATGTAAATGGTTTACTTTAATTTTAGTATTTAGTTTTATAAAACTTTATAAAATAGGTATAGATACAAGAATCAAATGGCAAAAATTAAATAGAAAAGTAGAAAAAAAATAATGAGTATTAGCGACCGCCTAGGAAAAAAAATAATGAGTATTAACGACCGCCTAGGTGGTCGCTAAAAGCCCCTAAAGCCACCTATAAGCTGTGAGTAAAAAGCACTTTTAGCGACTGCCATGGCGGTCGCTAAAAGTAGAAGGGGCGGTCGCTAAAGATAGTTTTAGTGACTGACATGGCCGTCGCTAAAAGTCCAACAGGCGGTCGCTAAAACTTATTAGGTGATCACTAAGAATCTCCCAAATGGTTCTCAAAATGCGGTTGCTAAAGTGGTTGTTAATATTTAGTGACCGCTAATAGTTATTAGCGATGAAGTTTCGGCGGCCATCCAATGGCGGTCGCTAAAGAGTATTAGTGACCGCTTATTTACTTTTAGCGACTGCCAATGGCGGTCGCTAAAGAGTATGAACGACCGCTTATTTACTTTTAGCAACTGCCAGTGGCAATCGCTAATACTATTTTTTCTACTAGTGATGTTACATATTAGTATCCAGTGGTTGTTAGACCTGCAGCTTATTATAGGCCATTTCGGGTTAAAAATGATAATGGGGTTAGGGGAATGATGGATTCAGTAGATCAGTTAAAATGGTTGCACGTTGACTTGTACTTAAACCATCAAGTATTGTCAATTGATTCTCCTTTACATGCACCAGTTGTTGCAAATGTGCACATAACACCTGTCTTTAACTCTGAGGGAGATCATGCTTTCAATTTTCATGATCTTCAATCGCCCTAACAGTCCGGTGCATGCAGAGTTTGTTGAATAGGGTGCGGTTCAGGAATTAGCTGAGTATGAGAAACAAATAGGTGTTACTACATCGGTTGTGCCTCCGACCCTAAAAGATATGATGGCAAAGGATGACTCAGTCTTCAGGTTAGATGTTGATTACAGTGTTAACCTTGAAGGTAACAACGACGTCCACATTGATGCTAGGCTTAATGCTAATGAAGGTGTCGAAGAAGATGAAGAAGAATTGTATTAGCCCGCCTCCCAATTATTTACAACTCTGAGTGAGCTAAGCATTACAGCTTCCACGTCTAGGTCCTATTGCTCCAATTGGGACCCTAAGACAGATAAGCCTCGTGTTAGAGTTTTATTTAAAGATAAAACTAAGTTAAGTAGTGCTTTAAAAATGTATTCAATTAGAGCGAATACTCAATTTAAGATAGTTGAGTCAGATATAAGGAGGTGGGCTGTTAAGTGCAAGATGTCTAGTGGAATCCTTTGTGTTTGGCGACTACGGGCTGCTAAACTAAAAAGACATGGCTAGTTTAAGATTACCAAGTATGAGGGCCCTCATAGTTGTGTTTATGCTCGGATGAATCGAGATAACTTTCACTTAGATACGGGTTATGCTGCAACGCACATATAAAAATTGGTGAAGAAGGATTCATCAGTTTCACCCAATTTTTTAGATCTAGTAGTGAAGAATCAATTTCAATACGTAAAATCAAATAGCAAAGTATGGGCTACAAAACAGAATGCAATAGCCAACATTTTTGGTGACTACGATGAACCATACAGTAAGTTACCTGTATTTCCTCATATCATGTAAAAATATAATCCTAGCACTGTTGTTGATTATCGCTACCATCCTAGATCGATCGCTGGTATCGCCATCCTACAGTATGTGTTTTGGGCATTCAAGCCTTCTATCAATGGCTTCCAATTTTGTAGAACCATCATAACAATAGATGGGACTCACCTATACGAAAAATATAAAGGGAAGTTGCTCATTGCTATAGGAAGTGATGCTAACCTATAGATCTTTCCACTAGCTTTTGCTATTGTAGACGAAAAATCCTTTGATAGTTGGTACTGATTTTTGCACAACTTAAGGAGGCATGTAGTCGCAAATAGGCAAGGCTTGTGTTTAATTTTCGATAGGCACAGTGGCATAACTAGTACTATAAATACCCCCAACTCTAGATAGGCCCCCTATGCTTTCCATAGATTTTGTTTGAGGCAGGTGGAGGCTAATTTCTTCTTGAAATTTCTTGACTTTTATTTAAATAAGTTGATGTCTCATGTTGCAAGAACTCCATAGATTCGGAAGTTTGATTCATTAATGCAATAGATTAGAGATCTCAATCATGAAGCATGGTAGTATTTAGTACAAATCCTTAAGGAACAGTGGACAATGTCTCATGATAGAAGCTTTAGATATGGGACTGAGCCAACAAATATTTCTCAATGTTTCAATAATGTCATGCGAGGTGCCAAATCGTTACCTTTTACAACATGTGCTCAGTTTACATTCTACAAAGTTATGACATACTTCAGCAATAGGAATGAAGTTTCAGTGGCAGCTTAAGACGCTGGGGTTTGGCATCCGCCAGGGGTCTTGGAATTGATTAATAAATATCAACAACGTGCTCAAGGTCATCAAATTGTGTGATTTAACGACGTCAACGAGGTGTACGAGGTAACTATGGGGCAACGTGTAAATAAAAGTGGCCATGTACAAGTGATTTCTCTAAAAGATCAAAGCTGTACCTGTAGTAAATAGAGCAATCACCGGATCCCACGCTTACATGTCATTACTATTTGTGAAGAACGTCGTTATGACTGGATGGCCATGATTGCAGCAGAGTATAGCACTAATGCCTATGTTAACACATATGCTCCCCGTTTTCAAAATATTGGGAAGTGTCAAATATCCCAACATTCATCCCAAATCAACATTTAAAACGACAAAAATGAAGACCAATGTTGACTCGCATTACGAATGCGATGGATAGAAGTGAAAGTTTGACTAAGTTACATTGTGGTATTTATCGTGCTGAGGGTTATACTAGAAGGAACTGTCCTGGAACAGCCACGGGCTAGTTAATTCTTTGATTAAACGTAATTTGTAATTTGTAAGATTTTAAACCATTTTGTTATGTAATTTGGTAGACTATGAACTATTTAGTTATGTAATTTGTTAGACCTTGAACTGTTTAGTTATGTATGCTGTAAAACTTTAAATTATTCAGTTATGTAATTTTTTTTTTTTTTTGGTAGTATTCAGTTATGTAAGTTGTAAGCATGTTAAATATTTTCTCACTATCCCTTTATGTAATTTCTAAAATTTGAAATGCTTATTATGATAATTAGAATTGTTGGTAATTTTTTTATGTATAGGTTATGGATCATTCGGGCGATCAAGATCGTCTTTTGTTATCCCTAGGACCCATGATACATCTATACTAGGTGAACAGATCAGACATAGATCTATAGATATATGGGACGGTGAGGAACATTTTTAACTTTGTTAGTTCTATTCTTTTTTATGCTTGCAATTATTAAACGGTAAATTACACTTAGATCCCCTAAACATTAGCATAATTACACATGGATCCCCTCAACATTTCAAAATTACATTAATCTCCCTTATTTTGAATTGTTTGTAACACTTAGACTCTTCCGTTAATTTCCCCACTAACTCCGTTAAAAATTTATTGAAAAGACAAATATACTCCATATATTTGCACATATATATGCAAGAAAAAAAAAACCAAATTTTGTTACACACTGGCAGCCCTTGTCGAATCAAATCAATGCTGTCACCCCCGCCGGCAACTGCTACAGTCTCTGCCGGCGATTAAACCTGCATATGTTGGCACAGTCACATGCATTGCCCAATGTGAAGATATCTTCATCCCTAGACCCACCTGCACCCAGGAAACTCAGACACCAATCCTCAACGACAAAGAGAAAACGGCTCTCGTCCAGCCCTCGTCGGAGTCTTTCCCTTGATCTGTCGTCCGACAAGGTTGAATCTATGTTTCCTAAAGACTTTGGGCGCAACATCAAGAGTGCTCGGAGGGATACAGAATAAATTTCATTATTACACACAGATATATGTGTGTGTGTGTGTGTGTGTGTGTGTGTGTGTGTTTGTCTACGCACTTAATTGGTATGATCAAGAGTCTTGCAATTCACTCTCATAATGCTTACTGCTGTTTAAATTTATATAATATATATTTCTCAATTTTGTGTGATTGACATCTAGAATTTTTTTATTTGGAAATGATTCTATATATACACACAGCAATGGTTTCTCTTACTGCAGCAATTGTGGAATCGAATCACTGAAACTTTTTCCCAAAATCTTGAATCAACGACCCCCACTAGGTCTTCTGTAAATTTGGGGAATGACGAGTTTAACCTAGTGATGACTCTATTACTTGCGCCACGGATAGGCTGCTGTCGACTGCAGAAGCGAACAGAGGAAGGTAGCTTGCCGGTGGAGTTTTTTCACAACTTTGGGCTACGGGGGTTTTTTTCCCTCCCCCCTCTCTCTCTCTACACTTCTTTTTCTCACTCTAAACCCACCTGCACCCTGTTCTTGCCACCACCCATTCCTTTGCCTTGAAGGCCAAAGGGCCATTCCTTCGCCTTGAAGGCCAACGGGCCATTCCTTCGATTTATTATTTTACAAAGTGTTCCCCACAGTAGGAAAATTCTATGAAAAATATGAACAAATTGAAAAATTAGAAAATCAAATTATCACATTGATGGAGTCATGCACATTTCGGAAACAACACACAAAAAACCACACACAGGGCCTTTTGTCAAAAACCCACCCAGGCTTCTTGTATTATGATAGAATTACATACATATATATATATCTATAGATATATATTCATATCTCTAAAAACAACCAGAAGAAATCTGCATTGAAGCTTATTTTTTGTTTTTATTTGCTTTATTGATGGAAACATGGCGAACATATTCAAATTGGGGTTTTATTTCGATCTCTTGTGTCCTTAGTAACAAAATTTGACTTTCAAAGTTGAAAATTTCTTAGTGCTTCAAAGTTGTAAATTTCGGCCTGAGAAAAAAAGAATGTCTTTGTGAAATCTATTCCAAGTAATTCAAATTTGAAGTGAAACCCTAAACCTAAACTCTCTCTTCTTTCTCTCTCTAAAAAAACTCTCTATGTAGTGACTCTTCAAATTTCGACGCATTCCAGCCATTTTTCGGTGAGGCTGCCAACTCATTTTTGATAGTTGGTGTTAGCTTGTGCATTTTCCGGCATCAGATGTCCCATCCAACCTTCTCAAGCCACGGGTTTGGAGTCTCTTCTTATATGTATATATATATGTGTGTGTGAGTGTGTGTGTGTGTGTGTGTAAATTTTAAATGTTGGAAAGGTTATTTTAGTCTATTTACATATATGAAAGGTAAACTTGGTATATTGAAAAAAAAATTTTGCTGACATCATCATTTTAACAGAAATCCTAACGGCACACTAACGGAAGGAGGTTTGAGTTACAAACATTTTAAAATAAGGGAGGTTAATATAATTTTCAAATGTTGAGGGGATCTATGTGTAATTTCACAAATGTTCAGGGGGTCTAGGTGTAATTTACCCATTATTAAATGCTTATTATAATTATAATTTTTCCATTATTCAGGAGTTATCTCTACTTGATCTTCGTACTAGCCAACACCTTATGAGAAGCCTTACACAGACTCCCAGGGATGCTTGGGCTGTTAACTATCTTATTAGTACAAGAGTGTATGGGTTTTGTTGCCTGGGTTGTCTTATGTTATACAGGCCGTTGATCATATTACTTGTGTGGAGATGACCCACACTTTATGTTTTAGTTCAACTTCGATTTTCTTCCTCCTTGCTTCATGCATAACTTAAAATCTCTGTTTCACCAAATTTCCTATGGTCTTTAAGACTTCAAAGGTTCAATCAAAACAAGTTTTAGTTCATAATTCCTTCCAAGGTCAAGATTTTGGTTCCACGTCTATATACACATATATACGTGTATCACTCAATTTAATTCTCCATTCATGCTCCTAAAATACTAAACATATTTCACAACAACATTTCCAAGGTCCTTACACTTCATATATGCTATTTAAAAGCTTTGAATCCCTACCTCAAGCAGTGAAGAACACCAAGGTAGTGAACTCCCGGTTATAGGCTCCGAACTTTGAATGGTTCGTCTCAATCTTTAATCCTAACAATGAACCGATTGCATAGATGTGTTCAATATCAGTTTAATTTTATTCTTGCAAGATCAATTGGAGTTCGGTTAAGGTTTGAACCACTTACCAAAATCAAGCTCCTTTGGTTGCTCTTAGTTCTTTTTCCTTCTCTCCCGATTCCAAACTCTCACTATCTCCTCTCTCATTCATCTATATAGATGGATTTGGCTTAGGCTCTAAGCATTGCATAGGAACCTCTCCCTCCCCCTACATCCTAGCCTGGCCAACATCTAGCAAAGACAAGACCCACAACTAAAAAGTAACTAAACCAACGTCCATCAATCTGTCATATAGTCCTTGTTACTCGCCCTTTACACCGAGATGCCCCATTACTCACTCTTTGCCAAAATGTGTCTAAGTCTAGAAATTGACTCATTTCTTCCTTGGTCTCAATAATTAACATTCCTAATGACCATAATTAATTAAATTAACATATTATAACCTCTTAAGCTTGTTAAAAATTATCAAATCACATTAATACAAAAATCTGGGATATTACAACATAGGTCTCAATTGGTTAGATGAAATCACTTATAATCATGCTCTGTTCAATCATTTATACATGCTCCACAAACCCATTCAAAACATAAATAAAAAAATTATGCATTCTGATTTATATACACCACACTTTCTCTCTCTCTGTATATATATATTCATGATCTATGAACTTTAACCGACACTTAACTGAATGAAATATAACTCATGTATCGAATACCAATCTATGACCACTACTCAATAAATCAAGGAAAAAAACTCCTAATCTACCTTGAAAAAGGTTGAGTTGGAGAAGAAACCAAGAGAAGGGAAACGAAGAAGCAGCAGTAATAGCACATCAACAGTAATTGAAGAAGAACAAGCGACCATCACTACCTCCAGCTACACGTAAGACCACCACCAGCCATCCACAACCAAATATAGACACGCCCTCACACACACACACCCTCACACCTCATACTCTCTCTCTCAACTTTCAACTCTATACTTTCTATTCCCTTAACTCTCCTTTCTTACTCTTCACTCTCTCTCAATTGTAACGCTCATCATAAGGGAGCAGACTAGATCCATAAAAAAGGAAAAAAAAAAGGAAAAGGAAAATGACGAAAAGAAATAAAGAACAGGTGATGGAAAAGATGGGAGAAGCTCCTTTAGGAAACCAACACACTCACACACCTATATACATACATATTATATGTTTATGAGCTTGACACAAAGTAAGTGAGATAAGACAGCTCAGCTGCTACAAGTGTCCTGTGCATGAGAAAGAATGCGTCGTACAAATGAGACTTCCAAACTTAGGCCATGTGCACGAGAAGGCAATATAAATTGAATACTGGAGCGTAAAATGTAAACTTAAATTTATATCAAATACTTTAAAGAAAGAAAATAATTTGGAACTAAAAATTAAAAGTATTCTAAACCTAAATAAAGTCTTGTATTAAATGTACCCCTACTCTTATGAACTGAAAGAAAACCGAAACCACTTTCTACTCTACACCACTCCTATTGCTTGGTTTTTTTTTTTTTTCAATCTAATGGGGATTCTTATATAGGGATGGAAGAAATAAGGACATTAGTAATTTGAATTCCATTTGGACTCTCCAAAGTTATTTAATCATATTCCATATATATAAATATCTACATGTATAAT
Source organism: Vitellaria paradoxa (assembly GCA_019916065.1). NCBI lineage: Eukaryota > Viridiplantae > Streptophyta > Magnoliopsida > Ericales > Sapotaceae > Vitellaria > Vitellaria paradoxa. The sequence goes on from CM034235.1 coordinate 36,756,915, forward strand.
GACATGTGTATGTATACAGTTTCGATCATTTTGTTATGTAGGATCTTCCTTCAACCACTTTGCCAATTGATCCTCATCTATTAGACTTTTTTCTTTTACCTCTAATTCTTCATCAACACAGTTGTCAAACTTTACTAGGAATAAGATCTTTGAACTACCATAACAAATGATCAAATATATTAAGAAGAGCATAGGATTAAGGAAGAGAGCGTGGCTACAGAACCGTGGGCATGGTGGCATCGGGACGATAGCTGACCTGCTTAATTAAAAATTAGTTTAATTAGTTAATTATTATAAAAATCCTAACTATGAATAATTCTTGTAAATTTATCTAAAAAACTAAACAAACTAAAACTTAATTTAATTAATAACTAAAAATATTTCAACATACCTTCCAAAAAATGTTAATTTGATCATTTTAATAGAAAAATTTATAATTAAAAACTAAATTTAATCAAATGAAAAATATTCATTCAAAAGCCATGATTTACTTTTAAAAATGGCACAAATCTAACCAAAAATACCTTTTTGAAATAACCTTTTTAGAGTACAACCATGAATTAATTGATTGAAGCCTCGCACAAGTCCAGAGACCACTATATGGGACAAACCTTGCTCTATACTACCACGCTAGGTCATCATACACGATTTTGCCTCTACAATTCGATAACCAAACAAAATGTAGAATCAATGTGTACAATGGGACTTCCTCTTCTCAGCCATCATACCATTAATGACTTTAAATCTCACTAGTACACATGTTACTTCATTGACCGACCTATTTCTCGAAACTTCATCATCTAGCTAATAATTTTGGAACTTCCTCTAGGTTCCCACAAAAGTTATTCCATTTGTAGTTGGACATTCCTCATAATACTTAGGGACAGAGGCATTATCTAATTTGGTCCTCAATTTAGCATGATTTAGGCCTCGGTCTCCACAAAGGGCCATTAAGCCCATATAGCTGACTCGACCAGGGCCCACGTACGAATAAACCCATCTACACAAAGATGAGAATGCAATAACAACATCATTGTTTACCCGGTTTCAAAAAAAAAAAAAAAAAAAGAAGGAATGCAACAACAAAGTATTTTTGTCTTGCATTCTTAATTTATAGTGATTGCTTCACTAATTACTAATTCTTTATCCCTTCTACACATTTGTGGGTTGACATTCATTTAATTGGAATAGGTCACCTTCATGTTTTTGTCTTGTTTCTTTTCCAGTATTTTTTGTTTTTGGAAAACAATTTCAATCATTTTTTCACAATTTTAGGTTATTAATTCATGTATATTAAATAAGTGAGAATTTAATTATTTCTCAATATTTTTTCTCAAAGAGTAAAATTGTTATTATTTTCCATTTAATATAAAGGAAGAGCCTATTTGCACTCTACTTTATTTTTTTTATTAACTAAAATTACATAATTGCCCATCCATCTTTTCACATATGAATTGCATATTTATAATGTCATAACAACTCTTATGTAAAAATTCAACCAAAGACATAATTATCATGTCATAAATATTTTGATTTTATAATGAAAGTTATTTTTAAAATACATACAGAAGATAATTTATCAATTTTTTTTTTAGATATTTTGATAAGTAAGTGAATAGCAACAATCTAAGTTCTTTGAAAAGATTCACTGATGTTACTTTTGAATTTCAGATTTATTTTTTTAAAAATTATTTTTTATTATAAAAATTTAAATTACTTTTTCAAAAGAAATATACTTATGCATTGTTTGATAAATCTCTTTGTATAGCTAAAAATTAATCTTTTTCAATTTATTGATTTCCTTAGTCAGATATATTTTTGGTAGTTTTATTTTTTCTGTAAATGAATTGTGAGAAAAAAATTAATGATTTTATTTTAAATTTAGGATTGGTGAGAAAAGTTTGCAGTGGTAACAACCGATTAAAAACTAAAATTTACAAGTAGACTTAGGGTGTGTTTGCAGCATCGAAAAATAACAAAAAATAACGAAAAATATGATTTAGGTAATTTTTTTTTTTTTTATGTTTGGTGCGTAACCATCAAATTATATTTTTCAGAAATGAATAGTGAAAATTTTTAGTTTTGCGTCAATTTTTTGGAGAAAGAAACCGTTCAAACCATTTTTTTTAATCCATCAAAATAGTTTCATGTCAGAATTTATTAAAAATCGTTGAAAAGTTTTTAAGATTTGTAGAAAAGTTATTGCAGCTTGTGAAATGTTACTAGGAATTGTAAAAAATTTATTGAGATTTGTAAAAATTTGTTGGAATATGTAGATATATATAAATTTATAAAAATTTTACAAATTACGAGGAATGCGAAGTGTGTTAAAGAATTTCAAAGATTTTAAGTGTTTTTCAAAATTTTTAGCGCACCAAATGTACCCTTATTTGTAGGTTTTATATAAAAAAATATTTTGATATATTAAAATAAAATTTTATTTTTAATTGTATTTTTATTTTTAGAAATCATATAAAAATAAATTTTATTTTATTTTATAACTTAATCATATAAGAAAATAACTTATTTCATTTCAATTTTTAAGAAAAATTTGTTATTTTATTTATCCTATTGATATTTATTTATTTTTTTACAATTTTTTCATAAATATTTATTTTAACATTTATCACACTTACATTTTATTTAATTTTATTTTTTTAAAATATTATTAGATTATGAGAATTAAAAGAATTGTATAGAACCTTACTAAATGACTTGATGATGATGGTAAGAGTTAAAACGCTAAATGTTTATACACAAAAAAGAATGAAAAAAAATTAAAATTTATATCTGATTAAATTATGAAATAAAATAAAATAAAATTTATTTTTATATGATTGTTAAAAATAAAAATAAAAATAATTTTGGTTTTTAAAAATAATTTCTTCTATTATCTTCTAAGTTTCAAATTTGTAAATATTTTTTTATAAAAAGTAATTATGTCCTTTTAAAGTAGACATAAAGATAGTTAGTCAAAGAAATATAATTTTGTAATTCTATTAAAGGAAAAAAGGTAAAATGGAGTATAAGAAATTATTTATGGAGAGCAAATAAACTTACGGATATGCTAATATATTGAAATAAAATATTTCTTTGTTCTTTTTTAATTGTGTTAAATATCAATTTATACTTTCTAATTTTTGCAAGTATCTTGTGTGTTCCTATCACCAGTGCCACACTTGGGATTTGTAATTAGTGGAAGTAAAATTATAATTTTAAGATAAATAAAAATAAATAAAATAAAATGAGGATAAAATATTAATAACAATTGGAAAAAAGTACAATTTATAAAAATTTTTATTTAATAAAATTTTAGAATATTTTTCTAAATTAATGGGACAAATGCCCCGTCAGATTCTTGTTAGGTTCACCTAAGCTTACCACTACTATTTTATGAGAGGAGAAATTTTGGATCTATTTTCGATTTTTTTGACGTGTACTTAATTAAAAATTTTGGAAAACAAAGTTTAAAGCTGAAAATATTCTAATTAAAAATTTTCATATAAAAAATTTATTTCATTGTGAAACAAACAAGATAACGATACTTTCCAAGTGAATTATTTCATTGTTTGCTCAATTAGCAGTTGTTAAGATGAATGGAGCGATTAAAACCATTAATCAAAGTTATAGAAGGTGTTTGGTTTGTCAAAATTAATTAAAATTTATCAAATTTTACTAAATTTTTATATTTTTTAATCAAATTTTACGACATATCACTTTTCTATCAAATTTTTATATTTTTACTTACTTTTCTTAATCACCTTTTTGCCTACCAAACACTTCATAAAAAGAGTGATGCTATTTGCATTATTCCGAGTTAACTCAAGGGACTATAGTTAAGAGTTTACTGCTGTTACAACAGTAAATTCAAAACAACATCGTTTTGTTATTTTTTTAATTCAAAACGACGTTATTTCACTCAAATCTTCATATTTAAATATATCAATTTTTTCATTTAAATATATATTTAAATATATTAATTTATATTTAAATATTATAAATTTAAATGAAACAATATTATTTTAAAAAAAAAATTATCAAATCAACATCATTTCGAGATTACTGCAGCCGCCTTCAGGTACTCCGGGTCGAGGTCGAGAGGATTAATGAATTATTTAAGTAAAAAATTTGATGAAAATTTTAAACGCTAAGTCGTTGTCAGCGTAAGCCGAACGTAATCGATTAGATGTTACACGTGGCAATGATTCGCGGGAAAAGTGTGCAGAAAACACCGAAGACATTCGGAAATAAAACGGCAAATAGATAACGAGAGACATTTCCAATGTTTTTCCCCAAGGCCTCGATTGGATGAGTCCCGTAAGGGTGGGTCTCACCCATTTGTCATGATTTGATAATTTTTTTCTTCCTCTCTCTTCTCTCCTCTTCCTTTTATTGTCCTCTCCAATTTTGTTCTTTAGGAACCGATTGGATGTAATAAATAAAGGCCTTTATAAATAATACATTCTTATAAGTTTAGATGTGATATTTTTTATTTAGTTTAGGAAATAAAATTTTTCTCCTCTAAAAATTATCTCCCCTTCTTAATCTTGAAAAAGGTGTATTATTTTTTGAGAGGATTTGAGCTCTCTAAAAATTATCTCTCCTTATATGAATTAAATTGGACCATTATACCACTTCTCATCCCCCTTTCTCACCTACAAAATATATTTTATATTAGAAATAAATTCTTTTTAATGGAAAAATATATTAAAAATTATATTAATAAAAATAAAAAAATATAATTTTTTCTAAATAGGGGGTTGTGTGATTAAAAAAATATATTTTTTTCAAATTGGAGGTGATGTGATTTTAAGATAATAATATTATTTTTAGCAAATATAATATATTATTTTTTAGCAAATTTATACAAAATTACACGTATATTGATATTTTTTAAATAAGGAGAAAAAATAAATGACTAAGGAAGCTTCGGATAAATTTGGATGTTATTGTCTACGAACTAATTTATATATTTTATAAAGTTTAATTTATTAATAATATAATTTATTTAAAATTAATTTGTCTAAAATTAATTTGTACTAGTTGGTTTTCACATTATATAATTAACATAAACATATAATTAAGTTTGGGTAACCAAGTTTAGGGTGAGTTTAGAGTAAGATAAAGTGAGATAAATTGAGAGTTCGTAATGCGTGCAGTGAAAGAAAAAAATTAATGTGATATAAAGTTAACAGAGATTTATAGAGTTTTCTGGAGTTTGTTTGCAAACCAAACAGAGCCTTAATTTAATGGGTAATCAAGTTTTGGAACACCACAAGGGCAAAAGAGTCATTTGACTGTTTTTTTTATCATTTACCTCCTTTTATTTATAAAACATCCAAATCAAGTCAAAAGTTATCCCCCTTCATAAACATCACATCAATGTGGGTCAACCCTCTAAAAATAATGCATCCTCTTATCTTATACCCTCTCTAAAACTTATCCCTGAAATTTTAGTACCATCCAATCGGGCTCTTACGGGGATAGTTTTTGGATACCTTAAGAGTTAGCAAAAAATTATCCCCTTTTAAGTGGGGGATTTTTGATATTTTTAATCTTTGTTAATAGTATTGTTAACTTAATTAAAATAAATATAATACTAGTAAAAAAATAATAAATAAGCCAACAAGTCAAAATAAATATAATTAAAAAAATTGAATAATAACCAACCATTCAAAAATACATATTTAAAAAAAAGTTATTTAAATAAATTATAAAAAATTAATTTTTCAATAAAATAAATAATATAACTTCAAATTGTCTAAAATAATTTAAATAGAGTGGGTTTTGTAATTTAATATTTAATTTAATGGGTAACCAAGTTTGGGACACCACAAGGGTAAAAGAATCATTTGACTGATTTTTCCATCATTTATCCTCTCTTATTTATAAAACATTCAAGCCAAGTAAAAAGTTATTCCCCTCCATAAACATCACATCAATGTGGGTCAATCCTCTAAAAATAATATCCCATCTTATCTTATACCTCTTCTAAAACTTATCCCTTTAAAATTTTAGCACCATCCAATCGGGCCCTAACATATTAAGATTAATTACAATACCACCCATAAATTATATTCAAGTATAACATCAATTAAAAAAATTTTATGCAATGATTTCTTAAATTATTAATTTATAGCAATATACTTTTTTTTTCTCACACTAATAATTATAATTTTAACAAAAACTTTTCAAATAATACGCACGTGGGGTAAAAAAGAAAATACTAAAAAGTAGATAATCATGCATAAACTTTTATATATAAAACATCTTAGCATAAAATTTGAATTGATAAAAATATTCCAAGAAATTCATTGAAATTACAAAACTAAAATATTCTTAAATTCTAATACGAGTGATATTTTATCTTAATAAAATTATAACATATTTATTTTATTATAAAACATGTATTTTTTTGTTTTAATTTTTACCTATGTTAGTTGACTAAATTATATTAAAGTTATAAATATCAATGTATGAAATAAACATATTGTTACAAAATTAATAGTTTAAGGGATGAATCTATATCAATTTTGTTTTTTCTTTTTTTACTTGTAGGAATAAAGTGATATTAAATCTTAATTAAAAGTTGAAGTATGAGTGAGAATCTTACTATATTATACAGTCATATTTATATTTAAACATCTTAAATTATAATTAATATATTAAATAATTAATTTATTTTTAAAATTAGATCAAATTATTTGGATTTCATGTTAATTTTTGCATGTTATGTTGGATTTTTAGTTTTCTTAATAATTTTGTATGTATATATTGGCAATATACATAAAACCAAGCACTCCCACAAAGAGGGAGAATCTTTAGACCGACTCTCGTGCTGTTGTAAATAATCCTATTTTTGTCGGCCGGCTTGGTTGACCGTGGCTCATATCTAAATCTACCATGCGCTGGTGGATTATTACAATGTCTAATAGTAGTTATATCCATGTTCCCATCAAAGTTTATATATTTTATTCTTCTATAAGGTCTCCTCGCTCTCCCTCTGATTTTTTGGGGTCAATTTGGGAGAGAATTGAAGGAGGAAGCGGTAGGGGAGGAAGAGGAGAGGAGGAGAGAATGGCGCAAAAGGAAGTGTTTATTGGGTCAATCGATCAAGGAACCACCAGCACCAGATTCTTTATCTACGACCAGAAAGCTTGCCCGATTGGATCTCACCAGGTCGAGTTCACTCAGTTCTACCCAAAAACAGGGTAATCAACCAACAGTACTCTCTCTCTCTCTCTGTATATATATATATATGTCTCACTGTGACACTGTGCGGGAGGTTGACTAGTATTTGTTTTCTCTGTAGATGGGTAGAGCACGATCCGATGGAGATTCTGGAGAGTGTGAAGGTTTGTATGAAGAAAGCCATTGACAAAGCCACTGCAGAAGGCTACAACGTCGACAGTGGACTCAAGGCAATTGGTGTCACCAATCAGAGAGAGACGACGGTCGTTTGGAGCAAATCCACGGGTCGCCCCCTCTGTAACGCCATTGTCTGGATGGATCTTCGTACCAGTTCTGTTTGCAGGTGCGTTTCTTTTCACCCCTTCCATTTTGTTTTTGTTTTCCTCTCACTTGGCCTTTGTTTTTACAAATTGAAGACACGAACACTTGGTTTATTGATTTTTAGTACCCGTGTTTCGAATTGTCTTATTTTCATTTGGCTATTCGTTATCCCGGGCAAATGATTAATTTGGTTCTTACAAAGAGTAATTTAATCCTAGTTATCAGTTGATTTTGGGTTTTGATCACTAGTCATTTCTTAACACTTTGTTTGGAAACATTTCTATTTTATAATTGCTTTTTGTTTTTTAAGTAAGAAATTTTGCATCCCTTGTATCTAATTGTTCTTCATTTTGTCGAAAGGGGGCTGGTTCCTGCATTTTTAATTAATTCAAATTTACATACTTACCAAAAAATAAATTTAATTCAAATTCGGGAGGCTTTTCTTTATATATATATATATATATCTTAGATTTTTCAGCAATACTTTTTGTTTCTGTACAGGAGATTAGAGAGAGAATTATCGGGTGGGCGAACTCATTTTGTTGAGACTTGTGGTTTACCCATAAGCACTTATTTCAGTGCACTGAAGCTGCTGTGGTTGTTGGAAAATGTTGATGCTGTTAAAGAAGCAGTGGAAAAAAAGGATGCCCTTTTTGGAACTGTAGACACTTGGTTGATTTGGAATATGACAGGAGGTGTTAATGGGGGTTCACATGTCACTGATGTTTCAAATGCATCCCGAACTATGCTCATGGATCTCAAGACACTTAATTGGGATAAGGCCACACTGGAAATGCTCAGAATTCCCTCTGAAATTCTGCCCAAAATTGTCAGTAATTCTGAGATCATAGGAAAATTTCAACTGGATGGCCAACTCCGGGAATCCCAATTGCTGGATGTCTTGGGGATCAACATGCTGCAATGTTGGGGCAAGCTTGCAAGAAAGGTGAGGCAAAAAGCACTTATGGAACCGGGGCTTTCATACTCCTCAACACTGGTGAAGAGATAATTCGGTCTAATCATGGTCTATTAAGCACTTTGGCTTTTAAGCTTGGCCCAAATGCGCCTGCAAACTATGCTCTTGAGGGCTCGATTGCCATAGCGGGAGCTGCCGTTCAGTGGCTTAGAGACAGTCTTGGGATAATTAATACTGCTAGTGAAATTGAGGGCTTAGCATCACAGGTTGACTCCACAGAAGGAGTTTATTTTGTTCCAGCATTCAATGGATTGTTTGCTCCTTGGTGGCGTGATGATGCCCGCGGAGTTTGTATTGGGATTACAAGATCTACAAATAGGTCTCATATTGCTCGAGCTGTGCTTGAGAGTATGTGTTTTCAGGTGAAAGATGTTTTGGATTCAATGCACAAGGATGCAGGGGAGAAGGGTGAGGTCAAAAATGAGAAGGGGGAATTCTTGCTTAGGGTGGATGGTGGTGCTACTGTTAACAACCTCTTGATGCAAATTCAGGTAACAACCTCTTGATGCAAATTCAGGTTTTATCTCCCTCCCCCAAACAAATATTAAATGAGTTTCATTTATGCTCAGAAATCTGAATTAGTTCATCCAAAGTCAAAGATGACTATTTCTATTTTGGCTTCTGTTTGAAGTTTGTTTCCTTCTATTGAAACTGATCCATCTCTGGACTGGGTTGATTTTGCTTAGACAAATGAGCAGAACCAAATCAATCTTTGTTTTCCCATCGACAATACATAATTTGATAGTTACAAACACTTCCTTAGTAAATCACCTCTCCCATTACTATAATGTTAGCAATTATTCTATCTAAACTTGTGTGTTGGTGAACTTTTGTTAGTCTTCCTCCATGTTTTTGGCTCTCTTTTTCTCATCGTTTCAAATTTTCTTATGACTTGCAGGCAGACTTGTTGGGTAGTCCCGTGATAAGGCCAGCTGACATAGAGACAACTGCTCTTGGAGCAGCCTATGCTGCTGGATTGGCTGTCGGGGTTTGGACAGAAACGGAGATCTTTTCTTCTGGGGAAAAGATGGAGAAAGCTACTATTTTCTCCTCAAAGTTACCAGGAGAACAGAGGAAGAAGAAGGTGGACTCTTGGTGCAAAGCCGTTTCAAGAACTTTCGACTTGGCTGATTTATCCCTGTAACCAACACTCTCTCCACCACGTTATTTTACCCTCCTTTCTGTTGAATCCTCTTTTTCCTTATATTTCTCTATGCTTACACAGTCGTGAAAGCCAGACACCTATACTGGTGGAGTTTATATCATTGAATCTTGTTTTGGAATATTGCCGTGGTAGCAATTGGATATATACATATTATTCTTCTTGCATTCTCTGCATGTTATATAGAAATTAAAAGGATTTTTTTTTTCCTCCCAACTGAAATCACCTAAATGAGTTTGTTTCTTCTTTGATACAATGCATTTACATTCCTGTATATGGACCCTTCATTAAGGCAATGCATTTAGGCTATAAAGTATAAACAAGATAAGTTGAGCTGAATAGTACTTTGTTTAAGTTTGGCTTAAAATTCCTTGGTTTCAGAATTTGTTGAAGCTTGTCTTGTTAATCTATGAAGGCGACCTCTAACAAGTCTCTAATAGACTAATTAATTTATATATGATTAAGTTTGTGGAATGAAGCTCAAAAAATAAACAAGCTTCAAATTGTATACAAGTTTTACCTTTGTAGAAAAAATTATGAAAGATTTTCGATATACCTTTGATGCGGAAGACGTTTAGATTCATAATCTCTTACTTGCTTTACAAACTCCTATGTCACAACTTAGCTAAAAAAAAAACTTCTATGTCACAAATACGAAAACATAAACGGATTTATTTCTCGCTTCAATGTAATACTACTGGTGTTTTTGCAAAACCCATGATTCAAAATCAATCTTAGGGACTAAGAAAGTATTATTGACAGAAAGCATAAAGGTAATGGAAAAAGAAAAATATGGAAGAGATGGAAGAACATCCGTCAACATAATACCTAAAAGTGTGTGTTTGATTTCAAGGATAAGAGGGACCTGATTGGATATCCAATGTTGTCCCTCATTTGATTTTAAAAATGAGTTGGGAATTAAAAGTTTAAGTGGGAAGTGGGATTAATAATCCCTTGTACATGGGACTCATCAGTCCTAAATGGGGGGGGGGGGGGGGGGTTGAGACAAACAATCCAGAGATTAACTCCCTTTGATGAATGGACTACGTTGCTCCCAGGGAATCAAAAAAATACAAAAAAAAAAAAAAAAAAAAGAAAAAAAACACAACAGATGCGCCCAAAATAAAAACACGTCTAGTAATATTGTTTCTAATAATTAATTTTATCTTAAAAATATATTTATAAAAATAATTTAATTTAATAAAATATATTTTATTAATTTTAAAAAATAACTAATTTTTAATTTAATTTTGTAAAATATTTTAACAAATAGATTATTTTAATGGATAATTGTTATTTATTAAAATTAATTTATTAAAATAAATTATTTTAATCATAAATTATTATTTTAGTAGTAATTAATTTTAATTTTAATAAAATAAGTTATTTTAATAAGTAATGTTATTTATTAAAAATAATTTTAATTAAATAAAATAAATAATTATAATAATATATTATCTATGAAATGAAAATGTTATCGGTGTTTCATCCTGTTCAATCAAACACTGGACAATACTAATTTCACAGGACTATTAGTCCCACGATGACTTATCTAATCTATAAATCAAATGGGACCATATGGTTTTGGTATATTGTGATTGACTCATATCATACTTTATCTCTATCATTTAAAACAGAGATAATATTAATATTAACTTATAACAAAGAATTATTATAGGTTTAGAGCTCATCTAATCAAGGAGTTTTGAAACATTATAACTTATCTAGCGTCTTATTTAGAGTGCAAACAATACATATGTAGATGTACCCCGAGCCTATGCAATATTACTTACTCGTATATACAGCCATGTAATATTTGTCATTCAAAAGTTACTTATCTTCATACGAGTAATGAAACGTGTGAATAGAAAGAAGATGAATTGAGAAATGTTATATAAAGTCACTATACACTAAGTCATCTAATCACACAAGATCTAGCCTCTCTAATCCCTTTTGTAACTCATACAAGGTAATGTTAGACCTCACAACATATTTATACTTGCGATTATATTGCAAGGACTTAACAACAACATAATTTCCCGAGCTATGACTCAAAATATTAGTGTGGTATCAAATGAGATTTCCTTAGATGCTTATGACTGTCCACCTAAACCTGATTGCTTTCGAAGACCTACTTCCTGGACTATATGATTTTTGACCTTTGGATAACATGCTAAAATAATAACATCAATTCTCAACTTCTAGATATAGTTTTAAGTCCTAAAGAGTATAAGTTGAGACTAATAGTCCACAAATCTCACACAACGATAAAAATGGAATTTATTTCATCACTCATTTTCATAGCTGTCAAGTAGCATATGATGTGAATGCTATGGTGGACCTCCCACTTAAGGTTACTCATACTCTAACACTATAAAAATCTTAGTTTAGTTGCTTTTTACAGCGTCTAACTTGAGCCCCTCGCGACAATAACTCACTAGCATTGTCAAGGCCACTAAATCAAAATCACAATATATAAAGAAGAGTTTTGAAAAAAAAAATTTTTTTTCTTGACAAGTTATAAGAAATCAATTGTAGATTTAGACTTCAATAGATATAGTTAGGTAGCTCATATTTCAAGCTTATGCCTTTTGAAATCATAATAAATACCTACTTTCTACAAGTTAGGGTAATTTCATTAAACTTCTTGTGGCATCTTATGATGAGAATGTAGTTGCGATTGTACTGGTAAATGTTCCTACAAATTCTACATATACTTCTCATAGGATTTTGTACTAGCAAATGCTCCTACAAATTCCTCATATACTTCTCATAGGATTCAAAAGGAGATTTTTAATATCTTCTGATAAGTGCCATTTTGTCTACTAGGTCTATTTCTTTCATATCGAATCCAGTTAACTTTGTTCGTAACATCCAAAGAGGTCATTTTTGTTGATTAGACTTTCTCATATTTGGCTCTTGTTATGAATATAATTGGATCTTCTTGCAAGCAAGATGCTCAACTAAGGGTTGATCAAGCTATTCGAAATTGCACAAATGATTTCCAATGATGAGATTTGTATGGGGATAAAAAATATCCTCGCACGTACTCACCACGCCAAATGAATTCGTTCTCCTTTACCTAAAAACGTAGGAAATAGTGAAAAGAATGACCAAGGGATGTTCTCGACCGGGGAAGCTCCAAAATTTAAGTTAGCAATTAAGTTCAGAGAAAATTGTAGTGAGAGAGAATTCAGTTGATAATAGTGAGCGTACGTTACTTAGTGTAAGTTCTAGACTATTTATAAGCTGAGAGAATGAATAAATTAAGGGGGTAGTTATTGGATAATATTATTATATTCTCACACTTACCCAATTTTCATTAAATATATTAACGATTTACTTTACAATTAATGCCTATTATTTTGCATTCAATGCGCATTATAAATTTCAAAGTGATGGGTGAGATGTGACATTTGAAGTGTCACATCATGCTTGCCACTTACCAAATAATGAACTAACTAAACTAACTATGTCGTTATAAATGAATTGAATTAATTATAATATTACATCTATGGTTTCATTTAAACTAGCAAATATATCTCTTGTCCTGGGACGCAGTCGACGAGGTCGGGAATAAAATATGCTTGGGATTGGGCTCATACGTGCTTGGTATGTTTGTACTCGAGGACGGTGCCATGTGTGCTCAGGAGTAATTGCCACCTGTCTAATATATTTTTGTATGTCTAGTATATTTTTTGTACCAACAAGATTGAAATAAGACTAAATCTAATTAGTACTTAAAGCTATGCGCAAGATACTCGACAAGGTTCTTACTTGAGTTCACTTCAAAGTTTGATAACTATGTTTATTGTTACTTGTTTCGATCTAAAAAAACATAATTGTTAATGGAACTTCATCTACTTAAAGAGTAAAGCTACAGGTGCTTGTGATACAATTATATCATTTAAGTTCGTATTCATTTGGCCTCTTATGCAAGAGACCATGACAATCACTAATGACATTCATGAGAAATATGAAATATATATCCATGAGATGAGTGCTCAACATATTGCAGGTCCAAGTTGATCTCAGCATCAAAGAAATCACATACGGTTTAGCATCATTATCAGAATAATTTATTTATTAATACAATGGACTCTTAGTTATAAGTTATTAATAATAAATTTAAGGAACATGTGATAAAGTTGCTTATGCTTAGCTCACATTCGAATCGTAGCAATGGTTTTAAACTGTTCAACATTGAAAGTATTTGTAAGCTTGTAAATAAATTTACTCTAATGATTTTACAAAGCAAGAAAAACTTTATTTCAAATTTCAATTCTAATACTATGAGCTTAATATTTATCAAAGTCATAAATGGCGAAAGATGTCAATAATATCTAAATTATATATAAATTTTTGCGACAACAAGAAAGTTAACTAATCATATTCTTATTGATAGATTGAGTTATCTTACCTTGACTCTTCCTATTTCAATAGCAATAATACAGTGTGCATTTTTTGTTATGAAACTAGTCAAGAACAAATTGTGTAATAAGACGGAAGATTAATTTTCTTGCAATTTACTTGATTACATATAATGAGAAAGACATCACTTAAAAGTTTAAAAATGATTCAATCACACATGAATTATATATAATGATGGACGCTAAGCATAACTTAAGATGCCAAAATTTAGGAAATAGGTATTGGAAATAGGTTATCGAATATGATGAAAGAATGCCAAGCAAAACTTGCGATGCCAAAATATAGGAATTATGTTATTGGATGTAATTAATTTTCATCTTTTATTTTTTGTATTAGTATTTATCTTAGGTATTTGTAAAAAATATTGTCATTTTGGTCATTCAGTGACACTTTTAGTTATTATATGTTCATACAAATCAGTATTTTATTTTTGTGTTATTATGTCATACATTAAAAAAATATATGTTTTCACCTCACAAACCAAAACCCTAGATTCCATCCCTAGCCATCACCACCACCTTTACACCCACATCAGCTTTAAGAATTTATTTTATTTTAAATTTAGATTATAATGGAAATGATTATTCCACTCTAGCATTACTTAACTTTGCATCTAAACAAATGAATAAGAATTTTCATTCTATCCTAACATTATTTGATTTAACAACCAAATAAAGGAATATGAATGGTCATCCAATTCCACTCCTCACCTTGATTCTGATTCTATTCTTGCATATTAAATGTAGCTTTACTAGTTTAATCACTTAGGTTATTTAAATCAGCTTGGAAGAGAAAAAAACTACAAGACCAACTTATTTAAGTTTATTTTAAAATACATTTAAGTTTAGCCCAATCATGAGCCAACTTTAAGTAGTTTGGTGCTATTAAAATTTTAAAATGCATTTGTGTACGAGTTTCCCTTACATGTACTCACGACACCAAATAAATTTACTATACGTAGCATAAAAACACAAGAAATAATAAAAACAAATGCCAGGGGATGTTCCTGATCAGGGAAATTCTAAAACTTAAGTTAGTAATTAAGTTCAGAATAAATTGTAGTAAGAGAGAATTCAATTGACCAAAGTGAGTATACTTTCCTTAGTGCACCATCTGGACTATTTATAAACTAATAGAATGAATAAAATAATAGAAAAATGATTGGAATAATAATATTATTATAATCATTACATACTTTAATTTAATATACATCACATTGCATTCAATGCGCATGGTAAATCCGAATGATAGGAAATCTAATTCAACCCAAATTAAACCTTATTTATGTAATTGTACCACAACAGAATTGTAATTGCACTCTCGACCATATTTGAAATTAAATTTCAAGTTTCGCATTATTAATATTTATATAGCTCTCCACGTTAAGATTACAATTACTCACTAATTAAATTAAAATTACTAAAATTCAGTTCACTTGGCATATTAAATTCATTGAGACCTTCCACTTAATTTATTTGACGTATTGGATTAAAAATCCACCTGAAAGTTTGATATAAACAAAATTTATAAACTTCCTTATTCGGGTAACATCAAACCCTAGACCAAGACATAGATTCTATTAATAATTAGTATCCATCATATAAATAATATCATCGCTTAATTCGCTAAGTTTATTGACCCAAAAAGAATCTCAATCTTCTATGAATTAAAACAATAGGCACTATCTATAGGCTACTAAAAATGTCTAGATTAAGAGCATTATTATTTTACAAAGCCAGTATAAAATAATTATCTCAAGTCGATTTAGTTCAATACAGATAAAATGTACTGGCACAAGGAGTTTTCTAAGGTTGAGATAGACCTATTAATCTACGTGCTGTAGCTCTACTGATTATATGTCTAATTTCATCTAAAACTGTGAACTATGAACTATAAACTTATATTCCATAAGAACCGATCATCTAATATTCCATGCGTAAACTATAGTCTACACACTAGATCATCTAGTATATAGAATATATGACACATATACATACGTTACAGAAATATTGTTAAGTGAACATTGCTCACACAAATTTTTATTAAAATGAAATAAGTGAAATCATAAATAAATACTATAATCATTAAAAAAGCATGTCTATTAATCTATATTCCTAATAGATAATATATCATGTATGACCCATGTCATGGTAGCATGTCATGGGGTCATATTTCATAGTATGTGATGTCATGTATGTCCTACATTGTCTCAGGTTATCCATGTCACCATCACCCATCGAAGCTAGCCCGAGTGTAAGAGACTTGACCTAAGTGGCTTGTGACTCAGGTACTTTTGTCCTGATTTTATATAAGGAAATTGTATCCTAATTTTGTAATTAAAGAAATTAATGATACTGGAAATCAAGACAAATAGAGATTAGGTGCGAGGGCTGATGAAGACACTAACCAGAGGGCTCTTTGGATGCTTGGAGACTTGAATACTTGAATGCAATGGGTGATTGTGATCTTAGATGGTTTGGTGAGGTTTCTATTTATAAGTAAATTTTGTGGTGTGAAAATTGTTAAAAAATAATTGTTAGTAAAATTTTTTGCAAATATGTCAGTTGCGAAAATCTCTGCATCTATATTAGTTGCAAAAATCTTACATTTTATTTTTTACAAGAATTCTAGCATAACAGATATGACAAAAATGCCTGCATCGCACAAATTGTAAAAATTCTTAGATAAGGTATACTGGTGAAGTGGCCTGCAACACAGATGGTACAAGGAGTCCTATAACATAAGGTGTCGTAAGATTCCCTTTGGAATGGGCAATTTTGGGCTACTTTGACCATGGTCTAGTTGCATGGGTTAGATTTTATTCATGTTCAGTTCATTTCAAGTTGTCTCAATTCATAAATTGAAGTTATAGGAAATTTTTAAGGATGCTGGGAGCTTACCGAGCATGCCAGAATGATATTAGGGTTTCTCGGGGTTAAGTTGGTTAACATTAGGCTAAAGTGTGACTTTTAATGACCTTACGACCATTTTAAAAAATATTATGCAGAAATGGATTGAGATGGAAATGAACTTTTTTTATTTCTTCAATTAACCCTTACAGTCACATACTAAATGACCTAGGTTATCTTTTTTGGACATGATGAATTCATTGGTGAGGTCTGATTAGCTTTTACGATTATCTACCAACATATGTGTCAATACATGAAATTCTAGGCATGTTTTCTAAGGCGGACCTTAAAACTTGATTTGAGCTAATCTGATAGATGGCTACCTCAGTAAATGTCTCTTTAACATATCTGTGGAGTTTCAAGTCATTCTATAATGAAATGAAGGTTTCGATGATATCTGAAATTATGTTACTCGAATTTTATTGATATGAGGAATTTTGGTCCCATTGCCCAAGATAACATTCACAAGAGTTTATTAACCTAAGCCCTTTTCTATGTTCTTTTGTATGTCCTTGATGGTTCCATAAATTTTCATGATATTCTTACTTTAAATGGGGGTTCAATTTATACTAGTGTTTCTAGTAAGTCGGTAAAAGTCATTTTTGACAATTGAGTTGAAATGACCCTTAAATACTAATTTTGGCCACTTTCTCAGTGTAGTTGTCTTCATTTTGATGCTTTGGATTCCTCGTTGTAGTTTCATGACATCTAGATTCGATTTAGGCTTCCAATTGATATTGATTATTACTCTCTCTAGTCAGAGACATAGTTCGTCATTTTTGCCATACAATTATTTCTGCTCAATTCTATCATTTTGACTTGGCTAAAACTTATGAAATATGTTGAAGGAGGTGTTCAAATGATGATTTATCAAGATGAGACATGGGCCTTTATCAAAATGAATTTTATAACAGTTTAGAATGATAGGAAAAAAATAAGGTGATTATAGTTTGTGATGTTGAAAAATAAATTAAAAGAGTTTCCAACTAAATCGATATCGAGTTGGTGGCTATTTTGTAAAAGATCAAATTTCAAAATAAACAACCACTTTCTAGTTAGGTCATTGTATTACAGATAGCATTTTAACACTCTATGGAAATGACCATAACTTTCTTTAAAAAATTTAAAATTACGCATGATTTGCGGCGCTAGAAACTAGACTCAAAGAACTTTAGAATAAATGTGGATTAGGTTATTTGCTAATTTGTATAAAAGAAATATAACTATTCAAAATTATCCCAAAAATATAAAATGCAGTAGTGGAATTCAATGCATTGCTTAGGGATTTAATTGAGGAATACTTTTAGGTGTAAACAATAAGATTTGAAAAAATTAAAAATAATTTATTAATAAATGCATTTTATTTTCTTTTATTTTCTAAAACACTTAAAAAAATATATTTATAATTTTATATTTCATTCGTTTTCTTTTCGTTTTCTTCTCTTTTTCTTTTTCTTCTCCTTTTCTTTTTCTTCTTTTTCACACCAAATTCGAGTTCCAAAGATAAGAAAAAGGAGTTAAGATTCCCCTTGGGGTAGACCCCCTTGGGCCAGTACCATGAAAAGAAACGTTTTAAAGTCTAGAATACTATAAAAAGTAAGTGAATGAGGGTGATGATATTCCACCCCGCAAAAATCTTTCCCCACTCCACTTTTTTGCTTTTCTTTTTTTATTTATTTAGTTTGTTTTTATATGCCATTTAAATGACAAAATTGCCCTTAATTCATTGATTTTATAGATTAATTTCACTTATTATAAAAAATAATCTATTAATATAATTTAAATTTTTATAATGAAAAATATTTTTTATTTTATCAATACAATTTAAATTTTTATAATGGAAAAGACTTTTTATTAAAAAACAGTTAGGTTAACTTATAAAAATATTCTTAAATTTGATCATAGGAAGGTAACTCATATGGCATAAATAAAATATTTAAAAAATTTGGGTAGCAATTACTTGCCCACATATCAAAAAAATCTAGAAATACAACTTACCATATTATTCTTAATTTTTATCATAAGAAGGTAACTCATACGTCATAAATTGCATATAGAGGGTGATATTCTCACCCACTCAACAGTAGAGTCAACATTTTTAGTCAGTAAAGACGAATATTACATGCTTTCTCAGAAGATAGTAAGAATATTTTTATAGTAAAATTATTAAAAATAATTATGGCAATATAAGAAATTTTTTAGGATAATTTTTAAAAATTAAAATTATTTTGAAAATTTATAATTTTGTTAGTGAATTGGTCCCGTACATGTATGTCGCACCGAAAAATGATAATTGCAAGTGAATAATGGGATTTGATTTTTCACCATTTGGAGTACCAACAAATAAAAAAAAGACAAAATAAATCTCCAACAACCTCTATAAATCAGTAAAACTCTCTATTACATATTTACACTTTCTCACTTTTACTAATTTCAACAAATTTTGATGTTTCGCTACAAAAAACAAAAAATCCGAACGGAGGATAATCGAGTGCGAAAATTTTTTTTGACAATCATATTCTTCAAGTCGAAAGCTTCCAAATGAGTACCATTATCGTTATTTTATACGAATTTTTTTGAATTCGTTAGAATGAATTTGAAAAACCGTTCTAACGATTTTGGCGCTATGCATCTTCAAAGAGATTTTTTGAACCTGTTAGAACGGATTTAAAAAACCGTTCGAACAGTTTAATGTAAAAGAGAGAAAAAAAAAACTATTATACAGAACATTAAGCGGTATTTTTCAAATTTATTAGAATGAATTTAGGAAACCGTTCTAATAGTTTTTGCATTGTTCATCTTTAAAAAAACATAATTTGAAAAAAAAATCAAACGCTATTTTTTATCCAAAACCACGTTTTATTTTATTTTTTATTACTCCAAACGCACACAAAGCATACGAGGGACTGATTAATAAAATTATGTAGGGCGCTTTAAAAATAGATATATATAAACTTTAAAAAAATTTCATTTATAGTATATAAATTATTTTTCTACATTTTTTGTAAGTTGAAATAAGTAAAATTTATTTAAAAAAATTTATTTTTTACCACAAAAATTTAAATTATATTGATAGAATAAAAAGTTATTATTTATTATAAAAATTTAGATTATATTAATAGATTTTTTTAATAAACAGAATTAATCTATTAAATTAATGAACCACGAATAATTTTGTTATTTGAATGAAATCAAAACAAACAAATAAATAAATAAATAAAAGAGAAATAAAAAAGTGGAGTGAGAGGAACGTTTTGTGGAATGGGATATCATCACTCATAAATAAATAAAGTCAAAGAGTACAATAAATAGAATTTTATGGCCTTATCTTCTTCGAAAGGTCAATCTTGCTTTCTTCCGCATCTCGCTAAAATTCCAAGATTGAACTAATAATAGACAGCTTTGGACTTCGCGCAAAGCGAAAGTCACCCACCCTCCAAGCCGTGAAAATATTTATACATTACGGAGTGTTTGATTGTAAAAAAACAAATTAGTTAAAAAGTATAATAAAAGTAAAAAGATATGACATAAAGATAATATGTAGAGAAATTTAATTGTATAAAAGAATAAAAATTAGTTAAAATTGATAAATTTTAATTATTTTTAGGTGCTACCTAACAAAAGCCTGCCCAGGAGGAAGAGGTGTGTTGAAATGGAATCAAAAGTTAAAAAGAGGATAAAAGTTAGTAATTTCTATTACTTTTTAGTACTTTTTTAATCTCCTTTTCTGAAAAATTAATATTTAATCGCTTGAAAATTGAAATATTAACTTTTGTAAAATATGTTAATTTTTTCAAATAAAAATGATAAAATTTTACAGGTATAATAAATACTCTTTTTAATCACATATCAAATGCATTCTAAACTTAATCTTTAAAAACTTGGTTGTTATACTTTCTCTCTCTCTCTCTCTCTCTCTCTGTCTTCATAATCACTGATCACTTCAATTAAGTGGGTAGTTTACCTACATTAACGCGTTAAATTTTCTAGAGATAAAATTAACCCCAACTTTGACATTAATTCTTAATAATATCTAATGAGTCCACACCTTGCAATGATAATGCCTTCCACAAAAGAGTTATATATGATTGTCTTCCTCTGTCATCTTCCATGCTTTTGTGGAATCCAGTTAATTTTACTTTTGGGAATTGAAAAGCTCTCAGTTTTTTTTTTTTTAACCAAAAAAATTAAATTTTTATGCTTTTGAAATGGAAAAAAAATAACTTCTTGAATTAAAATAATTATTATTTCACGTCAAAAGTTAAAATTTGGCCTTTTATATATATATATATATAGAGAGAGAGAGTAGAGTGAGCGTTTAAAGCGATAAAAAGTGAAATAAAATGAGATAAATTATAATTTATAATTAGTACAAGCGAAATAAAAAATAAATAATTTCTTTTTTCGTTTTTAGCAAGCCAAACATAGCTGTAGTTGTCAAATGCTCAAAAAGGCCCAAAAGCTAACTTTTTTATTTCATCTCCATCCCAAACGCAATAAGAGCAAGTGCACCAATGAATAGCTAAATTATCTAAGTAAACAATACACATTTTTAACTAGTAGCTTTTCTTTTTCAAGCCACATTAATGCTAGGTATTTTACCAATTACCTATTAAAAAATTAATTTTTTAAAATTGGAGCCCATTGTCTTCTTTAATTTAAAGATCATTGTCTTCTTCAACAAATAATAAATAATTGTTTTACTGGTGAACAGTAACTCGGTAGAAATGAAGAGTTACTGTAGCAGGAACAAAAATAACTGTGACTTTAGAGAGTTTGGTGCAGATAATTTTCTTCATATTTGTTAGTAAAAATACATAAAATAATTATTTACCTATTTTACTGTACATGCTCTAAAGCCAACGTACAGCTGGCTGATAAAAGGTGTTGTTTTGTGAAACAAATTTGAGGATTCAAACGATCAGCGGCAGTTAATTTCGACCGCACCCCTTTTGCTATTTCCGCGCCAGATGGGGGATAGAGTGAGCCTATTTGCACTTCATTTTTAGTTTCTTATACTCCGAATATATATTATTCATTGTGAGAAAAGATAGAAGTGTAAAAAATTAAAAGTAGAGTGTAAATAATAATTCCTCTTTGGGGATAAGTGTACAATTGTGTAATATATGTATAGCAATAGCTTCATATTTTTAGATTCCCAATAAATTAGGTGACGTCTGGAGTCATGCAAAAGTTTATAAAAAATTTAGAAGTTAGTATTAAAATAACATAAAAATAATAGTAAATTTTGATTAAAGAAATTAAAAATTCTTAAAAATTTTTTGAAAATATTTTAAGAAAATTTGAAACTCTGAACGCCCTTATAATAATAATAATAATAATAATAATAATAATTTAAAAACAAACTGACGAAAAGGCATTATCAGAAACGGAACGCCCTTTAGAATAAGGAATCCTATAATAATAATTCAAGCAGTTTATTAACGTTTCACAATGTTCCCCGCCCATCAAAATGCAAGTTAAAATCTTGAAGATCCAAATGGACCCTTATAATCTTATTCTTGTCTAGATTTACCCTTTTTACCGAACTAATGGCCACACAGGCTAATGCATTTAATGTTACATGCAAATGTTTTTTCTTTTTTTTTTTTGGGTCAGTACATGCAAATGTTATTTGACGGAGGCCTCGTGTGACGACACTTTTAGCTCTTTTGTCATTAATTTTTATAATTGAAATAGAAGTAAACTATAAGAGTTAGTTCGAATAGTAATATTTTGAGTGTACTTTTTAGAGTAACTAGTTTGAATTTCTTTAAAATCATTGAAAAAATTACCCACTAGTTATTAACTTCAAGATTTAAAGTGAGTTAACAAAAAAAAATGAAAGTAAATTGTTAGTCTTTTAGTCTAATATTCTTTTTAATAAAATTAACATTTAATCACTTAAAAAATATGTCATTTAAACTTTTATAAAATATATTTAGGAAATGTTTGGTGTGAAAGTAAAATTTTGAGATGAGAGATTATAAGGGTAATTATTATTTTAATAATAATTAGTAGGGTAACAAGTTCATGATACTCGTGTTTAGATTAAAAGAATAAATATTATCCAATAATAATTATATTATGTTTGAAATATTGAGAGATAATAGTATTTTACTTTAGAGAGAAGTGTATAAGAATATTTTACGAACAATAAGAAGATAGTATAATTTTTTTATTTCTCTCTGTTACCCATCCCTTCAACTAATAATAATTTATCCTTATAAGAAGATAATCCTTACTCCTTTGTTAACCTTCCTCTTTCAAATTAAAGTAATAAAGAAAAAAAATTCCCCTAATAAAACTTACCTATTATTACCCAAATGAACTTGGCCCTCGGTGAAGTTTTACGGGAGCAGTATTTACCTCCGTTTCAAGTACGCTAAGTACAAATATTTTGTTCAACGTCGCAATGCGTGAGTCAGTAACGATTCCAATTCGGCAACAAATTCAAAAATTACGGATACTCTCCATACTCAAAGCTATGTTTGGACATGAATACAGCGTGAGAGTGGGTTATCACAGTCGCTGCAGTAATCCTAAAACGACGTCATTTTGGTATTTTTTTTTCTCAAAGCGCGCTATTCAACTTAAGTTCCTATATTCGAATATGAATTAATGTATTTGAATATGTATTCGAATGAAAAAAATGACATATTTGAATATGAATTGATGTATTCGAATATAGAGACTTAAGTGGAACAGCGTCGTTTTGAATGTAAAAATAACGAAACGACGTCGTTTTGGGTTTACTACTGCGACAGCAGTAAAACCTTAACTGCTGCCCCCAAGTCTATGAATATATGGAGAAAAAGAAAAAGTGAAGAAGAATAATAGAAATATAAATTGAAATAAAAATTAAATTTATCCTAATTTTTTATTAAGTTAAAAAATAAAATTAAAATGAATAAACATTTACTATCAAAATTTAATTTTATTTAGTTAAGTGCTCAAAAATAGTACAAATTATAAATTTATTTTTTTTCTATTTTTCTTTTTCTCTAACAAATCCATATTCCGAACATAGTATAAAAATTTCAACTAATCAAAATGTTTCACTTGCCCTTGTCATCCAAAGAAAAATAAAAATAAATAAAAAAACATCATTACTAGAAATAAAAATATGTATACACACACGAATAATTAGTTCCAATGTTTTATAAATATGCTATGGCCCCGTTTGGAGCAAGAAAAAATAAAATAAATTGAGATAAAATGTAATTTGGGGTTAATTTTGGCGTCGTTTTTTTTAAAAAGTCACAAACCGTGAGAATGGTTTTCTAAATCCGTTCCCATGAATTCAAAAAAATTCACAAAAAATAGCGACAATGGTACTCGTTTGAAAGCTTTCGACACAAAAAATATGATTGTATAAAAAATTTACACATTCGATTAACTTACTTTCAGATTTTTTTATTTTTTTAGCAAATTATTGAAATCTTTTGAAATTAGTGATGGTAGGAAAATTAGAGGTAGAAGAGTTGTTAGAGATTTATAGAGTTTTTTAGAGTTTTATGTTATGCCAAACGGGGCCTATGTCATATATATAGATTGAACATAATATCAATTGTAATACAAGTGAAATTATTTTTATTTATTTTAATGTTCAATTAGGCTTACCAATAATTAATAAGTTGAGAAATATATCATTTTACCAAATTATATGAATGGACAGTATATTTAATTTAGCGTAATATATTTTTATTTTATTAGAATTGGGTTTTGGCTAATTAGTTAGTCACCGAGATTCAATTCCTTTCGTTTTTTTTTTAGTAATTCTTAAGCAGAGTGGGACTTAATTAATTGAATGAAATAATTCAACCAACTATTAAAAAATATTATTTAAATTTTACAATGCAACAGGAGAAAAAAAATAGAGATGGAATTAAGAACAATTTCCCGACATAAAAGTAAATTTATAATTTATAATTTTTTAATTACAAGAAATTGTGCTCTTTAAAATACCGTCTCAACTCGTGAAATATACACTAAAAATAAAATAATCAAACAAACAATTAAAATAGAAAAACGTATGCTCAACCCAGTGGTGTGATCAAACAAAATTTGAATTCCTAAAGATACATAGAAGAACCAAAAAAAAAAAAAAAAAAGAAGAAGAAAGAAAATAAAATAAAAAGTTACTATGAGAGTTTTTATTACAGTAGTATTCTTTATTTATTATCTAGTTATTAATTTCAAGATTTCATGAATTAGTAGAGACGCACGCAAATTAACTTAAATATTTTAAATATTTAAAAAAAATAATTGATTATTAGGTAATATTGTAACGCACTGCCCAATAAAGTAGTAAGTAAATGAATTTGTTATTTAAAACCTTGCTTCATATGTGTTATATGATATTACTCTCTTAAACATTTAAAAACCCCTAATTAGTTGAGACAAAAATATTTGTGTATATGTTGTGTCTTTAGTAAAGGGTAATTACATTTTTACCTATTTGTGATTTAGATGAAAATATATAATCTAATCTAATTTAAAAGTCAACACATAAATCCCATTGTGATTTGTATTAAAATATAAAATCATTAAAAATATTAAAGTTAACTAGATTTGTATCATAGGTGCTATATAATTTCATATATTGCCATCGAAAAAATATTGTTTAGAAAATAGAGACAAATTGAGTTCATTTTAAAAAATTAATAATGCCTCATTTTATATTAAAAATTCATAAAATGTACTCTAATCTATCTACTTTTCCTTAAAAAAAAAATCTTAACCAATTTTAACTTATGAGATACAAATTTAGTTAAATTTAATTTATTCAGTCAAATTTGCACTTTAATCCAAATCATGATAGGGCTAGTTATTAACTTTTAACTAAAAAGAAAAGTAAAGCGTAAAATCCCCTTTCAACAATTAGAAAAGTGTTTTGCATGATTCAAATAGTTGTTAAGATCATGATCTAAGGTTGGGAGTAATGAAGTGGAGGAGATCAATTGAACACATGCCTTTCATCCAAGCTAAGGACACTTGGCAAGTATCCAACCACTCAATTTTTAAAGCACGTTTGCAATGGTGAATGTAGGGAAGGAGAAAGCTGCCTTACTCCCTACATCTTCATCCATGATCCATGCAGTACTATCATCCACCTCCGAACGTCGTCTTGCCACTTAGGGCAACAAAATTGAACATGAAGATGTCATTATAAATATTAATCATGGTTCAAAGAAAAATGTTGGACACTTTTACTTTACCAAAACTCTACCTTTTTTCTTCCTTATACTTTTTTTATCCCTCGCATTAGTGCTAACTTGACCATCAAAGAGGCATTTGGCTAAACTCCGCTTGCTCGGCAATTTTTCAATTGATCAGTAAAAAGACAAACATTACGATTCAACCTCGTTTGTTAGATTCCCAGGGAACAGGTACAACCATCAAAGAGCGTTGTTCTAATAAGTCATCATCGACTGTTGCCAAATTAAAAAGTGTTTTGCATGATTCAAAAGTTATTAAAACCAGATCTAAGGTTGGGAGTGGTGAAGTTTAGGACACGTTTGGTGATTTAATATTTACATGAGTGGGTATACTTATTTTATTACGAGATTATATATATATATATATATATATGTTGTGCTCATAACTTGTCATTCCACATGTTTACTATATTATGGTCGCATTATACAAGTATTTAGGTTATATTTTGTATGTAGAAATGGAATGGAATTCATTCCCACTTTAACTTATTCTCATGTTTGATGTCAAAAAATTAAGTTGAAATACTATTTCATGAAAATAGCCATTCCCATATTAAGTGGGAAAAGACATTCCACAATTGAAGTGATAGAATAGTTATTTCCACAAATGTAAGTGATGGAATAACCATTCCGTTACAATCAAAAATTGATCCAAAAATTGAAAAAATAAAAATAAAAAACAAGCAACTACTTTGTAATAAAAATATTTTTAATTACTCCCTTGAGTTATAAAATGACAATTTTACCATTTGACCTTATTTTTGAACTAGATCCGAGCATG
Organism: Vitellaria paradoxa; assembly: GCA_019916065.1. Lineage (NCBI taxonomy): Eukaryota > Viridiplantae > Streptophyta > Magnoliopsida > Ericales > Sapotaceae > Vitellaria > Vitellaria paradoxa. The sequence continues at coordinate 36,783,907 of CM034235.1, forward strand.
GGTTATAAAATGACTGTTTTATCTCTAGGTCCATTTTTCTTTTTTTAAATACATATTTCAAACTTCCAAAAAACTAATAAAAATATTCTTTCATATTACTTAAGAACTAAGCAAATTTTGATCTGATTCAAACTTTGGGCTTGGGCTTCCCAAAAGTTTAAAAAAAAAAAAATTATCAATGTGTTTCTTGATAACTAATAAAATTTCATCTCAATCTAAACTCAAATTGTAAAATGACGATTTTATTCCTAAACTTTTTTTTGTTTGAATTCGCATTCTAAGTTGCCCAAAAGGTTAAAAACAATATCATTGACATATTTTTTATTTTTTAATAATTAAACAAAATTTAGTCTGATATGTTTTCAAATTATAAAATGACTATTTTTGCCCCTGCGCCTGTTTTTGGGCAAATTTTGTATTTTAGGTATCCAAAAGATTAAAAAATATTTATTAACGTATTTTTTAATAATTAAGAAAACTTTGACTCAATTCAAACTTGAATTATAAAATAACTGTTTTATCACTGGATCCTTTTTTACTCCAATTTGTGCTTCGAAAATAAAATTTTTTTTTATAATTTTTAAAAAATTAATGTTAGTAGTTTTTATTATATTTCATTTTATTTCATTATATTTAAAATATGTAATCAAATTATAAAAATTTAAATGTTTATTCCATTTTCATTATTTTCATGTTGATAACCAAACAAAGGAACGGAATTAGCATTTCAGTCCATTCTCATCCTTATTCCATTCTTATCTCTTATTCTATTCTATTCTATTCCATTCTTACATACCGAACATAACCTTAGGATTTTTAATTAGTGAGTTTAGTAACCGCTCTATTAATATATACTCCAGGTGATGCTAGTGGAGTTGATTATTAACTAACTTTGTTGGACTTTTAATTCCCATTTGCTCGTTCCTAATTTGTGGGTTCTTTCAATTAGACTAAGATTGTATTATTTTAATTAAAGTACAAAATCGTAAAAAATAAAAATATTAAATTTTATTAAATTTTTGTTACCATGCCCCCACATAGGATATGTGTGATCATAAAAAAATATTATTTAAAAAAATAAAAGCAAAGTGAGTTGATTTAAAAAAATAAAATAATGTTTTATTTTAACATAAAATTGATAGAATGTGCTTTTATCTATTTATTTTTGTAAAGTTCTTTTTTTCTCAATAAATTTTAACTCATAAGGTATAAATTTAGTTAAAATTCATTAGATTCAATCAATTTAATATGTATTTTTAACTTAAATCATAAGAGGGTTATGTGTTGACTTTAAATTAGAGGGAGTCATATATTTTTGAATCAAACTCTAATGACGGATAAAATAAAATTACTCCTTTTTTCTCCTAAGAGTTAATTATAAATATAAATCTTGGGGGTTGTAGTGTAATTATCCCTATCTATTTTATTTTTGAGAGTTCGATTATAAACTTGTTATAACCTCTCCAATAAGCTATCCCCTTGTTGAATACAGACAGTCCTTTTACCTTTCAAAAAAACTTGTTGAATACAGACAGGCGCATCCAACATAGCTAACAGAAAATATGTTATGCGTAATTAAAAATTATTAAATTCATAATCTTTAATAGTTGCGAATTGTGTTTGTGTTCCACGGAAAAAAGCTAAAAACGTTTTCCCCCTCCGTATGTTTCTCGAGAAACTGAACGTACGAGAAGATGCAAGATAGTAACCTACGGCACCTTTTAAGGCTCCGTTTGGAGCAAAAAGATATATAATCGTAGAAAAATTCTAAAAATTTTTAAAACTTCCTATTATATTTTGCTCACTTCATATTTTATAAAATTTCTATAAATTTATATATTTTTACATATTCAAACAAATTTTTATAAATTTCAATAAATTTTTTACAAACTTTAATAACATTTCCACAAATTATAAAAGCTTTTGAACAATTTTTAAAACAGTTTTGACATAAAGAGTGCGTTTGGCATCTACAAAAAAAAAAAAAAAAAAACTAAAAACTTCTAAAAACTTCTAATCACATCAACTTTTTTATTTCGCTGCACGTATTACGAACTCACAACTTTTCTCACTTTATCTCATTTTTTCTCACTTTTTATCACTTCAAACACACACAAATTCGTTAGAATAAATTTAAATTTAAAAATTTTGATATAAGGGGCCAATTGGATGCTACCAATAGGGGCATCCATAAATAATACACCATTACAAGTTTTGATATGATGTTTTTTGCTTGGTTTGGGAAATAAAATTTCCCCCCTCTAAAAATTATCCCCCCTTTTAATCTTGGAAGAAGGTGTATTATTTTTGGAGAGGGTTTGAGCTCTCCAAAAATTATCCCCCCTTATATGGATTAAATTGGACTATTATGCCCCTTCTCATCCCCTTTTCTCACCTACAAAATGTATTTTATATTAGAAATAAATTTTTTTTTCTAATGGAAAAATGTATTAAAAAGTTATATTAATAAAAATAAAAAAATATAATTTTTTTCCAAATAGAGAGTTGTGTGATTAAAAAAATATATTTTTTTAAAAGAGGAGGTGATGTGATTTTAAGATAATAATATAATTAATTTGTCTAAAATTAATTTGTACTAGTTGGTTTTCACATTATATAATTAACATAAACAAGTTTAGGTAACCAAGTTTAATTTAATGGGTAACCAAGTTTTGGGACACCATAAGGGCATAAGAGTCATTTGACTATTTTTTCCATCATTTACCTACTCTTATTTATAAAAGATCCAAACCAAGTTAAAAGTTATTCTTCTCCATAAATATCATATCAATGTGAGCCAACCCTCTAAAAATAATATCCCTTCTTATCTTATACTCCCTCTAAAACTTATCCTCCTGAAATTTTAGCATCATCCAATCGAGAGTAAAGGTTAAAAAATTTCTGTCAAAATCTATTCAAACGAAACTATTTATCTCAAAAAAAAAAATAAAAATGTAATTTGGTGGTGAGCTCTAAACACTAATCCAAACTGCACTTTCTGTTGTTTTGGATCCCCAAACGTCCCCCTTGACAAGAAACAGTGAGGGAGAAAAGCAAATCTTTCCTCCCAAGCAACAGAAAAGAAAGAGCAAGGTAAAGGGAAAAAATGTGAAACAGCGAGCCAAAAGCAAAAAATTAATAAAGTGAAAGGAAGAGCTGTCGAAGCTTCTGATCTTCAATGTCAAAGTCCATTCCCCCCACGCAAACTCAGGTGGCAAATCGATCACACACCGTTAGAGAGAGAGAGAGAGAGAAAAGGCTTTACCATGAAAGCAACAGAGGAGATAAGAGTTTCACGCACACAAGACGGAGAAGTCACGCAACACAGAGAGAGGTCTCTGACTCTCTGACCCAACATCATCTCATGACTCATGAGTCCCCCCCCCCTTCTCTCTCTATATCTGCCAAGTCTTCTCCTCGTTCAATGCCCTGCGGACTCATTCCCGTTAATCATCATTCATTGCTGGCCAGCTCCACCCCCATTTAATATTCCGTTCTCTCTCTCCTTTCAAAATTCTCCACCCCCACTTTAATATTCCATTCTTTCTCTCCCTTCAAAATCAAACTTCTCAACCCCAAATTTGCATCTCCACTAGATCTATCTATAATGAACTACAATTTGTTTATTTGTGGTGGGATGTTATTTTAGAAATAACTGGAGTTTGGAAATTAATTTCCTTTTTTTTTTGTCTGACATTTGCCCCGTGCAATTAGCACGGTGCCACAGTAGAAAGGTGAAAACCTGAAGGGGGGAAAAAAGTTAGTAAGAAACTGAAACAGAGTGAATTCTTCAATCTCTCTCTCTGCCTAAAATCACAGAATAAAAACCCCACGTATTCATTCCTTTCCTTCCCGCTTTTCTTTCCAGTTTCTTCTGTTCCCAGCCATCTTCCTCTCCAATGGCTTCTTCTGCAAATCCTAACACTAACAACATCAGTGCATCTTCTTCAGTTAATGCAATATTTGACCCGACTTCAGTAACCAACACCACTTTCGTTCGGGCCGATCCCTCAACATTCCGGGCCGTGGTGCAGAGACTTACCGGAGCTCCGCAAGACCCGGTAACCAAGAAGCACCCCGTCACCGCCCCCGCACGCCTCCCCGGCTGCAGACCAACCTCCGGCGAGATGGGTCCCCGGAGATCAGCGTTCAAGCTCCACGAGCGGAGGCAGAGTGCGAGGAAGCTGGAGATCAAGCTTAACAATGGCGGTGCTACTGCTACTGCTACTTCTGTCGGGTCGTCTGCTACCAGGCAAACGGGCTTTGTGGGGTTTGGAGGTCATGAGATGGCGATGGTGTCGCCCGTGTCACCTCTAGACTTGCTCGGCCGCGGGAGCCCAAGAACTCCTCTGTCACCTTGTGAGGAAGAAGAGAGAGCCATTGCAGAGAAGGGTTTCTACTTGCACCCGAGTCCACTCAATACACCTAGAGGTTCTGAACCACAGCTCTTGCCTTTGTTCCCTCTTCACTCACCCAGAGACCATTCATCTTCTTCTTCTTCTGCATAGTTCCTAATTCTTCTTCTTAGTCTCAATGAATATGTTTAATTATATATATATTTGTATTCGTATTCCCATGAATGTAATCTCCTTGTTATGCTGGATTTTTTCATGGAACATCATGATCTTGTTAGCGAAATGCAACCCTTACGCGTTCTTGCTCAAAACGACGTCGTTTTGGCCAAAAAAAAAAGGAAAAAAAAAATTTAAATCAAGATTGCTCCGACGCCTTCCCAAACCTTGTGCTTGCTTCTCATTCAATCGGTGCGCAAACTCATCACTGTTGTTCCGACCGATTTCATTGCTGTGCGCGTCAAAATAGTTACGAAAAAGTTTCTGGATTTCTCCGGAGGGCAAATGGACAATTCAGGTACCTCGAATCCTTCCTCTGTTGTCAATGTCGAGACCTTGGAGCAACGTCGACGACGGTGAATCGTGCTTCGCCCACGACAATTATGGCGGCATTACTTTCGGTTATAACTTCGATACATTGAATAACAACGTATGTGCAGAAAACGATGGGGCCAGGTCTGATTTCATCACTAAACAGCTTTTTTCAGTGCGTAGGGGGGGTGGGGGGAGGAGGGGGCTGCAGTCGGGTTCCGGGGGCGTGTGTAGGGGGGAGGAGGGGGTCGCAGTGAAGAAATGAAGGGTTGAGATTTATTTTCACTTTAATAACATGTAATTTTTTACAATCTGTATTAATTATGTTTTAATCAGATTTTTTTATTTTGAAAATAATTTTATTTAAATTAACTTAGAACTATTCGATTAAAAACAATCAAATCTCAACCTTTGATTTTTTCACTGCAGCCCTGCATTGAATTCTTTCACTGCAGCCCTGAAACCCGCTGCAGTCGGGGGGTCGACTGCAGCCGTAACAGTTGACCCAAAATGGCGTCGTTTCGGCATTTTTCTCTTCAAAATGACATCGTTCCACTTAAGTTCTCATATTCAAATATGAGTTGATGTATTTGAATATGTTATATTCGAATATGAATTGATGTATTCGGATATGAGAACTTAAGTGAAACGGCGTCGTTTTGAGGAGAAAAATATCAAAACGATGTCGTTTTGGTTGACTGCAGCCCCCCGAGTCCAAGGGGCTGCAGTCGGCGAAACGGCATCGTTTCGCTTAAAAATAAATTAGCCTGGGACTTTTGTTTAACAGTAAAACTAAGTGCAAGGAAAAATTATAACTAAAAATAATAAATTTTCTTTTGATTAGATTAGAAAATAAAATAAAATAAAAATATTGTTAATATGATTAAGTAATTTTTAATAGCGTGTTTGGTAAAATAAATATAAATTTTTTTGCAGCATTTGAGATTTTGTGTGTGTTTGTTAAAAATTTTTGAAACTTTTAAATTGAGTTAAAGTAAAATAATAATTATACTTCTCGCTAACTCATCAAAAAATTGATATGTTGGTGTTCGGCAGTAAATTTTACCACTGGAACTGTTGACCACGTCGACCGGAAACTCACCTATGAACCTGTCGAACAAAGACAAGAGAAAGGTTACAGCCGGAGTGAGAGTTTCTTGCCGGAAAATCCTCCAATGCTTAAGTCAGCAAATTGCCTTCGAGAGAGAGAGTTCGCGAGAGAGAGAGAGCTTTTTCAGATAAGATGAGTAATGTAATAAGTTGGCAATAGTCAGCTTACCGTAATTGTTAAGTGGAATGTCGTATTTGTAGTAATGTAAATAATAAATAAAATAATACCTGTGATTTGATTGCATCCATACTTTCGGGTACCTCTTTTCTTTCCTTACTTTAAATGCCTTTCACTTCTCATTTAATACCCCATACCTTTTATTAAATGCTTTTGGCAGTTAAATATGGTTATATAGCCGGAATTAAGTTGTCAAACTATTTACTTGTCACATCTATTAACTACTCGTAACGAAATGAACTAATTTAGTTCCCTTTACCGTGATAAATACATAACCCAGTCATAATTAAGGTGCATTCATGGTTATATGTTCTTATTAATGCTGTGAGACCCATGCCTAACATTTATTAGCCGCCAATCGAAGGACCGAACAGACTTACCTTTGAGATCCTCGGCTAACGCCACGTGGCAAATATGTATAATGCTCACGAGTGGAATAGGCATCAACTGTAAGTTGTTCGGTATTGGACCACGTGTCATAGGTCAAAGTGTTTGGTATTAGGCCACGTGTCATCCATCCCTACTTGTTCGGCATCATATGTCTCCAGGTCTTATTTTACCCAACATTTTGCCCCCACTCTGGTTGGGAAAACCATATTTCCCAAGCAGAGTAGTAGATAACAAAGACCTTACCTCACTAATCCCCTTAATCTTTTCGTGTGTTTTGTCGTTTAGTGTCCATTTGACGCACTTCAAATCCGATTGACCACTCCTCTTCCTTAGTAATGACACGCGTAGCGCCCCTTCAGCTTTTCACCTGTCGCGCCGCTTACACGAAACCTCATAGCCGTAATCCCCCAAACGTTTATGGACAGAAATTCAAAAATTGGGGCGATAATAAATACATTTTGACCGCTCATTCCTGCTTTCGTGGTGTCGATTCGTTTACGCTTTAGAGGTATACATACATATATAAACACAACTCGTCTCCTTCGCTTCTCTTTCTTGCAATACCAGTTCTTTGGTTTCCTTTATTTTTTTTTCCTCTCTAGCTCGCGTTCCTCCTTATCTTCATTTCCTTCCCCGAATCTTCGCTCTCAGTGAGTCAATCTCCTTAAACCAAAATCTTCTATTATGGGCAAGTTTGCAAATGAACTCAACTCTGAGGAGAAAATTAGGGCTTTTAAGGAGAAGTATCAGATTCCCCCAAATGTGGGAATCAGGCTCGCCTAGGAGGGCGAGCGTGAATCAAGGGAATTCTCCGTAATAGCCATCACTAAAGGTGGCCTTAGGTTCCCTTTGCATCCTTTCATTCGCTTTATCATGAGCATCCTAGACCTTGGATCTAGAAACCTCACTCACAATTTCTACAGAATAGTAAATGGGGTGATAGAAATAAACAGGCGATATAGGTTCCACATTTCTGAGTGGGATCTGCTTTATTGCTACTCCATCCAGAAAGTGAAGAAGGATGAGAATAGGTGGTATTTGAAATCCCGACCAGAAAAAACCTTAGTCCATATGTTGCCTGATACGATTAAATCAGAAAGTGAACTGTGCGTCGTCACGGGTCACTGGACACACGATCCAGACGAAGATCGTTTTTCAATCGTCCTTCTAGTTTCTTTGGGCCCAGGTTGGTTGGCTTCAAGTGCTACCAGCTCTTACTCTTCTCAACTTTCTAATTTTGGGAAGTACACTAATCTTTTGATTTGATTTCTATGCAGCCGAACAAGCAAATAAGTTTGGGGCCAAAGGTATTCGTGTAGACAAGGATCATCTTGATCAAGTATTTAAGTTTCTTGGGGGTCTAGATCTTTACCCCTTCGCCAGATCAGTTCCAATTTTGTTCGGCTTCAGACCATCTCACCAAACTTTCATCGCTCCTCCTCAAGGTTTTGCCACTACAGAAGCGATCAGGCGGCTCCAATGGTGGTTTGGGGCTACTACTGAAGAGAAAGAAGGCTTCTACGCGTTGAAACACTCGGAGTGGGTTCGACCTCCCCCATTTGCTCTCCCTTTGATAACTCAGTCAATTTCTGCCCTAGAAGCAGCGATCCCCGGTCTTGCTGAACAACTGAGAAAGCAGAGACTGGTCTTGTTGGACGAGGAGGAGGAGGAGGAGGAGGAAGAAGAATTGCAACATCTTCCAGCCCCAGAATACTCCTCAGAACTTGAGGAGGAAGAAAGAGAAGAGGTAGTGGAAGTAGCAGAAGAAGAAGAAGAAGAAGCCATCCCTCCTGACACCTCTAAGTTCATTCTTAAAGAGGAGACAATCACAATGGCCCCCAAGATAGATTATAAGAAGCTTACTAAGGAAAGAGCTAAGCAATAAAAGATTGAAGATGCGAAGAAGAAAGCCAACGAGCGAAAGGCTGCCGGTAAGAGAAAACTTGATGAGGGAAAGGCTCCTGCTTCTGTCACCACCGAACAAATCCTCAAAGTAAAAATCAAAAAGGGGAAGGAGCAGGAGACTCTCCGGCTAAAACCTTTTGATGCCCCTCTGCAGAAGAAGGCTAGAATTTCGCCCATGGGGAGATTCAAATCGTCGAACCCCCAATGCCGACAAAGGAGCCCTCTGAAAAGGATGCAGCTCTTCCCAAAGATGCGTAACCTAAGGCCGCTGAGCCTACTTCCTCTCGACCAACTGGGCTTGTGCCCCTTGCAATTGAATATTCGCCTAATTCGGTTTGAGATTCTCCTCCCTTTATCTCGCATCCTTATACCGAGCCTCGAATTTCTGAAAGGTCGCCCATTTACAATCCAAGACTCGGCCTTCAACTACCTTGAGGAGTACCTCAAAGGCATCCTCCCTCCTCGAGACGTCTAGGCCACGAGGAAGAACAAGCTGGATGACATCCACAAGACACTAATGAAGAATGCCATCTTCGTAAGTGTGAAAATTTTTCCCTTGACTTTCCCTTTTTGCTCATTTACTTTTTGATGAACCTTTTAGCCTTTCTTTCTCTTGTCAGACTTCTCTCTTCACAATGGAACTGATCGCTCGGAGTCAAGCACTCAAAGCCAGTGCCGAACAGGACAGGACAAACATTAAGGACCTGAAGGCGAATGTAAGAAGATTGGAGAAAGAGAAGAAGAACCTTCAGTCGAGCAATGACGCCTTAGCAAAGAACAAGAATGAGCTCCTCAATGAGAAAAAAGAGGTAGAACAGCAACTCAATTTTGCTCTTGCCCAAGTAAAAGCCAGTGAGGCTCGTGTGGAATTCATGAATAATATCTTGGGCAAGAAAGACGAGGAGCTGTTGGAGAAGAATGGTAAACTTTCTAAGGCTGAGTTCGAGTTGGCTTCTTTTAGGGCCGAGTAGGAGGGTCTCTCCAGAGAACTGAACAACTTCAAGGCCGAACAAGATACACTCAAGCGAGAGATTGAAGCTCTCCGAGTTGAGCTGGCAATGAAGAATCGCCCCCTGGAGGAGAAGGACGGTGTGCTTCAAGCTGCCGAGGAGAAGGCGAGAGCAGAAGTTGAAGCCCAAATTAACGATTGCATGGAACAAATGAGGGATGCTCACAACGAATTCTTCCTTGAGGGTTGGGAGGCTGCTATGAAGAAGAACAACATTGATTACACCAACCCCATATATAAAGAGGTCCCCTATCCAGATCCGCAACGCCCAGCTACTCGGTTCAGCTTTGAACGCCCACCTCAGACTCCTTCCATCCAAACTATCGAAGAAAACATTAAGGAAGGCAAGGTTGAAGTGGAGAGTTCCCAGAAAGACACTACTTCCCAGGAACTTAAAGAAATTAGCCTAATTGTGAAGAGTGATCCTACTAAAGAGGCAGAGAAGTGAGCCCTTCCCTCTTCTTATTTTTGCTTTTTACCTTTTCACCTGTTCAGCCGTGTGCCAATGTATTGAACTTTTATAAATTCCTGCATTAAACGAATGAAAGTTTCCATTATTCCTCTGATCTTTACTTCACTTTACCACTTGTATCTTTTATTCCTTCAGAATTGTCGATACACTTATGGAAGAGTACTTTGACTTGCTCGCCGACGAATTATAGGAAGAGCTACCAAAGAATACCTTGAAGTGTTCTATCACAAGATAGTAATGAACCCATATAACAAGTGCTGACTTCCCGATTTAAATCCAACTTAGAGAAATTTTTAATGCTAGCAACAGTGTACATTGTAATTTACTCAAAAATTTGTAATAGGAATCTGTGAACTACTCTTTGTACATGCTCTGTTTTATTTGTGCTTACTTTATTGTTCGTGAGTTTCGTGTTTGTGCTCATGTAAGTGCTTTCAATGAACATAGCTCAGTAACCAAGCTTCACTCAAACTGTTTTAAAAATTGGCTAAGGTTCTTCTAAAAATCAAGCTTCTCAAGGATAATAAGCTTAAGTAATAAATTGCTTTTCATTGAGTAATCCAAACTTTCTGGTTGGGAGGAAATAACTTTAATGAATTGCAAAATAGCTTTTCACATACCTAAATGAGCTCGGCCGCCCTCAAACCTAGGTATAACAGCAGGGGCTTTCGCTTTCTGAGAAATTTTACCTTTCATGTCGATGCCGAGCTTCCTTTGAAGTGACTTTCGCTTTTTAGGAGTTTTTGCTTTTTTGTACCAATGCTCAGCGAACTGAGCGTGGTTCCTCTCTGTCAATTCTTTTCAATAAATCAAGTGACTGAATCTTGATTTAAAGAGATCACCTGGTCAGTCAATAAACCAGGGTTGAACCAGCACCCAAAGGGTATGGTTCCCTTTCTGTACCAACGTTCGGCAAGCCGAGCGTGGCTCCTTTCTGATAATCCTTTTCAATAAGTCGAGGAACCGAATCTCAGTTTAAAGAGAGCACCTGGTCAGTCAATAAACTAGGATTGAAGCAGCACCCAAATGGTGCGGTTCTCTTTCTGTACCAACGTTTAGCAAGTCGAGCGTGGCTCCTTTCTGATATTTCTTTTCAATAAGCCGAGAAACCAAATCTCAGCCTAAAGAGAGCACCTGGTCAATTAATAAACTAGGGTTGAACCAGCACCCAAAGGGTGCGGTTCCCTTTCTATACCATCGTTCGGCAAGCCGAGCGTGGTTCCTTTCTGAACCAAAATCCGAAAAATGAGTGGCACCTTTCTGTTAATCACGCCATTAACATAAACTTTTTGTAACTGCTTTTCTTTTTATTCACTTGCACAAAAGAAAATCTTTTCAATTAATGTACAATAACTTTATCGGTGAAAGTACAATAACTTCAATGATAGTAGAGCTTCAAATGAGCTATGTTCCACGGTCTTTTAATTTGTTTTCCATCCATGTCAGTTAACCTGTAAGCTCCATTGCCGAGCACTTCTGAGACGAGGAATGCTCCCTCCCAATTAGCTCCAAGCTTTCCTTCTGTCTGATTTTTTCTGCTACCCATTAGCTTCCTCAGCACATGGTCGCCAACCTTGAACTCCTTGAGTCTGACCCCTTTATTGAACTTTCTTCTTGTCTCTTGCTGGTAGTTGGCTAACCTCAACGCAGCAAGTTCCTTTCTTTCATCGATCAAATCAAGGCTCAGTGCCATTGCTTTATCATTCTCCCCACGATCAAAAGCTTGTGTTCTAATGCTCGGCAGCCCAACTTCTAATGGTATGATAGTTTCCATGCTATAGGCAATAGAGAAGAGAGACTCCCCAGTTGATCTTCTTGGAGTTGTTCGGTAAGTCCACAGCACTGATGGAAGTTCATCTACCCATTTTCCTTTTGCTACCTCTAACTTCTTCTTGATGCCACTGAGGATGACTTTGTTTGTAGCTTCGGCCTGTCCGTTGTTCTGGGGATAAGCAGGTGACGAGCAAACATTCCTTATTCCATACCTAGAACAGTATTCTCTGAATGGAGCACTCTCAAACTGTGTCCTATTGTCGAAAATAAGTGTCCTAGGGATGCCGTATCTCATGATAATACTTTTTCATACAAATCTTATAGTATCAGCATCTCTTATGTGAGCCAATGGTTCCGCTTCGACCCACTTAGTGAAGTAGTCAGTGCCGACCACTAAAAATTTTCGATTCCCCGAAGCGGTGGGTAGTGGTTCCACGATATCAAGCCCCCATTGAGCAAACAACCAAGGGCTGGTGAGCATGCTAAGCTCCTGTGCTGGTTGATGAGGTATAGAGGCAAACTTCTGGCATTTCTTGCATTTACGTATATAAGCTTGAGCATCTTTCCCCATCTTTGGCCACCAATATCCTTGGGTAATAGCCTTGTGTGCCAACGACTTGCCCCCAGTGTGTGCTCCACAGACTCCCTCGTGCAGTTCATAAAGAAAATCTTGTACCTTATCAAGATGTACGCAAAGGAGATAGGGACCTGTGAAAGACTTCTTGTACAACTTGTGATCCAGAGAAAGCTAAAATCTGGTAGCCTTTATTCTGAGCTTCTTTGCTTCCATCTTATCGTCTGGAAGGGTTCCATCCTTCAAGTAGGAAATAATTGGATCCATCCAAGATGGAGCCACTCCGACGTACATTACGCCTCCGTCTTTTGATATGCTCAGCTTTTCCAGGATTTCCATGAAAACTTGATCTGTAAGCCTCAATCGTGGAGAAGCGGCCAGTGTTGCAAGTGCATCTACATGAGCATTATGATCCCTTCCAACTAATTCCACGCTACTTTATTAAAATCTTCCATCTTCCTCTTTGCTAACTACAAATACTCTACCATCTTTTCATTTCTGGCCACATATTCACCTATCAGTTGATTTGTAATCAAATGAGAGTCGGTCTTTATTACCACTTCTTTTGCCATTAAGCGCCGAGCAATGTTAAGCCCAGCCAGGAGAGCCTCATACTCTGCCTCGTTATTGGTGACTTCAAATTTAAGTTTTATTACGTATTCAATGGCGACCCCTTCCGGAGTTGTCAAAATAACGCCTACGCCAGCTCTCTTCCTCGAAAAAAACCCATCGACCTCTAATTGCCAGGGTTGAGGGTCAACCTCGTGTTCGGCCTGAGCCTCAAATCTAATCTCCACTTGTCATACTTCGTATATGACGTCCGGAGCCAGAGTGGTAAACTCTGCGACAAAATCGGCTAGGACCTGCGCCTTTATTGTTGTTCTCGGAATAAATTTTATATCAAATGCACCAAGAGAAACTACCCATTTGGCCATTCTTCCTGATATATCAGCCATTTTCAACAGATAACCAATCAGTTGGTCGGTTACCACCTGGATAGTGTGTGCATGAAAGTAATGGGCTAACTTTCTCAAAGCCATCACTAATGCTAAGGTTAACTTTTCCAGAAGAAGATATCTGGTCTCTGTCCCCTGCATGATCTTGCTTACATAGTCTATGGGATGCTGTTTTCCATTCTTTTCCCTTAACAAAACAGTACTAACTACATGTTCTGATACCACTAAGTACAATTGCAAAATCTCCCCTGACCGCGAAGTTGAGAGTATTGGAACGGTTGTCAGGTATTCCTTTAGTCTGCCTAATGCCTTATCTGCTTCAGTATCCCACAGCATCTTGTTTGCATCTTTCAGCAACTTAAATAATGGTCGACACTTGTCGGATGATCGGCTAATAAAACGGTTGAGCGCTGCTACCATCCCCGTTAGCTTTTGAACCTCCTTTTTAGTGCGTGGAGGAGAAACGGACTTAATAGCTCGGATTTGATCAGGATTGGCTTCAAATCCCTTTCTGCTTACCAAATGGCCCAAAAACTCTCCCGAGCCAACACCAAAGGCACATTTGGCAACGTTGAGCTTTAACTCATACCTGTCGAGAGTCGAAAAGACATATTGGAGATGCTGGAGATGTGTGTCCGGCTCCTTGCTCTTTACCACCATATCATCAATGTAGACCTCTATCATTTGACCGAGGTCTTCTTTAAATATCTTCGTGACTAGCTGCTGATACGTGGCTCCAGCATTCTTCAATCCAAAGGGCATGACTCTGTAGCAGTATACTCCTCGCGGAGTAATGAATGAAGTCTTTTCCTCATCAAGGCCGTACATGGGGATTTGCTGATATCCCTTATATGCATCAAGGAAGGACATCCTGGAATATCTAGCCGTGGAATCAACAAGCTAGTTGATCTTCGGCCGGGGAAATGGATCATTTGGTCCGGCTTTATTCAGGTCCGTGTAGTCTACGTAAACTCTCTACTTCCTATTTTTTTTTTCTTGACCACGACTGTGTTGGCTAACCACTCAGGGTAAGAAACTTCCCTGATGGCCTCAACCTCCAACAGTCAACCAACTTCCTTTATGACGGCCTCTGCATGCTGGAGAGCTGATCTCCTTGCCTTTTATACCACAGGTTTTGCCCCCGGATTTACATTCAGCTTATGAGTCATAATTTCGGGGGAAATACCTGGCATTTCTTGTGGAGTCCAGGCGAATGTTCCAATATTCTTCAGGAGCATCTCGGTCAATTCTAGCTTTTCTTGGAGGTTCAAGTTTGACCCGATCAGAAAGAACTTATCATCCTCAACATGGCCAACTTGGAACTTTTCCAGATCCTCGACGGCTTTCTTCTGCAGGTCGCCACCAACATCATCTACCTTTGGGGCGTCTTCAGGCAACTCAGTCAGTTGGACTTGTTCGGGAATGACTTTGGACTTGAGGGCTGCGGTAAAACATCTCTGAGAAACGTCCTGGTCTTGACCATGTAGAAACTTCAACACCTGATATAAGTGGAGGGGACTGCCTTCAGGGCACAGATCCACGACCTTCCTATTATAGCGTTGTAGGAAGATGGGGAATCCACCACCGTGAACTCAACTTCTTGCTCCACTGGGCTCACTCGTACAGGAATGACCACCCTACCCAGAGGCCAGACAAGGGCAGAGTTGAATCCTATGAGTGGGCATTTTGCTGGCTCCAGGTCTTCTTCGGTTAATCTGAGTTTCTTAAATAAGTTCAAGAACATGACCTCTGTTGAACTTCCAGCATCAACCAAAATCCTTCTCACCTCTGAGTCAAACATTCTCAAGGTAATCACAAGGGCATCATTATGTAGCGTTTGAACTCCGGAACGCTCATCTTCGTGAAAAGTGATCTACCTTGCCGACTCCTTTCTCGGACATTTGGTCAGCTGTCCGTCAACACCTAAGATCTCTCGTCCTTCTGAAGGTAGGGAACAGTTAACAATGCTCTGTGGGCGCTGCTCCATATGGATAACATGGATGACAGCAGGCCTCGGAACGTCTTTACGCAGCCTTGTTCTTGGGGGAGGTTGAACCTATCCAATATTATCTCCCTCAGTCGCTTCATATCTTAGTCTTCTGTGTTCTCTACCTTGGGAGCTGCGTCTTGAGTCCTGGTTTCACCTATGAATTCCTTCAAATGCCCATTTCCCACTAGCTCCGCCAAATGCTGCCGCAATGATCGGCAGAATCCAGTATGGTGCCCCATGTCTTAGTGGAAGACACAATAATCCTTCGACTTCTCATTTCCAGGGAAATCTAGTAATTTTCTCGGCCATCTAAAATACGGTTTACTCTTGATCTGCGGGAGGATCCTGAAAATTGGCACCTTAAACACCGTATTGATTGCCTCAAAGACAGATTTCTCTTCATCGCGGGATCTGACACCTTCCCCCTGTTTTTATTTCCCCTTTGGCCCTGAAATCTTGCTTCCTTTTGTTCGGCCGGTCTAGTCTCATCTTCCACTTTGGCATACTTCTCGATCCGACACATGAGATCAGACATATTCGCAGCGAACTTTTTGGTCAAAGACAACCACAATCTATCTTCTTTCGGTTGCCTCAGTTTGAATAATGTGACTACTAGCTGCTCAGAACATTTATCTTTTCATTGTAGAGTTCTAAGTATCGGCGAGAATAATCCCTCAAAGATTCCTCAGCCTTCCTCTTCATCGTAAGGAGAGTGTCAGCGGTCTTTGGTTGCTTTGTGTTGGCCAAAAATCAAGTGACAAACTCCTCTGCCAACTGTTGCCAGCTTCGGATGCTCCTTGGAGGTAGCTTGTGAAACCACTGAAGTGTTGTATCCCCTAAACTAGAAGGGAATACTCTGCACATCAAGTGATCATTACTGCTCCATAATGTCATGGCTTGCATGTAATGATGATAATGGGCCAAAGGGTCTGCTCTCCCATCGTATAAATTGAGCCTCAGAGTTTGGAACTTTTCTAGAGGCTCTGCTTCATTAATTTCCTTAATGAACGGAGAGGCAGAGATCCTCTCCAAGGCTCTCATCGCCATCATACGTGTGCTTTGGCCCGGGGCCTTCCATCTCTCTATCTGCCCCCATTCCTCCATTTTTGCCTTTCCTACCTTTCTGGGCCTTACCGGTGCTTCTCCTTCATCAGAAGAATCTCCCTCACTTTCGTTGTGCCTTTTCTGAGTCAGGAGCTTTTTCTTGCGTGAGCCTTTCTCACGATGTATCATGGGGATGGGTCAATGTCAGATCCCACAGCACGTTCTCCAAGGGACTTACAAAGCGTACACCTTTCTTGTGAAATTTGACATCATGTCGTGAACAAGAGTGCACTTCATCCTCTCCCTACACGTCTTCTTCATCTTGATCAGTAGAAACTCCATAGAGAGAATCGTAATCTTCCTCTGATCTAGAGTCAGAGCCCTCAGGACCAATTCCTTCACGTGCAACTAATTTCCTTTTCTCCTTACTCAACTCCAGAAGAATTTCTTCTAATTCAGCTTGCTTCTCGCTGGCCTTAGCTAGCAGTTCCTCCCGTCGCTTTACCTTTTCTAGATCCTTCGTATTCTTTCTTTTTGTATGCTCTAAACCCGGAGTCTGGATGACCAGCGCACTTCCTTTGGTCTTGGCTGGGGTGGAATCATTCCCCACTCGTGGAGAACGTGGGGGAGTGGTATTACCTCCTGAAGTCATGGTCCAAATGATTGCTGGAAAACTGTGTTAAGAAATAAAGAAAAATGCTAAGGATCAACAAGAAAGGGCTAAACAACGAGCCCCATGTTGGGCGCCAAATGTTTGGCAGCAAATTTTACCGCCGAAACTGTTGACCACACCAACCGGAAACTCGCCTGTGAATCTGCCGAACAAAGATAAGAGAAAGATTACGGCCGGAGTGAGGGTCTCTGGCCGGAAAACCCTCCGATGCTTAAGTCAGCAAATTGCCTTCGAGAGAGAGAGCTTTTTCAGAGAAGATAAGTAATGTAATAAGTTGGCAATAGTCAGCTTACCGTGACTGTCAAGTGGAATGTCGTATTTGTAGTAATGTAAATAATAAATAAAATAATACCTGTGATTTGATTGCATCCATGCTTCCAGGTACCTCTTTTCTTTCTTGCTTTAAATGCCTTTCACTTCTCATTTAATACCCTATACCTTTTATTAAATGCTTCTGGCAGTTAAATATGGCTATATAGCCGGAATTCAGTTGTCAAACTGTTTACCTGTCACATCTATCAACTACTCATAACGAAATGAACTAATTTAGTTCCCTTTGCCGTGATAAATACATAACCCAGTCATAACTAAGGTGCATTCATGGTTACATGCTCTTATTAATACTGTGGGACCCATGCCTAACATTTATTAGCCACCAATCGAAAGGCTGAACAGACTTACCTTTGAGATTCTCGGCTAACGCCACGTGGCAAATATGTATAATGCTCGCGAGTGGAATAGGCGTCAATCGTAAGTTGTTCAGTATTGGGCCACGTGCCATAGGTTAAAGTGTTGGTATTGGGTCACGTGTCATAAGTCAAAGTGTTCGGTATTGGGCCACGTGTCATCCATCCCTACTTGTTCAGGATCATACCTCCAGATTGTATTTTATCCAACAGTTGGCAATATGTAAGTTTAGTTTGGCACAAGAAAATAAAATATATAAGTTTAACTTGGTGCAAGAAAATATATTATAAATTAAATTAAATTTAAATTTATTTAATCAAATAAATAAATTAAAGTAAAATTAAATAAAATAAACAAATAAATTATTTTTAGATAATTTTATTTTTAAAAGTTACAAATTCTTATTTTTAAAAATAAAAATTATTTATTTTAAATAAAAAATAAAATTAAATAAAGAATAAATTAAAATAAAAAATAAATAAAATAAAATTTATTTCTAACTTAATCAAATAAAAATAAATTATTTTAATTTAATTTATAACATATTTTCTTGTACCAAACTAAACTTAAGTGTTTTTGTTAAAATTTTAAAGGTTAATCTATAAAAGATAATTATATTTATTCAAATTATATATAAGAACATGAGATTTTTTTTTTAATTGAAGAACATAAGAATAAGAATTTATAATTTCACTCAGACTTCATTTGGAGAATAAAAAGATAAAAATAATAATCACAAAATTTTGGTATAAAAGTTGTCAATAATTCTATGTGACAGATTGCAAACATATCAATTTTTTGATGAGTTAGCGAGAAGTGTAATCATTATTTTACTTTAATTCAATTTAAAAGTTTCAAAAATTTTTAACAAACACGTAAAAAATCTCAAAAGTTGCAAAAAAAGTTATATTTATTTTACCAAACACGTTATTAAAAATTACTTAATCATATTAACAATATTTTTTATTTTATTTTATTTTCTAATCTAATCAAAAGAAAATTAATTATTTTTATTTATAATTTTTTCCTTGCACTTAGCCTTACTGTGTAATAAAAGTCCCAGGCTAATTTATTTTTAAGCAAAACGATGCCGTTTCGCCAACTACAGCCATTGCAGTCATCAGGCGATTGCAGCCCCCTTACCCTTTTTCAGTTAGCGACAGTAGGGCGACACGCGTGCTCTTCACGGCACTAGTAGTTGGATCTTTCACTTAAGATCGGGGAAGGAATCGATTGCTGAAAACAAGCGGCAAAGATGAGGAAAGTAGGTAGATACCGAAGCAAGCGCGAGGTTTGGGAGAGCGTCGGAGCGATCTTGATTTGTTTTTTTTTTTTTTTTTCCTTTTTTAAGGGCCAAAATGGTGCCGCTTTAGCTTGGTGTATATAATAATGTAAGAGGATGGGTGTAAACGTCACATTTCGGATCTTGTTATTATGTGGATCTTGTTATTGTGTGTGCAGTGATGATGCGAATGGCTAAGTGTGTTCATGCGCCCTTGAAGCACGTTATCTTCTCGTAATCCTTATATTTCCGAACAATATTTAGAAAGAGTAACAACAATACCAGAGCAAAAATTTTATTGCCGTCATCTCCTATCCCATCAAACTTAAGTTCTCTCTTCTTTTAATTTCTTTCATTATTATCTATTCATTAGTATCTCTTTCAAAACTCATCTCTCTCTAAAATTCATTTCTCTCTCTTTCAAGAAAAAAATTAATATATAGTTAATAATAAATTTCTCATTCTAATATTATTAATATATTTAAACATTTCTTATCACTATGAACTTAAAAAAAAATTATCTCTTTTTTAAGAAGACTCATCTAACTCATGTGTTAATTCCTTAAATCTAGAATAGGTTCAATTAAATCCATCGACTTAATTTATAAACTACATTTTTTACTATTTATCCCATTCAAAATTTACAAAATCGAAACTAGCTAAACAAAATTAAAATAATCAATTAATAACTTAGCAAGTAAAAAAATATTTGTTATTTAATGTTTGTGAGTTGTATACTTAATTTTACTTTTATATTTTCAAAACTTTTGTATTTCTATATTTTCAAAATTTTTGTAATATATAAATAATAAATTTACATTTTAATATTTTCATGACATTAAATTTGAAAATTTTATTAGACCTATTTTAAATAATGTGAAATTAAACTTGAACTATAAAATACATAAATCAACTTGAGAAGATCCCCAAATTATTAGGTGTATATCCACTTTTATAAATGTGTGGCAAACCACTCCTTCAAACTTTTTTAATATTATTTAATTTTTGAGATTTTTTCTACATATATATCCAATGATAACTTTATTATATATTCACACATCAAAGTTGAAAGTTAAATATAAAATTCGAGTTTAATTTTTAATATATTTAGAGTGTAATAATTTTTTACACAGATAAATTTTGAAAAATAACATTTGTATATAGATATTATTTTTTCATATTTTATTAAATTATAAAATATGTATAGAATAAATTTTAATCTTTAAAAAGATTAAAAAAAAGTTCAATGCAAACAATATAACAGTAATAATATTTTTGATAAAAATTATTTTAACGATTTTTATTCTAAATTATTAAAATCAAAATTAGAGACAAATTTAAATTTTTAGTAGCAAATTTTTTTTTTATACAGTTGCGTTAAAATTTCTTTGATTTATAAAAAAAAAAGGTCATAGTGATAAGAAATATTTAAGTATATTAGATAAAACATTACAAATGATATATTATATAATTTAATAGTATGCCAAAATTTTTATATTAAAATGAGAAATTTATTATTCAACTATAGAGATGTTTTTTTAAGGGGGGGAGAGAGAGAAATAGATTTTGGAGAGAGATGAGCTTTCTAAAGATATATTAATGAATACACAATGATGAGTAAAATTAAAATGAGAGAGAATTTAGATTAGGAGGTAATGGTAATTTTGTCAATGATACAAATAACCTATTAAATAAGTTCTGGCATTAAAATTTTGACTTTGGCATTATCACTACCATTAAGAAAGTGTTTCACTTCTATATCATTAGAATAATTTGGTAAGAAAACCCAATGCCCGGAGCAATTTCTCTATGAATGAATAAGGAATTAGGGGCACGACCGGTGCGCAACCATAATCAAGTCACACGTCTTGGCGGTTAGATTTTCTTTCAAGAAATCTAATGACTTCCATTAATTTAGTTTTTGTTTTTTTAGTCTATTTGCACATCACAAGCAAATTTTTACACTTTTACTTTTTCTTTTTCATTAAATAAAATTACACAGTCACCCTCATTTTTTTAATAAGATATTTTGTAATAACCTGAATTTTTTTCTCTTAAATAATTTGTTTAAGTGTGGTGGTGATATTTATTATAGTAAAAATCTAAGAAATTGAGCATTTGAAAATTTTTGGAATGATAAAATTAGTTAGAAAGATTTTCGGATTTAATTTCACCCTATGTGGGAGTTTAATGTAGAATTTCTAAACTTTTATCCAAACAATTCCTAGCTCAATTACCTAGTTGGTCCAACCTAAGTCCATTAACCCATGGGTCAACCATTTTCTTTGACTCACCTCAACTCACTCTATCACTCATTGAGTTGACTCATGAATAGTAACTCTAAATTATTTCCTGACAACTTCATTTTTCATCTTCCATACATCTCTCACAATCTCTCAAATTAGGTAGCTAATTAGTCAAAAAAAGACCCTACATTTATGACTCTAAAGCATTCTTCCAAATAATTTAGCTAGCATGATTTAAAGCATTTTGTTTAAATTGTCAAAAAGCTAGCATGATTCCCGGATCATGCTACCCATTCTCATCCATCCTCTAACACCTATCTTAAATTATGTGGCTAGATAGTCAAAAATGCTAAGCTAGATTATTTGGATTATATTATCTAATGCATAATACTACTTTAGTGCCTTTCAAGTCTAGGAAGTGGAGCTTGTTTTTCTCTAGCGATACTTCCTTTATACTTCCTATAAATTGTGTGCCTTCAAAGAGAAAAAAAAAAATAAGAGAGAAAAAAAATATATTTTTATCAAGTGTGGTTGGACATTTGGTGTTGTTTGGAGGAAGAAGAAAGGCTTGGAATTTTTCCAATTTGGGTGGTGTTTAAAACTCAACTCCTTTTTCCTTCACAGGCTTGGTCACAAATATCTTCATTGAGGTAGGATGACGAATCTTCTAAAATATATTTGATGCATTTTTTGGGTTTGAAGTATGAAATTTGATTGTGATAAAAATAAATACCTGTATATTGCGGGTAGGGAAGCCAAAATTTTGACTGATGTAACTCAGTATGCTGACAACTCTCTATTTGTAATTTCTAACGTGCTTCTGACCCCTAAACGGTGGAATTAGGCTTCAGCTAAAGAATAAAAGTTGTAGCCTTTTTAGTTTTCTTTCCAACCCAAAAAGAATTGTATCAATCCGATTTGTGAGTCAAAAGTTATACCCAAAATACTGAGTACGTGTAAAACTGTATTTTTTAAACAAACTGAATTCAAGGCTGTTTTTGCACCTTTAGACCTTAGAATTTTAAAAAGTATGAAACATGAAAGTTGTACGTCTTAAAGTCTAGTTTCTACAGATATAAAGTTTATAGATATTAGAGTTCTGCTGTATTTTATATGAATTTTCTTTTAAACTGCTGTCTCTGTTTAGCCTTTAATTGATGCTTGTTTGGATTTTTTTTAGAATATTATGTTTAAAGATTTATTTAAATTTCCAATTCTTTTCTGTTAATTATTATCATGTTAATAATTTCTATTGATGTGTAATTTTGTTCACAAGACCTAATCTAGTAAAACACTGATAGTATTTGATAAAAATGTCCAAATGAAATAATGAACTTATTGTTTCCTTATTTTTGGTCTTCCTTAAATGAATTTGATTTATTCTAATTGATTTTTAGGCATTGTTTTGTCAACCTAGCAGATTATATAACTATATTTTTATGATTAGTGAATTTAATGAAACTTATTTAATACCTTCCTAACATTGGAATTCTGTGGACATTTACGGATATCTTGAAGCCGAAAACCTATGATAAGGGTTTGGTTATAAATAAGATGATGAGTGGAAATTTATTCAAATTATTTTGAATAATATTATTCTCTTACCAAATCTAAAGGATAGAATCTATTAGCTTTGTAATCTCATTTTGACTTAATTATTCAAGTGATGTACTACACTTATCAAATTTTTTCTAAAATTAAATATAAGTCCAAAAAGTTATTTATTGTCTTTATATTCCATAAAATAATAAAATAAAAAGGTAAAAGAGGTAAAAATCGAGATCACATCCAATGAGGTTTGAACTTGCGACTTCAAATCGCAATTAGGGTCACCCGCCCACTAAGCTGCCAACCTCGGCTTAATTAATATACCATTAGAAATAATTTTATTCTTATCAAAGGTAGTACGGAAAACTTGTCAAAGTAATTAACTAAAATACTAATTCGAATTCTAAATTATTTTTCTACGTGCTACTTGTTAATTTACATGTAGTACCTACCTTTGTGATAATGATATTGGTGACTATGTTAAATCCTTGATTTATTGAGAATTATTATTAAATTATGGATTTAGATAAAGTACTTAAAAATATACTGCATGTGACTGAATAATCCCACTTTTGATTCATCGCCCGAGAACATTGCCGGTTGTTATTAAAAATGTCTTATTTCCATACAAGGTACCCTTGGGAATGTAAAAGGGTGAGAAGAAATTAAGGCACTCGATGCTAAAGTTATTTTTGGCAATGGGGTGATGGGTGGGTAGAAATAGCCTTTTAGATGGAGATGGAGATGGGAATATATACATTTTATTTGGGAGATGCTCCCTTCTGACCTGGTCAGTCAGGTAGCCAGTCGCGACAGCTAGGTTTTGGTGGGTGACACCGTCGGTATGCATTAGATGCTAAGCCCGTAAAGTCATTGGTTCCCAAGGCTGGGGGTAGAAGATGATAGGAGTATGATTATCTTATGAGGATTTAGATTAAACTCCTTTACCAAATTTTACTATGATTGGCAATCTCTCTTACATATTTATGAATGATGTGTTAGAATTATTTAATTATATTTAGTTCCTCTTGATGAATATTTTATAAAATATATATATGAAACCTGTATCGCTACGGGATTTGATCCCGAGACCTTGAAGATCTGAATCTGAGATCCCTACCACTGCGACACAGACTTTATTGTGGTACACACATCAATATTTAACTATTTTTACATGTAAGTGAAATAGTAGTTACGATGACGGTTTCATCGAACCGTTGTAAGTATAATTTACATTATTCAGTTGGGATCTATTGAAGTTATTGTTGCATAAACAATATGCCACCTAAACACATTCACTGTAGTGAGTCACTTAATACAGTGTAGCATTACAACCACTGCAGATAGGTACCTAGGAGATTCCGATTACTGGGCTTTAGTAGCTCACCCCTTGTGGGAATATTTTTTCCGGATATTAAGCGCATGGATACTGAAGATGACCTGGAAAGAGATTAATTTCTCTTAAATATAATTCATCAGAAGAGTTATCTATCTTTTTTTCTTCTTTCCTGCATAGAGCTGGATGATTTTATTTTTGTAATCTGTAATAATTGTTGGGTGATTGTAATTATTAAGCTTAGACCTAATTTGCTTATATTTAGTATGTAATGTTAATCGCGTGGTTGGGACACTTAGATGGCTCTGTAATATTTTTCTCTATCTTTATTTTGTGCCCTGTAGTTGAAATCCCATCAAATGATTCAGTTCAATGACTTATAAATATTGTTTAGGATAAATAAGGGATTTTGAATATCTTAAATTTTTCTTACGGGTCAACCCCAGTTTGGAGGAAAATTCTGGAGTGTGACAGCGTGTTATTATGATCTTATTTTTATATCCAACAAATAAATCCCAAGTCACCCCTAGGCATTCGGTTATGAAAATCCGGGGCGTGACATATTTTATATAATTTTAATACTATAAATACATTTTTATAAAAATGAGAGTAATTTTTTAATTTTATTTAATAAACAAGTAAAGTGAAATGCAAGAATTCATTTTGTGGAATGTAAATAGATTTACCATTTTTTCGTCTTTCTTCAACTCTCTCACATGGATCTCTCCTATTTCATATTTAGTTAACACTTAAAATTATCTTTGAAATTATAATTTTTTAATAAATATAAATTTGAATATTTTTAAAAAATAAAAATAATAAAAAATAATAGACTAGTAAATAAAATTAAGAAAAATATAATAAATTTGTCTTTCATCAAAAGAATCGCGTACAAATAATTTTTATTTTATTTTAATTTTTTGTAAGAAATATTACATTTTTTATGAGGACTCTCACGTTTAAATATATTTTATTTGTTTAAAAATTATCAAATAAAAAGATTTTTAATCTACTCTGCATATTTTTAAAGAAACTACTCTGTCAATGATATGTATACTTTTTTTAAAGAAGTTACTCTCTTATCAATCTCTGAGTCTATTATTTTGATAATTTTTAAATAAATAAAAAAATTTAAATTTGAAAGTCCACGTAAAAAAAATTCCTAATTTGAATAACTATTCTCGATGTAAACCATTGATGGTTTGTTTGGAGTAAAAAAAATAAGATAAATTATGGTTTGGAGAGAATTCGTAATGCGTGCTGTGAGAGAAAAAAGTTGATGTGATATAAAGTTAACAGAGATTTATAGAAATTTTTAAAGATCTTCAACAAAAATTTACAAACCAAACAGGGCCATGAATTTGTTAACTTTGACGTTGTACAGTTGGGCCTGCCTAGAAGATGAGGGGCTTATTCTGTCCCGCATTGTAATTAAGTCGTATTTGTCAAACATGATGATTTGGATTCTAAATAATTATTCCATTTTTTTTTAAATGTTTACTCTCTTTCTATTGTTTATTTAAGGGTATATTTTACTCTCTCTCTCTCTCTCTCTCTCTCTCTCCTCTCTCTCTCTCTCTCTCTCTCTCTCTCTCTCTCTCTCTCTCTCGTTTTAGTTTTGTACATTTAGACGTCACAAATTTAATAATATGCATTTATACCTTCTCAAGTTTGTCTAACAGTTATTTACATTCTTTCTAGTTAAATATTCCATCCAAATTTGATGGTTTATCAACTAAATATGTCTCGTTTGACACAAAACAAAAAAATGTAAAATTTCACAAATCTATACAAACACGAATTACGATATTATAAAATTTAAATTTTCTACTCATTACATAGAGTACAAAACATTAACTTTTATAAATTTATTCAATTTTATATAACTCCAAACACACCTAATTATGAAATCCAAATACACCCAATTATGAAGTGACCGCTATATATATGGGTGCCATAACTCCGTTTTAACTTTCTTAAGCAAAGCATCACCGTACTCTTGTTGCACTTTAAACTTTTATTCTAAAAAAAAAAATTTTTATTGCAAAAAAGAATTAAATAATTTTTTATTACAAGAAAATTAATTTTTTATTGGCAAAAAAATTAATTTATTTTATTGCAAAAAAAGAATTAAGTAGGAAACTTTACATAAAGGTCAAATAAATCAACTTTTTGCCTAAGCCTTCGTAAAGCCAAAAAAAA
Source organism: Vitellaria paradoxa (assembly GCA_019916065.1). Taxonomy (NCBI): domain Eukaryota; kingdom Viridiplantae; phylum Streptophyta; class Magnoliopsida; order Ericales; family Sapotaceae; genus Vitellaria; species Vitellaria paradoxa. The sequence goes on from CM034235.1 coordinate 36,810,165, forward strand.
AAAAAAAGGGGGAATTAAATAATTTTTTTTGTAAAAAATTAATTTTTTATTACGAAAAAAAAGAATAAAAAATTTTTTATTACAAAAAAGAATTAAATAAGAAAAATTGCATAAAGGTCAAACAAACAAACTTCCTTGGCTTTCGCTAAGCCAAAAAAAAAAAAAATGAGTTAAATAATTTTACAAAAATTAAATAGAAAAATTTACATAAAGGTTAAATAAACTACTTCCTGCATTAGCCTTTGATAACCCCCAAAAAAAGAATTAAATAATTTTTATTATAAAAAATTATTGTTTTACTGCCAAAAAATGAATAAAATATTTTTTGATTATGAAAAAATTAAATAATGGTCAAATAAACCAACTTTCTATCTTAGCCTTTGCTAAGCCCAAAAAAAAAATGGATTAAATAATTTTTTTATTGCCAAAAAATAAAATAATTTTTTTACAAGAAAAAGGATTAAATAAGAAATTTACATAAAGGTCAAATAAACTACTTTTGCTTTAGCCTTCGCTAACTCCCAAAAAAAGAGAATTAAATAATTTTTTATTGTCAAATAAGAATAAAATAATTTTTATTACAAAAAAAAATTAAATAGAAAATTTTAAATAAATGTAAAATAAACCACTTCCTCCCTTAGCATACGCTAAGACCAAAAAAGAATTAAATAATTTTGAGTAAATTATATCTAGAATCTCTAAACATTAGAGTAATTATACCTAGTACCCCTCAATATTTGAAATTGATAAATACCCCCTTATTTTGAAATGTTGTTAACACTTAACCCCGCCATTAAGTTTCCGTTAGGGTTACAGTTAAAATGATAACATCACTCAAAAATTGGCTTCATAATTTTATTTTTACCCTTATTTATGCGTTAGGGTTAGAGTTTTGAGGGGTGGTGGCTGAAGGTTGGAGTGCATAACTATATATTTACACTCTACGTGTGTATATATATATATATATATATAAAAGCAGATCCAGCCACTATCACGGTTCTCCGCCCATGGTCAATTTCTCTTTTCTCTCTCTCTCTCTCTCTCTTCTATTTACCCACACAATTTTGTTGGGTCAAAATAAAACAACCCAAAAAAAAACCCACAAATCCAATATATATAATGATATATATGGCAAACTTTGTTGAAAGCCGTAAGTAATCTTTGTTTCTCTCAAACTAATTGCAAAACACAACCGATTGATTGCTTTGGAGCACTGGAAAAGTTGCAGCTTTCAAGGTTGAACCCACAATTTCTCTCTCTCTCTCTCTCTCTCTCTCTCTCTCTCTCTCTCCTCTTTACCAACAAAATTGCAGCTTTCAAGGTAAATACAAGGTCAATGCATTGGAGCCCCAAATTCGTGGGTTCTTTCCGGTGCCTCCAAATCAATCTGTTTGCTGATGAGTCTGAGCCCTAAATTCGAGGATTAATGTGTATACGGTCATGAATACTGTTTGAAATTTCAGCTTTTTGTGAGAGATTTACAGAGTTTGTAATCTCATGCTTCAATCGGCGGCCAACAATTTCGACATTCAACCAACACGTTACTAGCTTCATTCCGGCGCCATCCTGATTGGATTTGGCCACAAAAAACAAAAAAAAAAAAAAAAAAAAAAAAATCCCAAATAGTCCCTCCTCACCCGTCCATCCCTTTCCTAATTTTTCGACGCGCTTGTCCATTCCCAGCAAACTCTTCTCCAGGATGATGTTCTGTCCACCGGCGCAAACTGGGTAGATATATGTGTGTATATATATATATATATATATATATAAGAGTACATATATTTACAGTAAAAAGATAAAGAATGGAAGAGAAAGTATTTTTGTAATTAATTAATTGAGTTATGGGTAAATTTATTTTTACAATAAAATTTTAACGGAATTAGGGTTTCAAAGTAACGGAAGGGAGTCAGGAGTTATCAATATTTCAAAATAAGGGACTATTTGTCAATTTTAAATGTTGAGGGATACTAGGTGTAATTATCGTAATGTTTAGGGAGTGTAAGTGTAATTTACCCAATAATTTTTTATTACAAAAAATTAAATTTTGTATTACCAAAAAATAATTAAATAATTTTATATTACAAAAAAATTAAATAGAAAAATTTACAAAGGTCAATTAAACTAACTTCCTGCCTTAGTCTTCCCTAAGCTAAAAAAATAAAAAAGAATTAAATAATTTTTTATTAAAAAATTAAATAAAAAATATACATAGAGGTCAAATAATTAACCCAGCACAGCTTTATGCACAAACATAAATTCACAAGAGCGCATCATAATGCTCAGCTGCAATCATCAAACCGCACTAAAAAGATAAATCAAATCATGGAAATCAAGAAAACATCCTATCAACGGGTTCAAGCGGGTGCAGTAAAAAAATTTCTACAGGAGTTATATTAGAGAAATGAAAGGTTAAAATTTTTTTACATTTAATGGTACGTAATCTTTAATATTTCGCATTAATTGTATTTCAATTAAAATTTTTAAACTTTATTTTAATTTTAAAAATAAATTCAATTAAAATAAATTATAATAATTAGATTAAGTGTAAAGAAATCTCAACCCTTCGTTTTCCATTACAACATTTCTAGTGAATTTTTTTAACTGCAGCCCCATTGAACCCGAGCACAATTAATACATAATGTTAAAAATCACGTATCATAAGTATAAAGAAATCTTAGCAGTTTGTTTTTCCACTACAGACCCCTTAACCCCATATCAACCATAGCAATTAATGCCATAGCAATCAAGCAACCATTGTGAGAATAAAATTATCAAAATAACTTTCAATTTAAAGGAAGTTAATAGAGTTGGATGGTAAAAAGTGTAAGTACACATTATAAATTTTGTGATATCTAAGTATACAAAGACAAAACTGTAATAGGTGTAAGTGAAATAAACATATTATTTAATAAATAAAATTGTATCATATACACTCATCGGCTGTGCTTAATATTCATTAATAGATAATATATTATAGAGTGTTTAGAATTTAATTTAAATTTGTTTGAATTTTTAAAAGATACAGTTTTGTAATCATTGCAATGAGTGAAAAATTTTATCATAATTTGTGTAGTAAATGAAAAATTTAAATTCTAAAAGCATTATAATAGAAATTTAGAAGGGGAATAAAGAAAAAAAGCTCCAAGCGGAACCTGTATATGTTATTCGAGTATTAGATAATTTTTCTTGGATTCCAAGATTAGGGCTCCGTTTGGAAGCTCTCCAAAATAAAATCTACAATCTCTATAAACATGAATTGCGAGACAATAAAATTTAAAATTTTCACTCACTGTACAAATCCCGAGACATCTACTTTTACAATTTTATATAATTCCAAACACCTACACACCCTAGTTGGAAGGTAGTTGCGAAGTACGAAGCCTCGAAATGGAAGTAATTGTGAGTACAAACTCTATGGTAGTTGGTCACACCACCAACGACCAACAGAGCTTTAGGGTTACAGTGAAAATTCATTGTAAAGGCTGTAATGAAGAGATTAAAAATGATGGTTTTATTATACTATAAAATATCATCGCTTATGTCTCCACTTTAACTCTTGTAATGAATTTTTCACTATAGTCTTCTGAATCATGATCAAGAGAAACAGACTATCACTCTTATGTTTCAAAAGATATTATTTGTACAAATAAAATTTGAATTAAAATATTTGAAATTATAGTTGGAGCCTTTATAATTATTGAAAATATATAATAATTCTTAGTTAAAGAAAATGTAACTAGTATACATAAATCTTTGAATCACTAATTTTTTATGCTATATTTAGTTTAATAAAACATTACTAATATATATAATATAAAGTTTTTGGTTAAAAAACTTTATGTTATGGATTAACCTCCAAAGCTATGTTTGGAATATAAAATTTGTGGATGAAAAGAAGAACCGGAGAAAATGCTAAGAAAAAAGAAAAAAAAAAAAAAGATAAATGTGTCAATTTATTTCATTTTCTTGGGTTGAATTAGAAAAATAAAAAGAAAATTAATATATATGTGTGAAAAACAATTAATTTTTAACCGGTTGGGCATGAAAAAAATAATATCAACTAGTAATTTTATTTTTCTCTATTTTCATTTTCCTTAAAATTCATGTTCCATTCATAGCATTAAAGTTTGAATTTTTCTCTTATTATTATATTCTAAAATTTAACAAGTCGATTAATTTATTATTTATATATAACTAAATTCATTATAATTGTTAATGACACAAAAATCTAAAAAACATAAAACATTAAAATAGTCTAAAATAGATGGATCTTTACAAATAAATAGACTTAAAATCCACTTATGACAATTAGATGGACACTTTGTTCAAATTATGAACTTTATGGAACTTTGAACATAAAATTACGAAAGTATAAAAATCTTTTAATGTTTATTAACTATTTTTATTTATTTTTACATTTGTCAATTATTCTATTTATAAACCCTAGATAATTATTATTATTACTTTTTATCATCCTCACCTCTTCATCTCTCTCTCCTTAGGGTGGAAACGAACCGAGCCGGGGCGCGAGGCATACTCGACTCGATTCGTAATAGCTCGGCTAATGGATACATATCCATTTTGGTATATACTTATTTCTTCATTTAGACTTCGAAATTTGAATTTACAAAGAAAAAATTATATATAATAAAAAAAAACATAATAAAATGATTTTGTAACACTGTCGTTTTTATTTTTTTTTTATGTTTATTCGTTTATATTTTTTATTTTTATTTTCTGTTATTTTTTCTGAAATGAAAACTAAAACTGCATTTAGATATACAATTTTGTTTACAATTATTAATTTTTTTCACCAAATATTTAATTTTATTAGTTGTTAAAAAATTAATTGAATTTAATAAATATATTTCAAATTAATTTCATTTAATTTGATTATATTAGTTAAATTAAATTATTTATTAAAATTCATTTAATTAATAAATATAAAATAATTGAATAAAATATAAGTATTATATCATTTAATTTAGTAAATATAAAGTGTATTAATTATAATTAAATTATATTATTTGTTGAAAACAATTGAATAAGATATTTTTCTTAATAATTTAATTATGATATTGAAAAATAATTTAATAAATATATTTTATGTTAATCAAATTAATTGACTAATTTTATTTATTATTTATTAAAAATATTTTAATAATATATATTACATATTAATTAAATTAGATAAAATTAAATTAAATTAAGTTAGTTATTTATTAAAAATAAATTAATAAAATATTTGATTTTAATTTACATAAATAATATAATTTTAATTTAATTTAATTATATTATATTATTTATGAAAATAATTAATATTAGTAAAATGAATAAAATAATTTATTTTGATACGATGTAACAAAAATGAACAAGGTGTTAAAATTAACCAAATGTTTGTAACAGAAAAAAAGAGTAAAATAATTTTTGTTTAAGTTTTTTTTTATTTAAGTTTTTATTTTTTAAAAAATAAAAAATATAAATAGGTTCAATAAATATGTTTTTCTTTTCAATTTGTAAAATTTTAAAAACATAAAACATAAAAAACAAGAAACAAAAACATTACCAACGAAAGTTCAATGTTAAGCACCTTGATAGAAAATTTCACGAAAGAATTGCTAATTTATTTGTCGAATTTCAAATTTTCGAACTCAATCAATTCGTAGCGGTTTTTACCAAACAATCGGCTTTAAAGAAAGTATATTCCGATTAACAAAACTGTCCAAAAAAAAACAAGTAGGAGAAACAATCAAACAACAATAACAATCCAAAACAATCATAAATAAATGTTGCATCCATTTAAATACATATATATATATATATATGAATATGTATTTATACACACGCATGGGCCACATAGAGAGGGAGAGAGATGAGGAGGTGAGGTAATAGGAGAAATTATATACGGTTTAAAGTTAGGGTAATTTGATAGATGTAAAAAAAATAATAATAAATACATAAAGTAAAAATGGTTGAATAAAGCACTTAAGTCTCGATTGGATGGTACTAAAATTTCAGGAAAATAAGTTTTAGAGGAGGTATAAGATAAAATGGGGTATTATTTTTAAAGGGTTGGCCCATATTGATGTGATGTTTATGGAGAGGGATAACTTTTGACTTGGTTTGGATGTTTTATAAATAAGAGGGGGTGAATTAGAAAAAGCAGTCAAAAGACTCTTTTGCCCTTGTGGTGTCCCAAACTTGGTTATCCATTAAATAAATATTAAATTACAAAATCCACTCTATTTAATTATTTTTAGACAATTTGAAGTTATATTATTTATTTCATTGAAAATTTAATTTTTTTATAAATTTATTTAAAGAACTTTTTTTTTAAATATATGCTTTTGAATGGTTAGTTATTATCTAAAATTTTTTAATTATATTTATTTTGACTTGTTGGTTTATCTACTATTTTTTTTACTAGTATTATATTTTTTGATTAAGTTAACAACACTGTTAACGAGGGATAAAAATAAAAAATAAGGAGTTTAAAGGGAGATAATTTTTTGTTAACTCCAATGGTGCCCAAAAATTATCCCCGGGAGAGGAATGGAGGGGAGGGCAAAGCTAAGAGGGGAGAAAAGGGGGAATAAATTTACCATCCAAATAATAGCAAAAGTGTGAGACCCACGCTTACGGGGAGTAAAAGTTTTGAGGGGGCTTTTCCTTTCGTCCAACCGGCCCCTTAAAGAAAGATTTTTATCCTTCCAGTCATTTTAAGTTCATAGTTTCATGATTTCAGAATTTTGAATAAAGTATCTATCCAAACGCAATATACAGGCTTTTAAGTTGGTGTTTGATTGACAAAAAATTGTTCAAAAAATAATCAAAGTAAAAAAATGTGACATAAAAATGATATGTAAAAAATTTGATTGAAAAAAAATATAAAAATTAGTTAAAATTTGTAAATTTTAGTGATTTTTGATGGTACCAAATATAGTTTAAGTTCATTTATCCGTAAAAGTTTTTAAAATTTAACTGTATAAAAATATTTAACTAAATATTTTAAGATTTTAAAAAATTAAAAGATACAAGTTTATTTCATCCAAAATAAAAAAGTTAATTTTTATTATAATTATAAAATAATTATTTTTAATTATTATTATCGTCAAATTGACGTTTTAGCAGCTAAAAACGAATGTTTTTGGTCAAAGCATAAAGTTTTCCGTCCCGAAGACCAATGGCTATGCTTTGTCATTGTGCATTTAATAGGGTGCTTCGAGAACTGTGACTTTGCTTGGAGTATGGTAATAAAGCGGTAAGTCTGGCGTGAGATTCAAAAATTCAAAGGCCTTGTTTGGATTTAGTAAAAATAATATAAAATTTTATAATTATAAATTACGATATTATAAAATTTAAATTTTTTATTTATTATATAAAATATGAGATATTAATTTTATAATTTTTATATTTTTATATAATTTGAAACACGCCAAAAATCGTGAGTTAATATTCGCCGTCCACTTTTTTATGCATAATAATAATTTTGGTAAGGGGCCATGGCTGTGGAAACAAAACTGGTTTGACTTGCCTTTAATTTTTGTCGGTTACGGTGGAGTGGGAACGAGATTGAGGAAAAAGCAACACATCTTTGAAATGAATGATGATTATTTGAGAGAGAGAGAGAGAGAGAGAGAGAGAGAGAGAGAGTTTGACGAATCCGCAATTTGGATTTAGATGATAGACGTGGGAGAAAGTAAAGGCTTACAAGAAATGTGTTCCTCCCCATAACCTTCGTCGTAGAAATGAACATAATATAAAATTAATTTTATGTGTAGAATTACTTTTTTATGCATTTGATGCGTGAAATGTAGAGTTGGATAAAAGAGATAATTTGATAAGGGATTTAATAAGAAATAATTTTTTATATTTAGATCTTGTCAATAAATTATAATAATATACAATATTATGTGGACATAGTTCTCAACCCAAAAATATGAAAGTTAAAAAAAAAAACTTTTAAATTTGGTAACATTTATATGTATTATTTTATCTATTTATATTTATAAATTTTTTAAAATTGGTAATAAAAATGTATTTGTTAAAAAAGTAAACAAAAGAAAGTGTTTTAACTCTCATTTTTTTATTATAAACATTTTGCAAATTTTAGCATTTTGTCTATTTTTGCTGTATCATATTAAAATAGATTATTTTATTCAATATTTTATTAAAATAAATTATTTTTAATAAATAATATAATTTAATCAACTAATTAATTTAATTATATTAAATTAATATTAAATCTATTTTATGAAATTTATTAAAATTATATGAAATCTATTTTATTAAAATATTTTTAATAAATAAGATAATTAAATTAATGGTATAAATTAGGTATTAATTTAAATATGAAATATATTTTATTAAATTCTGTTGGATAAATAATATAATTAAATTATATTTAATATATATTATTCTATTAAAATTTTTTTTAATAAATAATAACTAAAATTTAATTAGTTAATTATAGTTAATTAATTAAATTAATATGAAATTTATTTAATTAGATTCAATTATTTTTAAAAAATTAATGAAATTAAATATTTTATTAAAATAAAAAATTAATACTATAAATAAAATTGCATTTCTAAATACAGTTTTAGTTTTCATTTTGGAAAAAAAATTAGAACATAAAACAAAAATAAGAGAATATGAACAATTAAACATAAACAGAAAAACAACATCGTTACCAAACGTGCCCTAAGTTATCTAATCCCCCCTCTTCAATCCATCATTTAAAAAATAAATTCTACAAGAGAATAAAATAGTTATTTCCATACTATTAGACCATTCCTTTAAATAAAATAGTATTTTAAAGTGTGGATTACATAAACCTCCCTCTAACTTTTAAAAACATTTCATATACCTTCCTTCATAATTTATAAAACTTTAAAAGAATGAAAAAAAAAACTATTTTTTTTGTATTGACGTGAACTTTTATATGTGCTATTTTATGGTTAACTATAGTTGGCATGATAATCCATGTGATTAATGTGATCCTTGTATTGCATATGGTATTTTGGTTGCTTAGCATTGACTAGTTTGACTTAGGAGCATTTTTGAAATTTTGGCTTAGTGTGTTTAGGCTCCAATTCAGATGACCCTGTGTCCTAGAGCATTTAGACTCACTGTGTGGATGGTTGTTTGAACGAAAGATGCTTTTCCTCCTTGGGGGTTTCCTGTGATTTAACCAACCTGCTCCTGTTGCTGTCCACCTACGGTCACGACTACCCTAAGGACCACCGCCTTAACCCCCTTACCTATTCCCCTTAGCTTATATGGTTATGAATGTGTAGGATTATTAGGGGTTGTATATATATGTATGTATGTATAGCTAAAGGTAATTTCTCTAAATTCAGCTCTCCACCTTTTTTTTTTAATTTTTTTGGGTTCTTTTCTCTTTTCCTTCTTTTCTGATATTCAGAGTGCGAGGAAGCGAGTTCATTAATTCGAAATAGTGAGGATATCAAATTTGACAAGTGGGTGTGGGTTTAGTTCATCACTTTCAATCCTCCAATTTAATTACCAATTGAGCAATCCAAAGATAGGGAATTGTTGGACATGCTTTTGTTTACTTCATTAAGCATTTGGGTGTTACTAATTTGCTATATTGGAGCTTAATGTTTCTTTTGCGTTATATAGTTCATGTAAAAATTAAGGAAGAAGATAAAATTAAAAAATGCAAAAATAGAGGATTTTTTTTTTTTTTTATAGACTAGCTTTTTGTATGATTGTTATTTTTTTACCTTAGCTCCATGAGATCATGTAGATTAGATTTCTTTTATTTTTGCATAACTTTTTTTTTAACCAAAAAAAGATTTCTGGGTTGAGGGGAGTAAATTTTTTAAAGCCTTTGGGTATTTGTGCTTATTTTTTAATTGAACTTGCTAAAAATTAAGAAAGATAAAAGTTCATAATTTGTTAATCAAATTTTTTATGAATTCTATCTGCTTACATGTATGAAATTTTGCAATAATTTTGATATGTTTCTTTAAACACTTGACTGATTTGTATATCTCTTTTCATCTTCTTATATATGGATTTTGAATTAATTTGGTGCACTTAAAAAATGATGATAAGCAATTTAAAAGAAATAATGCATCTTGTCTTGAAAAGAACTACCAATGAACTAGAGTGCAACCATACTATTGACATATCAGTTATCAAAATAATCACCTGCTATGATAAGATGATATAGAGGAAATAGCTATCTACATAACTGTGTGAAAGCTGCCAAGACCTTGAAAGGTACATTAATAGAGAAAAAAATATTGGATGGTTGAAATTTAATTGATAAATCTCAAGAAAAATTCAAAAATAAAATAAAATAAAATAAATTGCTCTCAATTTATTTGGTGCCTCAAATTTAGTTTTTAATCTTGTGATTTGTTTGAGAGGGAGAATATATGCTTGATCATACTCTCACACGAGTACAAGCATTTGTTCAATTTTATGGCTTAGATAATCTTATGACACAATTTTGAAAATTTCTTTGGGAAGATAGTTTTTGTTCAATTAAACTTAAACTAATTGAATGATTAGTTTTTATGTTTGAATATAAGAGAATTAAATTTTCTTTAATAAATTTATTGTGAAATTTTTCTATTTTTTCATAATTTTTGTCATGCATTTTTTTAAGCACAAAATAGCTCATAGAGGAATTTTCCAAAGAATCTCATATGATGGAGGAGCTAATGGTAGGTGTGGCTATTATTGATTTGTGTTGTGATTATGTTTTTTATTTTTCCAGAATTTTGTTAATTCACATCAAAACGGGGGAGTAAAAAAATTTTAATTTGCGACTTTATGATTTAACTTTAGGTCTGTAATATTTTTAATATTTTGTGGTCCTGTGAACTTGGAACTTGAACTTACTATTATATGCTATTAAGTGTTACAGATTAATTTTGAAACTTAATTTAAGTTTTTGTTATAGAATTGCCAACGAGGAGATTGTAAGGTTTTATGTTGGTAAATCCAAATAAATCTTAAATTAAATATTACAGATATATTTGTTTCTTAACTTGAGAAGGAAAAATATAATTCAAAATGTATAGAATCTGCATATTGCCAAAAAGATAATCTGTAATCAAAGTCAAAGTTGAAAAAAAACAAATTCTGCACAGAATAGGATAAGGTCAAGCAGAATTCGCAAAAATCCAGTAGAAGTCAAATGCAGCTCACTGGGAGCTCGAGATATCACCCTGACAAGACTTCTGAATATTATAAAAATTTTGTTTCCATTTCGAGACATACAGTAATATATTTGAGTCTTAATTGAAATAAGACTTTGTAAGTTTATATATATTCGCCAAGCTTAATGTATAAACACAATTAAAGGGGCATATCATAGAATTTTGTGAGAGAGAGATAATTTTTCCTTTTGAGACTATAAGTCTTTTTCTTGTTCTATACTTTTCATTGAGTCTGTGCACTTTTTGAGGATTCAAAATTTCCACTTGGTATAGGTTAATCGTGGATCGAGCAAGTGCTTGAAAAAGTCGTGTGAGGAGTCATAGAGATTTCAAGTGGGTATTTGTAACCTAGATTTTATAGTAAAAATTATTTTAAGGTTTTTTCATGAATAGGGTTTTCCTCGTTTTTTCTTGGTGCTCTCTTTGTGACTTTTTGTGTTTCCTAGAATCATTATTGTTGATCTAGTCGGTTTTGAGAATTTTCAAACTTTGATCTTGGGTTTTAATTTCTCTTACTATATATATATTAGTGGATAAGGCACGTGCAAAGAGCACGTGCTTATTTTTATAAATTGGGATGAAATTCTATAAACATTTCAATAAAATTTAAATTAGATGTTATTATTGCATTTTGAATAAAACTTAAAAGGATAACAATAAGTTTGAAGTAGGAAAAAAGTACAAAACTCATAAAGAAATAATTGGAAAAAAGTAATGAAAAAGAGCTAACAAACAACTTACGAATTTGCTATTTCCTAAGCAATGGTAATGCAAAATCCAAACCCATGTAGAACTTAATAGTAGGTATTCAAATAAAGAAATAAAAAGACTAAATTAAAGAACAATGCTATTTTAGTAAAAAAATATTATCTGAATCAGTTACCTAAATAATGTGTATTTATTATTTTAAATGAAAACACTCATCGAAATATTAATTACAAAGCTACCATTTGCATACCATTTTGACATATTTTTTGATAACTTTTTTCCTTAATTAAATTGATCTTTCTAAATGCCTCTATTTGGTAGTCTCACAGTTAATAATAGCAAACAAAAGTTTTCTTTAATATTTTTATTGCCATCATAAAGTTGAAGTAGTTTGTCCTAATAAATATGAACTAGAAATAAAAATTATATGAAACAAAATACAAAACAAATTACATTTTATAAATTGAGAAAACTAATTTTATTTATCAAAATATAAATAAACAAATAGAAAAAAGAATGCGAAGAAAAAAACTAATATGAAGCTTTGTTTTTTGCTGCTTAGAGCTTTAGTACTACATTGCAATAGCGACATGTTTTGTTTTTTTATTTTTTTGTTTTTTTAGCCTACATTGTTCCACCTACATTTTCATTAATATTCTTTTATCTCTAAACAATTAGCACTTTGTTGATTTCAAATTAAACAAGAATTTATCACATCCACATCTTGATAATAATCAAAATAAATGAATTTATCAAAAAGAGATGGGCAAACAAAAAATTTAATTATTAAAATAAAAAACGGCACAAATAGTATCCATATCTTGATTACGCATCTAATCTCATGAACTTATTGTAATCCTAAATAATTCTACTATTATTAATAAGTATCATCACTTAGGAAAAAAAATGACGTTAGAGATTCAGACAACTAAAAGATTGAATGAAAAGTTTCTTTTTTTCTTTTTTAAATTTGACTATAATATACACTACTAAAATAAAACTTTTAGCCACCACCAAAAGCAATGATTAAAGATCATAAAGCCGTCACTAAAAGATTTTAGCGATCGCTTTGTAGTAAAAGAATCCATCATTTGTGACGTCACTGCAAAACTAATTAAAAATCTGCAAAAAAATTATAAATATCAACGAGCAATTATCTATAACAAATTTAAAGTTCTAGTGCCTTGTGAATAAAATAAACAACATAAGAAAACCAGATAATGCATTTGTAAAAAATTCTATACTTTAATAGAGCCAGAGTCTCAACCAAACTATTAATGTTTGTTAATGCATTTATGTCTTGCCAACAAAAAGTAGATCTAGAGTCTAGATTAGGCAATCATGTTCTGCCTTCCATTTCACCTCATGAAATTAAGGTAAAAACATATACTATCTTCTTCTTACCATTCACATATAATATACTTGGTAAGCAAAAAGTTTAAATATTTCAATGCCATAATAGTTGTCATATTCTTCACACTTCACTATTACAAACTTCATTTCGATTTCATAAACTCAACTAAACCTTGTCCAAACAATCCTTATGCTTTGATGTATAATTATGGAACTAAAAATAAAGAAAAATAAAAGTAAGAGTAACTAACACCTTCAAATAGCAACAATAAAAGTAAGGAAAAAATAGAAGCAAGGGTGACATCTTCAAAGAGCAACAATAGCCCAAGTAAAATATGATAACACCATTCTAAAATGATCAATATCTGACTAAGACAAAGGTATTAATATTTCCTTGTGCCATACTATCTTCTCTTGATGCAACAAATAGGCACCTTCAGCATTTTTTTTCTCTTTTCTACATGAACATAGCCCTATCCTAACTTCACAAAAAATTAAAATAGCCCTATCCTTCCTTTCCATGTACTTTGCACAGTGTATAAAGAAGCTATAATTCTTAGCCTCAAAGGGAAATAAGCCAAACATGACAAACAAAGGACACTCAATTTGTATTATCATTACAATTTATATCTAAAAATCCTAACAATGCCAAATTGATCAACATTATATGAGGAGTATTCTTCAAAATTTACTTGATTGTACCACTTAAAAGAGTTTCATGTTAGCAATCTACCAAGAAGCATCCCAACAGTTTGGGTTTCCCTAAACAAAAATTAAGTTGTTCTATTAAGTTCCCAAAGAAAAGAATTTAGCAATGTTAACCAAGCAACCTATGAAAAAGAGGCCTAAGATATAATATTACCTACAAAACTTCTCTTATACTACCTAAAATTCTAAATGAATCCATTGTGGAAGTTATATGATAGGTAATGATAAACAAACAAGAACAAAACCTTTAAACAATAGTACAACTTGGACTATTAGTAAAAGATTCGAGGAGTCCAAGTAAGATATAATAACAACACTCAATATGACCAATATCTTTCTTATAAAAAAAAATGACCAATATCTTAGTAAGCAAGACAAATGTATTAATATTTCCATGGCCCTTGCTATACTCTTACTGCTCATTTCTTTTCTCTCTAGTTCTAACAATAAATTTCATTGCTTATCACTAAAAAAAAAAAAAATAGAAAATTCATATTTTTCTACATGATTATGGATCTATCTTTGCTCCTCAATTACTTTTTATGCCAAGGAAAACACAAATTTTAACCCTAATGAAAGATAATCAAAACATTAAAAACAAAGAATACTTGAAATGCATCTATCGTTATATCTAAGAGCAAAGGTGTTACTAATGTACTTAGAAATCAAATTCATATTATCGAAACTTAAATATCGAAGAACTCTTCCTTTTTGGAACTAACCATTAATTTCAGAGAAAAATGCAATTATGTCTCTAACCTTAACAAACCATGCCAACACAAGCAAAAATAACATCATGCTAAACAAGAAGCATAACAGAGGAAAAAAAAAAAGAAAAAAAGAAAACCACAAGCAATTAGCTATTTTTTTGTGTTCTCAATTCTATCTCGTCATTATATCACATCAATGTATCTTTGCAAGTAGAAAAGCTAAAAATAATCTAACGTAAATAATATATAGAAGTTAATTGCTACCCTGTCACTGTTTAAGTCCTTCCAACATGGAAAAATGGTCTTAGCTCGCAAACTTAGATGTGCTAGAATGAAATTATCATGGTGAGTCAAAGGCACAAGAACATGAATACAATTTAGAAAAATAAGAAACTAATTCACAAGTCTCATACATACAACAGAGAAAAAAATGGCTTATGTTGGTGGTTAGAATAAAAAAGATGTGGTTCCAGCATTCATTTGCTTGATTAGGTAATGTTTATCTTAATTTAGTGTGTTAATTCAAAAGAAGACAGGTCATAACATCGAAGTAAGGTAAAAGGATTCATGAAAAAGGATGAGAAATTTCATTAAAAAAATGAATGAAACTTAGATCAAATTATATACAAAATTATATTTTTACATTGAATATGTATAGAGCCATTTAGATTATAATTGTGTATATAAGGTCTTGAGAGAAGTCATTACTCCTAAACTCAGAACAAAATTATTATCTGAGAAGGAATCCAAATACAACTCTTCCAAGTTGTTAATGTCCCTCAATGCTTAGAATTATTGATAGTGGAAAACGAAGAAAGTATATTGAATAATTTGAAATCAGTATCATGTCTAAACAATTAGTTTTCTTGTAACAAGAATTAATTGATAATGACGGAGTACTCATTTTAAGTAGTTATGGTTCCCACAAAATCATTTTCTTGCATATTTTGTAATCAAAATATCCTTCCTCTTATCAAGTCCAGTTTGAAATGCTTTTGCAAGTGTCTCATCAACTTTTGCTTTATTCTAACAGGCATAAATATGTCAGGTATTACTTAGGCCAAAATAATTTAGAAGAAATTGTAATGCTTCTAGTGAATGTTTTGAAAAAAGAAATAAGCATGTATTCGAAGAGAAAACTTATAGATTTAGCCTTGCTTATGTGCTAATCCTTAATATTTATTTTGTAAAATGCAACTCCAACAACAAGCACAATATTCATTACTGCTCAATAGTTCACAGTGTTTCAGAGTGTGAAAATTAATTTTATACAAGCAGACACATAAAGCGACCATTTTAGTAAATTTTTGTTGCTTATCCAAAAAAGAAAAAAAAAGAGTAGAAAATTCATATTTCTCTACTTGATTATGGATCTGTCTTTGCTCCTCTATTACTTTGTACGCCAAGGAAAACACAATTTTGAACATTAATTAAAGGTAATTAAAACATTAAAAATAAAGAACACTAAAAGTGCATCTATTATTATATCTAATAACAAAAGTGTGACTAATTTACCTAGAAATTAGATTTAGATTGTCTAAATGTAAATATTGAAGGAACTTTACCTTTTTGGAACTAATCATTAATTTCAGATAAGAATGCAATTGTGTCTCCAACGCTAACAACCCATGCCAACACAAGCAAAAAAACATCATTCTGAACAAGAAGCATAACAGAGGAAAATAAAAGAAAACTGAAAGCAATTAGTTATTTTTGTGTGTTCTTAACTATATATTGTCATTATATCACATCAATGTATCTTTGCAAATAGAAAAATTAAAAATAATCCAATGTATATAATATATAGAAGCTAATTCCTGATCTTTATGACTGTTTAAGTCCTTCTAACATGAAGAAATGGTTTGACCTGTCAAACTTAGATGTGTTAGAATGAAATTAATCATAGTGAGTCAAAGGCACAAAAACCTGAATACAGTTTAGAAAAATAAGAAACTAATTTACAAGTCCTACACATACAAAAAGAAAAAAAAATGGCTTATGTTGGTGATTGGAATAAAAAATGTGGTTCTCGCATTAAACTTCCCACATTCAACTACTCAATAGCAAAATGCATAGCAGCAGACGAATTAACTAGGTAATGCTCACCTTAATTTAGTGTGCAACTTCAAAAGAAGCTAGGGCATAACATCGAAGCAAGGTAAAAGGATTTATGAATAAGGATGAGAAATTTCATTAAGAAATGAATAAAATTTAAATCAAATTACATGTAAAATTATATTTTTACCTTGAATATGTATAGAGCCATTTAGACTACAATTATGTAGAGGTAAGGTCTTGAGACAAATCATTACTTCTAAACTTGGAACAAAATTGTTGTCTAAGGAGAAGGAATCTAAGTGCAACTCCTTCCATGTTGTTAATGTTCCTTAGTGCTATGAATTATTGATAGTGGAGGATGAACAAAACATATGTTGAACAATTTGAAATCAGTATTATCTGAACAATTAGTATTCTTGTAAAAAGAGATAATTGATGATGATAAAGTACTCACCTCGAATAGTAATGACTCCCACGTAATCATTTCGTTGCATATGTAGTAATGAGATCCTCCCTCTTCAAGTCTAGTCTGAAATGCTTTTGTGAGTGCCTCACCAACTTTTGCTTCATTCCTACAGGCAAAAATATGTCAGGCATTGCGTAGGCTAAAATAATTTAGAAGGAATTGTAGTGATTCTAATGAACATTTTGAAAAAAGAAATGAGTATGCATTAGAAGAGAAAACTTATTGATTTAGCCTTACACATGTGCTAGTCCCTGATATTTATTTTGTAAAATGCGACACCAACAGGAAGCACAGTGTTCATTACCACTCAATAGGTCGCAGTGTTTCAAAGTGTGAATATTAATTTCATATGAGCAATACATGTAAATGACCATTTTGGTAAAAATAGAGAGAACAAGCATGTAATAGCGAGAGGTCACAATGTTCATTACCACTCAACAAGTCATATTGTTTCAGAGTGTGAAAATTAATTTTATATGAGCAGTACATGTAAACGACCATTTTGGAAAAAATAGGGAGAACAAGCATGCAATAGCGAGAGCTTCATCATTAATTTTGTGGAAGACGAAGTTTAAAAATAAAAATGGAGGAATTAGAGATTCTAACACACATGCCCTATTCGATAATATGCCATTATTTCATGTCTTTTGAGCATCTAGGTCATGCTATCTTTGATCTTTTAGAGTAGGTTATCACCCAAAACTAGACTGCATAAAACAGACAATTTTCAAAATTACCCATTAAAAAAAAATAATAGCTAATAGCTCTTAAAAAATTTTTGTAGGAAAAGTTGATAAATTACAATTTTGCTATGCAAATCAATAAATAACTTCAAAACACTTCCAATCTACTACCTTAAAATATTACTCCCCTTTTTCAACTATAATCCAATCACCCAAAACTAAACAAATGAACAAATGTTAAAGGCACAAGATAGACGATGCAATTGATTAACTTAAATTAACAACAAAAAATCAATTCATACAATCACAAGAATAATGATGAAACCCACTTCAGAATTTTGCAAAAATGAAAAAAAAAAAAAAACAAAAAAAGAGTATAAGATATAATGTACACACACACACACACACACACACATATACATGTTCTATGAAGAAAAATTGAAATGAGAGGCAGAAGAAGATCTCCCTATAGGTCGTTTCCTTTGAAACCATGCCTTTCTAAATCAAACTAAAACCCTCTATACTGCAAACCTAAACTTCTAAAAAATTCTTTAACATAATAAAGTGAAACCTAAAAATAAATAACAAAATTCAAATAAACATAAAGCACATCTAAATTAATGCAAAGCAAATGAATACATTGGAAATAGAGATACATTTTAATACTAAATAAACATCAATGAAATAGAGCAACACAAATAGTGTTTAATAAAATTCCAGACCCAACGAATCCTAATAGGACACAAATAGCAATTTTATCTAGTAAATATCAAGGATCACAAACACGAATTTTCATTACTTAAAAAATATAAATAAGAGATTACCATTCAAAATAAAACTTTAAAGTAAATAACTATTCATAAGTAGAACCATTTACTAAACTTGAAATCTCTAAATGAATCTAACACTCCATAAAAATTAGAGTTAGACTACCTCATTAGCCTCAAAATATTTATTAAAAAGAAGCAACAAAAAATACATACACATTAAAATTCAAAGACAAAACCATTTCCAAATCCATTGAAATGACAGAATATGACAGAAACAAGCCAAGTTCTCCCACCTCAAGACATAAACAATTATCATAAATCCAGAATTTGTTAAACTCCCACATCCAAAATTTAGTAAAAATCAAATAAATGAAATCTAAAAGTTAAAAAAATATCAATATTCATAAAACTTGATACATAAAAACAAACTAATGGGTCTGACATTCTTAAAATATTTGAAAATCACACTATAAAAACTCCAAAAGATAATATCTACAAATGGTCAAAAAATAAATAAATAAATAAATAATAAATAAATAAAGCCCAAAGAAGATTCCTAGACAAAGAGTAGAACCACTAAATGAAAGAATTAACAAAATTTAAAGTCACCACTTGTTAACAAACAATACAACTGAGAAGCAAAATGGGTAGACCTCCATGAATAATTGAACTAATAACAAGTTTAGTAAATAAAATAGCAATAAAACCATTTAGCGGGAAATCTCACTTGTTGTCTGGTAAGAATACTAGAGTATTTAACAAAGACATAAGCATAAGGATCAAACGCACTTCAAAATTTTGCCCCAAAAAAATAAAAAAATAAAGATAAAAAAACTAAAAAAAAAAAAGAAGAGTATTATACATACTCGCTCTATGAACAAAAAAAAAAAAAAAAAGAAATGAGAGCTGGAAGAAGAGGATCTGGATCATTCTCTTAAAAACATACTCTTCTAAATCAAACCCAAACGCTATCTACCGCAAACAAGTTTTTGAAAAATCCCTTCCACACAAAAAACAAATCCTAACTGTGATCAAGACAAAAGGAACCTTATTGGAGCAATTTTCTTTGTAGTTAAGCTTCGTTGAGATGATGTTAACAACAGAAGGAGAGAGAGAGGTAGAGAAAGTTAGGCAAATGTTATTGAAGACGGATGGTCATGGTTCAACCATGTCCAAGCACATCTACTGAAGCAAGCAGCAAGGCAAATTCACAAGGGTAAATTAGTAATTTCACTCTCAAATGGTAATAGTAAAATTGTCAAAAATTGATTAAAATGGACGTTGAAAGTTAAGAAGTCATCACGGCTTATACTATAGAAGAAAGATATATAAGATTTTAAGAGAAATAAAGATTGAGAAAATGGCTTGACTTTTCCATTAGATTAAAGGGTATATACACCACCAAAAAAAAAAAAAAAGAAAAAGAAAAAGAAAAAGATATATATGCACAGCGTACATAATCAAGTAATAAAGAGAGGGAGAAAGTTTCTACCACTAATTGCTAAAACCTATATTACAAGAGCTATTATGGTCATAATATACACAACCAAAAATAGGTATTATAAATCTCATCCATTATTGACTATGAAATTTCCTTAATATGCTTCCTCAAGATGGTGCTCTTGGGACGGATGCCAATCTTGACACAAAGATGATCTAGCCATCGATGAGAAAGTGGCTTAGTAAGTGCATCAACCAATTGGTCATTAGATAAGACATGAAAAACACAAAGGGTTCCACTATGTATTTTTTCCTGAACAAAATTAAAATCTATGGTAATAATTTCTAACGGGAGTGAAAGATCAGATTAATGTACATATATGTCACACTAATATTCTGACAATAAATTATTTGTGGTGTAGGCAATTGAATTTCAAGTTTATGTAGCAATGATTGTGGCCACATAATTTCAGCAATAATGAAAGCGATGACATGGCACTCAACTTCAATGGAAGATCATGCAATAGTGTGTTGTTTTCTGAATTCTATGAAATATCGTTGTGACCAAGAAACACTACATGTGCACTAGTGGAGGTGCGATCATTAGGGTTGCCAGCCCAATCAACGTCGAAAAACCTATGTAGTAATAAGGGAGAGTTACGATGAAAAAATAAGGCATGATAAATAGTAGAGCAATCTCTTAATTGCAAACCCCTGATAAGTGGTGGGACAATGCATAAATTGAGACAATTTGTTAACAACAAAGGGTGGTGTTCGGGCATGTAAATGATAAGTATTGTACGCCACCAACAATAGAGTGATACTCTGTTGCATTCGATAGAGAAGTACCATCAAGTAGAGTCGGTACATGATTGGAGGACATAGGTGTATGGACATCTTAAGCAGTGAGCATGTTGGTTTTCTATAACAAATCATCAATGTACATATGTTGGGACAACAGGATGCCATAAGAATAGGGTATGACTTCAACACCAAGGAAGTAGGAGAGAATACTAAGATCATTGATAGAAAACTTTACTATAAGTTGATTTATTAATTTGGCAAGAGCGCTATCATCAGTACGTGTGAGAATTAAATCATCACATACACTAAAAGATACATGGTTAGATGCATATAGTTGTATAGAAATAAAAAAGTATCTGACTTGGAGTTGACAATCAACAAAGAGGAGAAATTGACGAATCTCATAATATCAAGCCATGGGCCCTATTTTTAATCCATAAGGAGCCTTCCAAAGGTTACATGGGTGGGATTATTGTTGTCAACAAAACTGGGGGATTGACTCATATAAATATCTTTCATTAAATGTCCATGAGGAAAAATATTGTTAACGTCTAATTGTTTTAGAGACCAACCTTTAGAGAGTGTAAGCCTTAATATGAGATGAATCACAATAGGTTTGATGACGGGGCTGAAAGTCTTATGATAATCAATACCTCGAGCACTGATGAAAACCTTTGGTAATGAGATGATCATTGTAGTGCACGATAGAGCCATTAGGGTAGCGCTTAATTCAGAACACCCATTTGCAAGCAACCAAGTTATAGGAGGAGACCTGAGGAACCAGAGTCCAAGTTTTTTTTACAAAGAAGAGCACTAAACTCTTTCGACATGACCGTCCACCATTCTAGATGTTTGGGAACTTACAAGATAGTTATGGGTTCAATGAGGGTCAGGAAATGGAGAATGGTGAGGCTAACTTTGGTAAGGGGCTTATGGATATTATTTTGGCTTTTATTTTCATATGATGAATGTTAAAGGGTTTGAATGTGGTGAGTTAAGAGTAAGAGGAGATAGAGGAAACAATGGTGGAGAGGAAGAAGGAAAGTCAACAAGAGGCACATCTGGCAAGACAGGAGTTGAGTGAGAAGTGTCAAGGGTTATTTCATCACCATTACTAGAAAAGAGCAGCTTGCTGTGAAGTAGTGACAAAGAGAGTTAAGGTAAAAGTGGTGATAGTGTGATTTGGTGAAAGATTAGAGTTAATTATAGGAGTGATTTACGATAAGGGAGGAAATAAGGACATGAGATGGTCACAATGATTACCAGAGAAAGGGGTGGGATTTGGTGAGAGTAATGTTAATGGAATTGATAGTGAGTTACTTATAGGAAGAATCTAATTTGATGGAGCAGAAAAGGTGATGGAAAGTATTCGCCCTGCATCTAATCAAGCTCAAAGTATATAATATTGTACTATGAAGATGTGGATCGTTACAACAACTCTATATTAGGTCATTGAAAAAGGAAGATTTAACGGAAAGTATTTATTCACTTATTCCATAACAATCAAAATTCATTTTGCTTATATTATAATTATTTTTATAAATTTATTTGAAAAATAATTTTGATAGGGAATCCCTAGTGATGTATGCTCTAATGTCCATATAGTCTCGGCCCGATACTAGGGGCTTAGGCCATTTTGTCCTCATTTGAAAATTGACCTACAACTCGCCCTACCTAACCCGCTCCCTTTACCCTTCTTTAGTCCCTCTCTCTCTCTCTCTCCCTCCCTCTCTCTCTCTCTTTCTTTGAATTGCTTTGTTTTCTTTTTTCTTTTTCTTTTTTTCCTTTTGGCCCCCCACCTTTCCTCTTACTGCAACTACCAACAACTTGCAAGTTTTTCTTTTTTCTCCTTTTTTGTGGTGGGCTCCACTCCACTTACCTCAATAATAATTAAAATTATTTATTTATTAATAAAAAATTATTTATTTATTAATAAAACTTTATTCATTAAATGGTTTTAATTATTTTTTGTAAATTAAAAGTGTTTTCTATTTCTAAATGTTATTTTTGTAAATAAAAATTATTTATTATAATTTAAAATTAAGTGTAATTGAAATTATATTAATTTTTTAAGATCAATTGGATAATTATATTATTCTAATTTTTTAATTTATTTAAAATTATTTTTAAAATATTAAAAAAATATGTAGAGTTAATGGGGCGGGTTAAGAGCAAACTTTTCTCGTACTAACTCGACCCGCGACCTGGTCAAGGGCGGGTCAGGACCGACCCGTGCTATTTACATCAATTGGGCGCCACTGTCTGGAAACGGAAGAGCGCGCGAAAACTCCACCACCAACAGCTTCCGCAACAATTCGACAATAATGCCAGAGCTTCCGGAGGTAGAAGCCGCTCGAAGATCCATCGAGCGCAACTGTATCGGCAAGAAGATCAAGAGATCAATCATTGCAGACGATCCCAAGGTTATACATGGCGTGTCGCCTTCCGACTTCGAGGCCTCCCTTGTCGGCAAGACCATCGTTGCCGTTCATCGCAAGGGCAAGAACATGTGGCTTCAACTCGATTCCCCTCCTTTTCCTTCTTTCCAGTTCGGTACGATTCATTTGATGTTCACAACTTTTAAATTCACTCTCGCTCTCTTATCTTCGTCGCTATCTATCAAATGTATCCGTTTTCAGGGTTGAATACGATGCCAGACTTTAGGGTTTTCAGTTCCCTAATGGGCCTAATCCCTTTACGATGATCGGGCTTAGTCTTGCAAGGTTTATATTCTATGGAATCAAAGTAGAAATTGACGAAATTAATACATTTATACATACGATTTTGAGGTTATTTATGCTTCTATCGTAATTGTTGGTTTTCTCAAAATGAGACAAAGTTGTTGTTTGGGCTAAAATGAGTGAATATGAGAAATCTTTGGACTTGGAAAGTGTCAAGTGAGTGTTCTTTTTTCCTTGTTTTTCATGTGACCACTGAATTGTGCTGTTTAGTTCATTTATGATGTGTTTGGACTGGAAAAATAAAAGAAAAAGAAAAAGCAAAATATAGAAGAAAGAGTGAAAAAGACATAAAATCTTAAACATATATTCTTATCTTAATAGATTAAAAATATTATAAAATAAAGGCTAGTGTTATTACCAGAGCAATTAATATTCTTTGAACAATTTTTCACTCACCCCTGCCAGAGCAATCAACCCACCTTACCTTTGTCTCTCCTCACCCTTTGGCTCTTCCCCAACCCAGCTCACCTTACTCTTCTCCCCCCTTCCCGTTATGAAATGTAATGTACCTGAGAAAGCAACAAACTATGAAAAAACTCTTTTTCTATTGTAAAAGTTGCTTTCACAACATGAGTCGCCCATTCACCTTTGGTTGTCAAGTTTAAGATTTAGATCAGAAGAGATTTTAGAATCTTCATCAGAAAAATTGATATGCTTGCATCGCAGACCACCAATCCAAGTTGGCAAACTGCCATTTCTTCCACATAATCTCCCTGGACCGCCAGCCCCTCACTGCCTATGAAATCGGTCTCACCTCCAATGCCGCCAAGTCAACCTCACCATCTGACTGCAACCACTACGGCAGCACACCAACAGCACCCAAAATCCATCTTTGACGCGCCCCCTTTTGTCGGGCCTCAAACTTTGTAGCCACCATTCTCTGTCGCCTCCTCACTCCTAAAATCCTCCCTATCTCTCTCACCTACCTCGCCTGCCATGATTTGCCTCGACATTACAAATCAAAACCCCAAGTTCGCCTTCCTCTTTCTTGCGCTTCCAACCTCCTAATCTCAATCACCTTCAGGAATCCTTCCATTTGATCGGGGAGGAGCTGAGGGGTGCTGAGAACAGGGGCGAGGAGAGAGATGGTGAGATGGGCTGTGGGAGGAGCTTGGGGTTGAGAAGGGAGAAAGGTGAGATGGATGGTTGTTTTGGGCTTTTGGCAGGATGAGGGTAAAATTGTCATAAAAATATTAATTGCTGTAGCAATTTTTAATTGTTTTTTTGGCAATAACGCCAGTCTAAAATAAAAGATGTTCATTAATATATTATTCTTTTAATTTAATTAATTTGAATTTTTAAAATTATTTGTCTTTTTTCTTCTATTTTTTATCACAATCTAAACAAGAAAAGGAATTTTACGTACTTTTATCTCTTGACAAATTTTTGATACAAACACAGGCTTAGTGTCTTCACTGATTGAGAAGTGTGATTTTGACTTTTGACTGTTTGGTGCTAAAACTGAGCGTTACTAAGGAAATGCTAGAGGGGAGGATGGACTAGAGATTTGAACTTTTTAAGTTTCTTTACCGTGCGTCTAACTTAAAATTTAGTTTGGAAATTTTGTGTCCTATATACTGTTTTAGTTGAGAAGGCGCAAAGCTCATCTTACATCAGGATCGGGTTTTCTTCTGTTTAATTTAGATTCCTTATTTCTGTTGCCTCAGATAATGAATTGTTGCATTTGAACTTTCTACAAGGGAATAAATAAAGTCAAACACCATTTGTTCTATATTCCATTTACCTTTTCTTTGTCTTTCAGGAATGGCAGGGGCTATGTATATTGAGGGAGTTGCAATTACAAAATATAAGAGGTGATGTTTGTTATGTTTCATACTAATGACTACTATTTGACTAATGAAGGATTTTAAAATGAGTTTGTTCTATATTCTGGATGTATCATTCTAAAATTTGAAGGTCCAAATATGGATTATTTGTTCTGAACAATTATATTATTTCTAGTTTGAATTGATTGCATTTAGTGTTAAAATCCATTAAAATAAAGTTCATATACTTATGTAGAGCCAAACTACTCTTATAATTGTTGAGGTAGTCATGTCAAATGGCTAGCTAGACGATCTAAACTTTCTTATTTTTCCTAAATTGCATAGGATTATATATGGTTGATTAAAACGATTTTCTAGTTTGTATTGGATTTTGTATTTCCTATTTTCTATTGTGTATGACTCTAGTTGTCACACCCTGAGTTCAAGCAAGGGTGAATGGTATGGATTAATGGACTAATCATAAAAGTTAATATGAATAAAACAATGATATGAGTCCAGTCCATGGCACAACTTATGAGATCAAATGCCAATCAAGCTAATCATACTAATAATATAATAATATAAATTCTAGAGCAACAAAGTAGGTCCTTGCAACCCATATAATTAAAAGTAATAACTGATAACTGTAATACATGATTAACAGAATTAATTTACATTCATCCAATATAAATATTCAACCATCCAAATATAGTTGATAAGATATATATCCATAAGCGTCTCAAAACGGTACCCATAACTCGGGTCCGAATGAATTCAACTTGAAGTCCAAATAATAAATATTCTAGGCCTAAGCTTCGCTACTAGCACCACTACCAACATCACCTAAAAATTTTATATGGGCGAGTGGGGAGCTACTAAGTTCAGTATTTAAATCCCCTAAGTGCCTATTTGTTGTGAACATAACATAGTATATGTGGTATATGGGATGTCAATGCACATGTACCATCATATGGAAATCCATTAATTTCCCAATGGGTAAACTTGAATCCAATTTAGACCATCGGCAATCCAATATAGATTCAATTCAAACAATAGATATTCTAATTAATGCAACTATACACATTCTTGACATGTTCTAACCACCGCTACCCCCAACTTTCAGGAACCAGCACCTTTCGGTAAAAACTGTGAGTTTGCCACACTCAAATTAGTGACTTCTAGTGACCACCACATATCAGTGCTCTGCAGGTTCACAACACAAAATAAAACTTGCGCGACCGATATAATATGACTAGCTAAGTCATATGGCATCTCGTCCCGAGCACTTTTGTCCCAACTAAGAGAAAGGTTTCCATCTCCATGCATGCTGAAAACAAATATAATCATGCCCATTGCCTAATAAAATTCATTCTCTTTGCAATATATGCAATTTCTTGAAATTCCCATAAAATTGGACAATGACAATAATAATGGTAATATCCAAGTCATGCATGTAATATTTCCCAATATTTTGAATTTAATATCAAATCGAGTTTCATTTGTAAAATATCTCATGTCCATCATCCCCACGAGAAAAGTATTTCAATCCATGCAAGTGTTTTGTATTTCTAAGAAAACTTAGACCATAGTAACTTTTAACATCTAAACAAATAATTATGAATCATTAAATCAATCAAACTTTGAAAACAAAAAGTATATGCTCAACAGTAGCTCAATTTGAAGTAGTGAAATAGTTCTCTTGGTTGTTATAACAAAGAATTCAAAAACTCAAGTCAGGTCTCTGTCATTCGCATGAGAAGAAAACTTAAGTTATTGAAGGCACAACCAAGGTGGTGTGCACTTGAGACTAAAGAACTTGCAAGTGTGCACACGAAAGAAAGATATGGTGTGCATAGGGAAAGTAAACCAACACTGGCATGCACATAAGAAATGGCACGCAATGTGTATGAGAAGTGATTAGAGCTAATGATGGCATGGAAATGGTCATATGCATACAAGACAGCTTAGAAAGTTGGCGTGCACTTGAAAGTGATGGAGGTGTGAGCACAAAGAAAGATCAAGTCTATCATGCACAAATATGTTGTGCTCATGGAATATGGGGATCTAGTTGTGTGGGCATGACCTAAAAGGTGTGCACACGAGACAACCAATATCGGTTGTTGTGCACACGAGAAGGGCGGTCTAGGTGTTGTGCTCATAAAAGAGCCAATGCGTGTGCACGAAGGGGTTTCTATTAGAAAAATTGGGTTTCTTTATGTTATCCTCTGTTTCAGGTTTTTACTACTACTCAGATCAAATTATCCATAATAGATGCTCAATTTCCTCATAACCATACTCTAGGATTGATGAGAAATATATTTCCATTAAAATCAAGCAAAAATCTAGAATTTTGCATACACTATCACCAAGAATTTAAGCACAAACAAATTCATATATATACCCAAATGCAATTACCCCCTTTGTATGATAGGTATTTATCATTCTTACCAATAAGACATGTAAGCCCCAAATTTGATCAGGTACTCAAAAATCATATCATATATAACTATTCTTAGAAAATTTTAAGAATAAAAACCTATGTGCAAATGCACAATAGTGTTGTACCAAAATCCTATATGAACAGGCCGTGGTTCTTGTTTTACGACTACAATTTGAAGAGGAAAATCACCCTACCTTAGTGGAGCTTGAACTTGAACCAAATAATTCTATGATGAATCAACAAGCTCCAAGCTCCATCAAGCTCTAGAACTCTTCTCCATCTTCAGTTAATGCTCTCTCTCTCTCTCTCTAAAACTCTCTGTTTATCTAAAACATCCACAGTGATATCATCAGCTCTCCCATGAAAACCAATGCATGCAAATGGCCAAGTGTTAGTTCATCAAGTAAGGATCATGCCAGGTGATCCTCATGCATCAAATAGTAATGTCCAAGTGTAAATTTCAGCCCCAAATCTCAGTCCAGACATTATAACTCGGTCAAATTAGATTAAGCAAAGCCCACCATATAAACTCTAAGATTATCAATTTAAATTAAAATAAATCCAAATCAGTAGTAGTGATATACAATTGGAGCAGTTTGCCACCTCTAGGGAAGAATTAAATCATATGTTCTATAGGAGAATTAGTAGGGAAGAAGTTAAAGAAGTATTGAAAAAGATGAAGAATGGGAAAGCGGTTGAACCAGATGGTATCCCTATTGAGGTTTGCAGGTGCCTAGGGGAGTGTGGCATAAGTTGGTTGACAAAATTTTTTAATGTAGTGCTAAAGAGCAAGAAGATGCCGGATGCACGGAAGAAAAGTATTCTTATACCCATATATAAGAACAAAGAAGATATTCAGAACTGTGCAAACTACCGTGGGAATAAATTGATGAGCCATACGATGAAATTATGGGAGAGAGTTATTGAGAGAAGACTAAGAAGGACAACTAACGTTTCAGAGAATCAATTTGGTTTCATGCCTGAGAGATCAACCATGGAGGTTATCTTTCTCCTGAGGAGGTTAATGGAACAGTATAGAGAAGGTCAAAAAGATTTACATATGGTGTTCATTGATTTAGAGAAGGCTTATGACCGGGTTTCTACGGAGATTCTATGGAGAGTATTGGAAAAGAAAGGAGCGTGTGTCGCATATATTGAGGCGATAAAGGACATGTATGATAGAGCCATGACATCTATACGGACGACTGGTGGAGACACTAAAAAGTTTCCTATCACGATTGGTCTACACTAAGGCTTAGCGTTAAGCCCATACTTGTTTGCTCTAGTTATGGATGAGATTACAAGACATATTCAGGATGAGGTGCTGTGGTGTATGCTATTTGCAGATGATATTATTTTAGTAGATGAGACGAGAGAAAGAGTGAATGCTAAGCTAGAATTGTGACGGGAAACATTAGAGACAAAAGGGTTTAGGCTAAGTCAATGCAAAACGAAATATATAGAATGCAAGTTTAGTCAAAGTAGAGTAACTGGTAGCGTAGAAATAAGTTTAGGCACACAAAAGATTGTAGAGAAAGAAAACTTTAGGTACCTTAGATCTATGGTGCAATAAGATGGAGGGATTGATACTGATGTAAGTCACAGGATTCAAGCCGGGTGGACCAAATGGAGGAGTGCTTCGGGGTTCTTGTGCGATTGAAAAGTCCCCTTCAAGGTGAAATGAAAGTATTATAAGGTGGCAGTAAAATTAGCGTTGCTATATGGATCAGAGTGTTGGGCAGTAAAGTATAATCATGTTCAGAAGATAGCAGTTGCGGAGATGAGAGTGCTAAGATGGATGTGCGAGATTAGAAGGAGAGATAGGATTAGGAACGAGGAGATTAGGGACGAAGTAGGAATATCACTAATTAAAGATAAAATGAGAGAAAATCGATTAAGATGGTTTGGCCATATTAGAAGGCGTCCAATAGAGGCACCTGTTAGAAGGTGTGAAAGCATGGAGATTGCCAGGAGTAGGAGAGGAAGAGGAAGACTTAAGAGATGTTGGAAAGAAACTATTAAACATGACCTTGCCTACCTGGATTTAACGGAGGATATGGCCCTAAACAGATTTAATTGGTATCGTCAAATCCATAGAGCCGACCCAATAGGAAAAGGCTTAGTTTGGTTTGGTTTAGATTCTGGGTCATTACACTACTAGTATATTACTACAAAAGCAGGCAACCCTTTTTGGGGGTCAAAATATTTCATTTAAACCCTATTTTTGACATGGCTCTAAATATTTTTTGACATGGCATTAGAGCAAATGTGCTTTCTCTCTACGCATGGTCTCTACAGAAATTCTAAATCCTAATCAAAAGTCGTTCGAGAGTCATTACAACCTTCGCTTAGTCATCGATGACCTTCATACAATCATTGTGATCTTTGGAATACCCACTGGGGCCTTTGCTTAGTCTTCTCTTCCATTGTTGCCACATTATCACTTGCTACACTTCTTTATCATTGCTCAGTCATTGACCCTTCTTAGTCGTCACCTAGTCATTGGTGACCCTCCCCTGTTTTAGTCTAGTCATCAGTTGAATTCACTCTTCAACTGAAGTTTCGTTCTCCAAATTTCCCAAGTTCCAATTTTTGATGGAGATTACGTTTGTGAAGATCAAACCTTTGGGTCTACTAGTACCTAGTTAACAACCTAGGAGTTGAATGGAAGCAATTTGTTGATGCAAAAATTAGATCACCTTTTTGTAACACCTTGATGAATAATGGTAATCTCACAGATGAACACAGGAAAAATCACACAATGGAAGAACACAAGATTTTTGTGGTTTGGCAATTTGCCTATATCCACAGCATGGTAAAACTGGTTTTTAATTACAAGAAACTCTAAATATCGAGTAAGGAATTACAAGAGAGATATGAGAGAACCTTAATAAACCCTTGACAACTCTGTCACTTGTTTTTACTTTTTCTCTCAATCTTACAGAACCCTAGACAATCTTGTCACTTATTTTTTATTTTTCTCTCAACCCTAACCTTTAAAAATCCTCACCTGAACTTAATCCTGATGTACAACACATCTTACATATATAAGAATAAGAAACCTAATCAGAACTGGACTCAGAAACTTGCCTGGAATAGAATTCTTAAATTGGCAGTTCTATACTGCGGGTTAAACCCTGTAACCCCCCACTTTTATATGTTTCTGTAAGTCAATATGAGCCACAACTTTAACAATCTCTATCTTGGCGAATATTCACCTCTTATTAAACTGAACACTGGTAATTTCACCTTGAACAACATAGGTTGTGGTCGTCTCCCATCTAGCAATTGGAGATATATTGAATACCTTGCCTGAAGTTCAAGCTAGTCCACTTCTTCCATCTTTTCTAGTGTCGTCATTGCCAACTTCTTCCCCATTCCTTATTGCACCAATAGATCCTTCACTATTCTCTGTCACAATCTGAAATTTCCCGTTCCGTTGAATTTGTTAACACTGAACTTTGCAAATGAAGAAATTTTTCTAGATATATTGAATATCTAGTTCTGATACCAATGGTTGTTGCGAAAACTCCGGATCACCTTTTGGCAACACCTTGATAAATAATGGTAACCTTACAAACGAACACAAGAAAAATTACACAATGGAAGCACACAAGATTTATGTAATTTGACAACTTTTCCTACGTCCACAGGTACAGTAAAACTGGTTTTCAATTATAAAAAACTCCAATAACGGAGTAAGGAATTACAATAGAGATATGAGAGAACATTAAAGAACCCTAGACAATCCTATCACTTGTTCTGACCTTTTCTCTCAACACTAAAGAACCCTAGACAATCTTGTCACTTGTTTTTAACTTTTCTCTTAACCCTAAACTTTGAAAATCTAACTTGAATTTGAACTTAGTCCTGATGTACATCATGTCCTAAATACATAGGAACGAGAAACCTAATCAGAACTGAACTTAGAAGCCTACCTAGAATAGAATTCCTAAACTGGCAGTTTGTACCTTGAGTTAAACCCCATAACCCCCAACCTTTTGTGTTCCCGCGAGTCAATGTGAGTCACAACTCTAACACAATCATTTTCAATGGGCTAGAGTTGTTAAGATTGCTCTAACCGAGTATGGTAAGTACAAACACTTCATTGAATTTGCTTCGTTAATTGATACAAAATGTCACACATGGATTCAAGAAGATGCTGGCATAATCAATTTGCTATAAAGTTCTACAGAGCCCAATATTGCATATACATGTGCTCATTTGGACATGCAAGGAGATTTGGACCCATTTATTTTTTCAAGCAATATCACTCGTATGTGTGATTTGTCATTGGAATTATTTCAGTTACAACAACTTGGTAGGGTAATCGCTAATTACTTCGCTTTCCTAAAGCAAGTTTTTGAAAATTTGAATGCTCTACAACCATTGTTCACGAATGTCACTAAGATGCAAAAACAACGTGAATAGATGGTTGTTCTCCAATTCCTTGTAGGGCTTGATCTTGAATTTTGAGCCTATTAAGGTACAAGTACTTGGCGGTGCTTCTCTTCCAATTTTGACCGAGACATTCTCTAGAGTAATGTAAGTTGTATCACGAAACTCATTGTCAGAACTAGATTCTACTCACTCTACGCTTAAAGGTTAGCATATGATACTAGAAGTATTAATAGTCATATATCTCCATCTTCTTTTGATAGTCACAATAGCTATGGTGATCCTGCTAGGTGGATGTGGCAGTCATGGTAGAGGCCAATGGTGATATTTGCATTCATTGCAGTAAAGATGGCCATTGCAAGAATATATGTTTGGATTTGTTTGGTAAACCTCCTCATATGACACATGCTGCAACATTTGATTCTTTTGTAGAGGTGCTTACTACTAGTGAGTATCCACATACAATTACTATTCATGGAGAATATTATTCTAGACTCTTACAGTATCAAATAGCTCATTAGGCTTCTCTTCTTATTGCTTCTTTAGCTCACCAAGGTAACCACATTGCTTAGCCATCCAATCATTCTCTTGATACTTGGATCGTAGACTATGGTGTCTTAGATCATGTTTGGGACATCCAAGTTGTTTTCTGATATCTTGTATTCATATACCATTTCACATGTTAAATATAATCACTGGCGTAATTAACTCTGTTTGTGGTATTGGTATAGTTTTCCATTTTTCACCTTAGCCATGTCATCTGTTTTGTATATACCATCATTTTCTTATAATCTTATGTCAATTAGTAAACTTACCAAATAATTAAATTGCTCAATAACTTTCTTTCTTGATACTATCGCTAATTAGGATATGAATACAAGGAAGAAGTTTGGCAGAGGGCATTAAGCTTGGGGACTCTACTGCTTTAACACACCATCATCTACATTATGTTTTGTAGTTGCTTCTCTATCAGATATCCACTATCACCTTGGTCATTCCTCTCTTGATAGATTGACGTCTATGATTCTCAATTTCCATCATTTGCAGTCTCTAGCATGTGAGTCATGTCAGTTGGAAAATCATCATTGTGCTTCCTTTTATCCTAGAATTTATAATCGGTCTTTGTGTCCTTTTCTATTAGTTAATTTAGATATCTGGGCTCCTAGTCATCTAACCACAAAATTGGGTAATAAATACTCACATTTGTGGATTATTTTTCTAGAACTATTTGGTTTATCTTATGAAAGATTGATCTGAATTGTTTTCTATCTTTCAAACCCTTTGTGCAGAAATTAAAACTTAAGTTGATATGTCAATTCAAATTTTTCGTAGTGATAATACTAAAGAACATTTCTCATAACCATTTATTGATTTCATGTCTCTCTCTGGCATACTTCACCAAGCTTCTTTCCTTCGTACTCCATAATAAAATGTAATTTTGTGAGGAAGAGTGTACATCTTACATCTTATTGAGGCAACCCATTGTTTATTATTTCAAATTAATGTATCCATAGTTTTTGGGGTGATGAGCCTTGCATGTCACTTGCTTAATAGAATATCCTTTCCAATTCTTCATGGTCATTCACCCCACCCTGTCATTTTCCTCAAGGACAACTCTTCTCAGCATCATCTTGTATGTTTGGGTGCATTGCATTTGTTTCCTGTCGGCTAGTGGGATTGATGAGTTGGATCCTCGTTCCCTTAATGTATATTTCTAGGGTATCATCATTATAGAAGGGGTATAAATGTCATAACTCGTCTCTTAGTAGGTACTTTATGAGTGTTGATTTTATCTTTTTTGAGTCTACTCCCTTCTTTTCTCTATCTTCAATCTTTGTATTCTCTTGATGACACTAAAGTACTCTTTGGGTATTGAATTTACTTGGTCTTGTATGAGTATTGCTCTCTCTCAAAGGAAACATGTTGATTTATTGTCTTAAATAAGTATGCTGGGATGAAAATCTATGCGTTCTCCAATGGATCTGAGCACTAAATTGGTTCCAGGTAAGGGGAAACCGTTAGAGAATCCAAGTCAATATTGATAATTAGTTAGAAAGTTAAATTATTTGATAATCGTCAAGCCAGATATATCCGTTGCTATAAGTGTGATCAATCAGTTCTTAAAATCATTTTGTATTTGTAAGCATGTAGTTATCTAAATTTTTTAAGGTATTTAAAAGGTGCACTTGGTAGAGGTTTATTATATCAAGATAATGGTCTCATTCTAGTTTAGGATATACCGATGCAGACTAGTTGGATTACAATTGGATAGGATTTACTATTGGATATTGCATATTTGTTGGAGCAAAATTAACAGCTTGTTTGGATGGAGTGAAATGGGAAGAAAAGAAGAGGAAGAAAATATTTTAGGATCTATCCCTATTTTATCAATTTTTTAGGGAAAAAAAGAAAGGAAATGGAAAGAAATAGGAAGAAAAGTGAGTGTTAAAATTTTAAAATTTTCATCCTACTAAAAGTAGGAGGAAATTGAAAAAGGGAAAAGTGGATTAATGAAACTTTCAAAATGACATATTTGCTATATAATAAAGAATAAGAAAAATAAAATTACAAATATGTCGAAGACTAAATAAATTGGTAACCTTTGACTTCTTAAAGGATTTAATGGTAAAATGACAATATATACTTTCTTTTCCTTCAATTTTTCTCAACTCATAAACAAAAAGAAAGAAAATCATTATCTTTTCTCTCTTAAACTCCCAAACAAATAGAAAGAAAACTATTATTATTTCTTTTCTTTTTTTTCCCTTTCTCTCCCAACTAATGTTTTCTTTTCTTTTCTTTCATCTCCTAAACTCAAAAAGAGCCTAAGTCTCCTGGATGAGTAAGAAGCAAAGATTAGTAGTGGGGTCATGTGTAGAATCTGAGTATAGAGTCATGGTTTCACACCTTGTGCGAGTTGATCTAGATACAACATATATCGAAGGAATTGGGAGTCCAATGTTCACATCCCATAGAGTTGCTATGTGATAATCAAGTTGCTATTCATATTGCATCAAATCCGCTATTTTATGAGAGAACTAGATACATTGAAGTCGACTGTTAATTTGTCAGAGAAATCTTTTACGAAATGAGATTAAGATTAGTCATGTGAAGTCTGTAGATCAACTTGCTGATTTTTTCACCAAAACTTTGGGAGGATCTCAAATTATGCACACTTGTAACAAGCTTCAATCGTATTGTATACACGCTCCAGCTTGAGGAGAAGTGTTGAGTATCCTTTTCTAAATTGTATAGGACTGTATATGACTGATTAGAATCATTTCCTAGTTTATATAGGATTGTGTATTTATATTTCCTTCTATGTGCAAACTCTACTAGTATAACACTGAAGTAGACATCCCTTTTGGGTTTCAAATCAAAACCATTCATTGAAACCCTATGCTTTTTGACACTTACAATAACTGAGGAGAAGAGTGTTTTGATGGAAAATTTGGTCACTTGAATTTCCAGGAGTAGAATGTAGAGTGTGTGCATTTTGGTCACCTAGATTCTCTAGATGTTAGATATTGGGGAATTGGTGTAACTAGGTTGCATTGCAACGAATTGGCTTCTGTTTAGATGCGCTGAGATGAGAGAATTCTCTTTGCGGTGTTTATTTCTTTGTGAGGCCAGTTAAAAAGTAGGAAGGCAGTTGGTTTTGGCAGCCAAAGGGCTTGTGTATGAGTGCACCTTCTTTTTTGTACTATTTGAGTGATTGAAAGTAGCAAGCTGGGGAATGTTTGCCCTCACAAAAATTGTTTCCAGATCTTACTTTATCTTACACTTAGTGGATTATTGTGTATTTGGTTCATTGTATAAAATT